>SNQJ01S0006010.1:361897-417796 GCA_010110895.2 Picea sitchensis
GGGTGAATCAATATAAGATACTTTTTACTTTCAATGAGCATTCATCAATCATTCATTAACTTTAAAACAATAAATGCATTTAAACTCAAATCACAGTACATAGAGTTTAATTTGGAAACCCTTGTGAGGAAACTACACAAAATTATCTTTACAAATGTTTGTAGGCACCAACCTATTGTTACAAATCTTGTAGGCACCACCCTACTAGAAACATCAATATATTCAGTTGAGCACCAACTTAGAAATATATTATGTAGGCACCATCCTACTAGAGACACCAATATCTTTAGTTGAGCACCAACTCAGTAGGACCTGTATAGGTACTAATCTAAGATCTTCATACATAGAGTACTTATAACTTCACCTACATGCTTCATACTTCATGCATTTCACAACATTATCATACCCTTAAATTTCATGCTCAAGTGCCTCTCATTTCTTCATACCCCAGACATAGCTTCAAACCCTAGTCAAATTTAGCTTTAATGCTCTAGTGAACCTCATAGCATCATTTCCAAGATATAATTCTAGACTACAACATCACAACCTCAACGCGATGCACTTTTCAACATCATAGAGCTTAGTCCTGCATAGTGCACCCTTTAAACTTCAATAAAAATCCTCTTGTGCACCTTTAGACCCCAAGAATCACCATATCATTTCATGCTCAAGTGTCTCTATTTGATTCATACCCCAGACATAGCTTCAAACCCTAGTCAAATTTAGCCTCCATGCCCTAGCGAACCTCATAGCATCATTCCTAGGATATAATTCCAACATGCATCATCACAACCTCAAAACAACACACTTTGAAACATCATAAACCTTAGTCCTTTATAGCACACCCTTAAAACTTCAAGAAAACTCATCTTCGACACCTTTAAACCTAGAGAATACTCCCCAGCTCCTATTGCGCACCTCATAGCTCTTTTGTGCACTTGTACTTTCTCTTCTTGCTTGGATACTCTTCAAATACACACATTTATCATGTATTTATAGTGCTTTTTCATTCACTTATGGGACCGAATTGTAAAATTGGTTGGGTTGACTTGTACTTTCTAGTTGGGTTGACCTGGCAAAATTTTTCATATCTCCTCATTCCTATGGAGTTAGAAGGAGTGGCATATATCGTTGGAAAGGTATCAGAATAAGCTTTTCAACCATATATCATATGCTCCCATTTGAGCTACGTCTTCATATTAAAAAGGCCTTCAAATATAGGGTATCCAAACTGAGCATCAAAAATCCAAAAACAATATTTCCAACAATCTCCATATTGTAATCTTTATCTTGGAAATTCGTAGTCTCCCCCTGACTTTGACATCAATGAAAATAATATTTCCAACAATCTCCCCCTTTTTCATTAATGGCAACCCTTGGTCAATTCTGTAATACTCCCCTTGTCTAAAACTCTCCTTGTGTTTGAAATTCTTCCTTTGTCTGCAACTTCTCACCCTTTGACATAAATGGAAAATGGTTTCTCCCCCTGAACTTGTGCTTCCCTTTACTGATAAGATGAGAGGGATATCACTCCCAACTTATGTCTGAGATATTCAAATGTGTCTCTGTGAAGGGGTTGGTAAAAATATCTACAACATGTTCTTCGGTGGAAACATATTCCATCTTGACACTTTCCTTGGCTACTTGTTCTCTTAGGAAGTGGTACTTGATGGGAATATGCTTCATTTTTTAGTGCATAACATGATTCTTTGAAATGTTGATTGCACTTGTGTTGTCGCGGATTATTGAGATTGGTTNTTGACGCTTTCCTTGGCTACTTGTTCTCTTAGGAAGTGGTACTTGATGGGAATATGCTTCATTTTTTAGTGCATAACATGATTCTTTGAAATGTTGATTGCACTTGTGTTGTCGCGGATTATTGAGATTGGTTGATCATATTCTACCTTGATATCCTTTAGTGTTTTCTTCATCTAGAGAACTTGTGTGCAACATCATGTTGCTGCAATATATTCGACTTATGTTGTGGATAGAGAGATTGAGGTTTGATTCTTGCTAAACCATGATACTAGACAATTGCCTAGGAAGAATTATCCCCCACCGATGCTTTTCTTGTCATCAATACTTCCTACCCAATCTGCATATGTATATGTTGTTAGACTCAAGTCCTTACTTCTTGAATACCACAATCCAAAGTCCAATGTGCCCTTCAGATATCTCAATATTATTTTTACTGCTTGCACATGTGTCTCCTTTTGTGCAGATTGAAATCTTGCAACCAATCCTACTGCTTGCATGATGTTTGACCTTGATGTTGTCACATATAGTAGGTTTCCAATCATTGACATGTACAGTGTTTGATTTACTTCTGGAGATTCATCGTCTTTTCTAAACTTACATCCCATGATCATAGGTGTAATGACAGGTGCACAATTTTACATTTTGAATTTATTCAACATTTCCTTGATACATTTGGTCTGAAAAATGAATATGCCTTTGTTGGATTGAGAAATATGCAACCCTAGAAAGAATGAAAATTCTCCAAGCATGGACATCTCAAATTATTTTTGCATTCCTTCTGCAAACTTTTGGCTAATTCTATCATCATTACTTCCAAATATGATATCATCCACATAAACCACAATGATTAACAAATTTCCATTGTTTGTTTTGATGTAAAGATTGTTGTCTACAACTCCTCTTTTCAAACCTTGTTATTGTAGGTATTTTTCAAGTCTTCAATACCAAGCTCTGGGAGCTTCCTTTAGTTCATAGAGTATTTTCTTCAGTATGCATACATGATATTTATTTTCTGACAAATAAAATCCTTTTGGTTGTTCAATATATATTTCTTCTTCTAAATTTCCATTTAGAAAGGATGACTTAACTTCCATTTGATAGACATTGAAGTTATTGAAACACATAAATGACAAAAACATTTGGATTGCTTCTAATCTTGCAATTGGAGAGAAGGTTTCTTCAAAGTCAATACCCTCAACTTGAGCATACCCTTTACAAACCAATTTTGTTTTATTTCTTACTAATTATACATCTTCATCCAATTTGTTTTTGAAGACCCACTTGGTGCCAATCACATTCTTGTCTTTTGGTCTAGACACAAGTTCCCATGTCTCATTCTTCTCAATCTGATTTAATTATTCTTTCATAGCATTAACCCAATGATTATCTTCACTAGCTTGTGAAAAGTTCTTGGTTTGTATTTTAGATAGCAAAGAAAAGTTCAATCTTCTTCTAGTCTGAAATCATGTATCTACATCACCAAGAATCTAATTTTTTGGATGATGCTTTTGAACAAATATGGACATTGTCTTTGGATATTGGTGTTCTATCTATTCTTGTTATTTCTTTTCTTCTTCCTCTTCTTCTTCATTTTCTTGTTCTATGTAGACGGTCTCCTCTAGATCTTCATTTGTTTGTGAATTTTCCTTTTGAGGTATGGCTTCATCCACTCTTACATCAATAATATCTACAACCTTGTGCGATCTTGTGTTTTAGCATTTGTAGGCCTTGCTTTCAAATGCATAGCCAAGAAAGATACCTTCATCTATTCTGGAATCAAACTTGCCTAAATTATCTTCATTCTCTTTATATAGCACTTGCTCCCAAATACTTTTAACTATTTGAATATAGTTGGTCTACCTTTCCATAATTCATAAGGTGTCTTCATGTTGTTCACTCTAATTTGTTCTCTATTCAAAATGTAGACTATTGTGTTGACTGCTTCTCTCCAAAAGGTGTCTAGTAGTTTGGATTCATTCAACATTGTTCTAGTTGCTGGACATGTAATCCTTGGGATTGCATTATTGTAACATTAGTGTAAATATGAAGAATTGTAGGTGATAGGAAGAGTCACCCATTAGGGAATACCAACAATCATTTACATTGTATTTATGCACCTATCATGTTGATGTGAATCAAAACAGTGGAGTTATGTTTCCTGCCATACCTGGCCTGACAGTGGTATCGGAGCTCAGGTTAACTCCATTATTACTAGTAGTGTTTCTTTTCCCTTAGTGTGTAGTGAACTCCTTCCTATATTTCTCTCTGCCTTCTGAATCTCCAATCGGTTCTAGCTCCTCGAACAAAACCCTTATTTGTGTTCGGTCTGCGGTCGATTTCAGTTTGCAATCGATTCGACAACAGTAAACCCTTCCTCTCACATTTCTAATTGATTGTTCCATATTCATGTAGGTTGCACCTCCTATAACTATTCCTCACATTGTACATGCCCTCGTCGACTTCCCCTTCTTTGCATGACTACTTCGTGCTCATCTGCAAAACCCTAATTCACACAACATCGACTGCTCCATTGTTCACGCTCTCAACTATTCCATTGTTCATGTGGATTCCTCTACATTGACATTCAAATCCTTTACATCGACACATGTTGTAAGTATCAGTGTTGTTGTTGCTTGTTATGTTGTTTCTCGTTGGTCTTGTGGTTACCAAAATTTCCATCGAGCCACTACAAGATCCGAGAGGACCGAACACACAAATTTTCCCGAATGTTTGCTACACAAACCCACACGAATTATGCCTGAATGTTCGCTACATAAACCCATACGAATCCGCCCTTGCTCACGACCCTCTACTGTTCCATGCTCATTAAATCTGTTAGTTCTATGAACAATAATTTCATCAATATTTTTCCTTCGTCCCTCCAAACTATGATATGGGCATGGGTGATAGGAAGAAAGGCTAAAACACAACCACTATCATTCACTACAATCTTCATACAAAACATCAAACAACCCACAAGTTGCTTGCATTCCAACGCATACCTAAGTCGTATACCCAAGCCTCTTGCAGAGCGTCGGACTCATGGGTGCCATTGTAGACAATGTCACGTATAGACAAGCGCATGATTCAAAACTAGGGGCTTCTTAGCATATTCCAACTTCAAACAATGAGGTTTTCTGGTGGCATTTCATCCACAATGCCTACCACCGATTTGATCATCCTAGAAGCTTAGCAATTTTTTTGAGTACAGATAGAAGTCCAAACATCGTTCTAGTTCCTTTCTTCACTCTTTCCATTGATTGAGTTGAGAGGAGAACTTGACGTCTCTCAAGGGCGTTGGATTACTTCGGAGGTGCTTGGAAGCAAACCTCTTGATCTTGTTGTTGCTATGCGAACTTGAAGGTGGCAACGAGCTCAAGCAAAAATTCAGCTACATTGGTAAGAAATGAAATGATGCAGAAAGAAGAAGCTCAGAGGTAGGGGGTTGGCATAATCTCCGTTAGAGATATGATATTCATTGTACCTATTGCAGAAACAATGGGTCACATGAAGCGAATAAATACAGAGTTCCATGGGAGAATATCAAAGAGAGACATAATCAGAAGAAGGCAGAGGTAAAACTTCATAAACAATGAAAGGTAAAACACCTGCTCATTACATTGTTTCCCATTGCAATATAGGAGTAACTAAAGATTTGTTTAACACTTCATTTGCTTCTTGGAGAGATGCATGGCTTCTTGACATAGGTACAACCTCCCACATGACATTCTATAGAGACTTCTTCAAATAATTCGATGAAAATGTAGATGGCGTAATGTATTTTGCAATCGAGTCTCAAACCTTTGGGAACGGGCACCATCAAGCTTAAGTTGTCTGGACTCTTCGATTTTCTTCTGCATAATATGCTCTATCTTCCTGAGCTACAAAGGAACTTGTTGTCCCTTGTGCACATCTGACAACAAGGCCACACTATTCACATGTTGGGTGGTAAAGTTGAAATAAGGAAGGACTCAGACAACATGGTTGTCATGACCGGAATGGTTGTCACCTTGCGCTCAACCACATGCACGTCCAACTCTACAGATCTCCTTTCTCACTACGTTACACAGGAGAATCATCTAGAGTTCTTCTCAACTCTATGTAAGGAGGAGGCCATCTCTACGTTCCAGCTCTGTCTCAGATAGGAACCACACACCCCTCTTAGGGGCTCTATCTCAGGTTTGTGTCTTGGAGAATGTCTCATGTAGCTGTAATCATCAACAATCCCTCTCATCTAGGGAGGCATTCTTCATCATGCCAAATCTCACACAGATGTATTTTGAACTTTGTCTTGGTTGTAGTCATCAACACTCCCTCTCAACTAGGGAGGTATTCTTCACCAAGCTAATTTGGTGAATATGTTTGCAATATGCTCACGTGTAGGAAGGTACTGCATGTGTACTATTTTCCTTTGCATCATGTCTCTGGTATATTTTATCTCAACGTGTTTCGATCTATCACGAAACACTGGGTTCTCNCCGATAGAGAACCTCAGCCATTGATCTCAGCCAGAACACGTGGCAAGAGATCCCGAAGAGTCGGGAATCGGGGCCACTCAAGTCTCGAAACAGCGATAAGATCTGGACCGTCCATCGGAAGGACAGGTGTTAGAAGATCAAACTCCATCGGCGTTTGACACATCGGGAAATCGGAATTTCCGAGGACCAGAAGCTCACGACAGGAGAAGTCGCGAAATCCCGAAACGCGACGGTCCCACAGTCATAGCATTCCAGTGGAGGACGGGTGTCCATCCACGCCATCTTAGGAAGTGGGGGCCATAGACGCCAGAGCAAGGGACAAGTGTCGGAAGGCCCAGCTGGGCCGTGAGTCAAAGCCAATTGGCATCGGGGATCGGAGGTTCGGAAATTACGAAGACCTGTGCATCGCGGCATCATAAACCCCGAAACCCCGATGGGTAGCTATAAGGCCGCGGACATATGGTAGCAGGTCCTGTGGATTCGGGAGCTGAACCAAGAGAGCTAATGCGAGTTAGGGAGGTTTTTCATGTATGGGAGATTAATTTCCAAAATTTTAAAAATATGATAGTGGGTGTGTTACAATTTCTGAATGAGATCCAACGGCTGTGGATCTCTGTCTTCCTTCTCCTCTGAGAAATCCGATAGCTTGAGCCTTGCTGTGCACATTTTTCTCAACGCTGTTTCTCCTGAGCTTTCACGTCCGAATCCCCAAGGGATGTTATCCTCCTTATCCTGCCATCTCCACTGTTTGTACTTGCCATCAATGACAAGCATACTACTTGTTAAACATTTGCCAACAAAATGCTCCCCGCCTCCACTAGGGCACATCTTTCTTCAGGGGGAAAGCGACTCTAAGGGCATAACGAACCACAGGAGTGGCCCCTTGGGCGTTTGGGACTCAAGACCGACTCAGTGGGACTGGTGCACAGTGCACCAGAGGGGGAAGCCCCAAGGGCAGGCTCAGGGATGCGCTTGACTCTCAGGCAACAAGAGGATCTCAGGCAACGATTTTTTACAAATGGATTATTATTATTATATGAAGAGTATACTATCTAATTATTATTAATTAAACAATATTTTAATAATATGAACATCAATTGACTGACCTTGTCCCCTACCCTTTTTGGCATATACATTGACAAGTTAGAAGATTGCTTGGAAAAAACAGGTTGTGTTGGCCCTACTCTCACTGGTATAGTCATCAATCTTCTTCTTTATGCTGATGATATCGTTCTTATGACAAAGAGTCTCCATGATCTTGAAAACCAACTAAGAATCCTTAAGGATTTTTTCTCCAATATGTGTATGACTGTTAATACTGATAAGACTAAGGTCATGATTATTAAATCCAATAAGATCACTTATGATACCTTCATATATGACAACAACAACTTGGAGGAAGTGGCTTCATACAAATATCTTGGAATTGATATTCACCACAAGCTTAATTGGAATTATAACATTGAGAAAAGGATTATTGGGGGATGGAAAGCTTATTATGGGCTTGAAAACAATTATAAATCAGCTGATCTTTGGAGTTGGGATAAGAAGAAACTCCTCTTTGAGACTCTTTTTACATCTGTTATTCTTTATGGATGTGAAGTCTGGGGTTGTAGTATCTCTCGTGAATCCTGGAGAAAGATAGAGCAAATACAAAAGAATTTTATAACTTGTAATCTCAAAATTAAAGGAAATACGCCTTATCCCATTCTCCTCTTAGAAACAAGCCTCTACCCCATTGAGAGCATGTCTATGAATAGATACCTAATGTATAAGAACAAGTTAAACAACACAGAAGACACGAGGCTTCCTAAAATTGCTTCAAAATTGAGTCGTAACCACCATCGAATCAAGCAAGGATGGCATAAAGATACCCGGTCTTGGCTAAACTATTGGAGAATCATGGAAGACACCATTTTGAAGAATAAAGATACTATTAAAAAAATTGTCAAATCAAAATTTAAGGAGAAAATGTGGTGTGATAAAGAGTTAGAGGAAAGAAGAAAATTAAGGTATTATAAGGATGTAATGAACCATAACCTAGAAGATCAAAATTATCTGTCTGTTTTGCCAAGTGTAAAGAAAAAAATAAGCATTGCTAAGATAAGAACAAAGTCTCACGAGCTCCATAGTGAAATTGGGCGTCGGTCAATTCCTAAAACGCCATGGGATGAAAGAGTGTGTCACCTTTGTGACACTAAGAAGGTTGAAGATGAAAAACACTTTCTCTTAGAATGTCCAGTCTATACCCATATTAGATCTCATTTTCAAAATATTTGTCACACTACCAACCTTCCTAACCTCTTAACTCAACAAAAGTATGGTGATCTTAGAAAGCTTCTCTTAATGCTTTTCGAGCACATAAACAAAATTCTAAAGAATCACAAGTAATCATTTACCCTCTTAAGGTCCGATAAACCAATTCGATCTCAGTGGATGTTAATCATCATCATCATCATCAATTTATGAATATAAAACATTGTTTTAATAATAACTATATAAATTATATTATATGATTAGTAGTTATTATTTTATTTATTGATAAAATTATAATAATTATGTATTATTTATTTATTAACATATATTAACATAAAGTAATAATATCTTAATTATTTACATGACAAATGGTAAACTAATTATAACATTGCAAAGCTTAAGAAGATCCTACCTTTTTCCATAATTTCCATAATTGACCATTAAACATACTTTAAACATTGTATAATAAAGTTTAAAATAAATTTTTATTTTTTTCATTATTAATTTTATTTTTATCATTTTTATTAATAAACTTTAAACGTTAAATAGTACTTATATTAAAAATATTAATTTAAGTTAAAAATACTTACTTAATTATAATTAATAAAACATAAACTTTACTTTAAAAAGATTCGTTAAACTAAGTTCAAGACTTCTTCCTAAAATTTTTCATTGTGCATTGCCGCCAACCTCTTTACAATAAAGATCAATAAATAATGATAATGCTAAGTATTAACTTATCATACAACTAGCACAACCACTAACTCGCGGTTGTTGAACGTCGAAAGGCGGTTTACGACTGTTAAACTTTTGATTGGTGATCGTTGGTGATGCCAGCACAGAAACGTGGCCACTTTAATATCTTAATATTTTTTAATCAGGTAGACGTGGCAATAAGTTAGTGAACACAGTAATTTTTAAACACGATTAGGTAAATGTAAAAAAATAAACATATAAACGGATGTCTTTATAACAGCTCAGAAGTTAATGGATGAAATCAGAGCCATTCATTTATTGTGACGACTAAGAATATTCTAGGCATATTTAATCTCATCCATAGAAAACATATTAAGAACTAAAAACCTATTAAATGTGCCCATTGTCAATAGGTGTACGCCTTTCGGTGTAATAAACTAAGATTACATTAGCTTATCATATAATAAGGTAAGACTCATTAGCTTATTATGTAATAAGCTAATACACTTATTATACATTTAATGCACATTTTTACATACTCTTTATTCTAAATCGTATCGTTGAGTCCTATCCCTTTTGATCTGCTGCATATCTTATCCGATCCGTTAATAGAGTGCATGTTATATTGTTGATTAAGCATGGTGCTAATAATGATTTTGTATAAATTTTTGTTGAAAAATTTATAAAAAATAAAGAAAAAAGGATTTTATAGTGGGGAAAATAACAATCATTCTTCTCAATCACTAGAGTGAATTCAATTGACAATTTTTTTTTTTTAATAATATAATAACTAAAATTATATTAATAATAGTAATAATAAGGATGTTGAATAAATCATTCCTTATTGTTTGAATTAGGAGATTAAAACAAATAAACAATGACATTTAGATTAAAGTTTAGAGGAGATATACAAATGAAATGTAACATTTTTCATCATTAAATATTAGAGGGTGTTGAGTTTCCAATTATAGGAGGAAACTCAACTTAATAAATGAGTAGAACTGGAGTATTTTGTTTGATACCTAATCTTTGTGATTATAGTAATTTGTAAATATTATTGTAAATATTATTTAAAAGAAATATGAAGAGATGTAGGTGATGGGAAGAATTATTTAGACCTCTTGGAAGATGAAACCAAAGGTCACATCAAATTGTATTTATGAATGTCTCGGGCTAATGCAATTCATTTAAGTGTGGAGTTACTCATTCTTTGCCCACACCTGACCTGATAGTGGTATCAGAGTAGGTCTAACTCCATGATTCCCTCCTCTTGTATGTAGAAACACCTCTGGTTATTTTCTCTGTGAGTATGTCTCCCGTGTTAAAAAATGCCTCTGGTTATTTCCTCTACGAATCTGTCTCCCATATGCAGAAACACCTTTGGTTATTTCCTCTACTTAAGTTTTCCATCCGTGCCCTCATCTGTGCCTTCCTCGTCATTGTTCATGTCCCTTCTTTCTCTGTTTGGTGTGGATTCCCTTGGCTCCATCTGCATTATGAGATGCTCCATGTTATTTGAAGATAGTTCCATTGTGCAAACAAAATCTTGTCCTGAGTGGATGCAAAAACACTAAGTCGTAAGATGCGTAAAAGACAAGGATCGAATGGTAGAGCAATTTTATTCAAAGTATGCGGTCGAGCAGATGCCAAAACCCTAAGTTGCGAAATGCAATGTATTGGCATAAAGGGCCACCTCCTAGATATTGGAGAAATGCAATAGTTTGCACAAAGTCTCATCTACATAGCTACCAACCACATCATTGTTTTGAGGCTTCCCTAATTGCTTGGATAGTAGCAATTCAACATTTTACTTCACTATGGTTTAACTCAATCTGTGCATCTCCATTGTTTGAGGTAAAGTGATGTTCAAAGGTGAGATACATATCTTTTTCCCCAAGTTAAGTCAGATTTTCGTTGGCCCACTTCGTGTGCTCATCCCTTATCGTTGAATATTTTAGCAATTGTCTCGATTGGTGTCAGGGATTGCCTTCCATCCTTCCCTTTTTCGAATGAGTTCATTTCATTATAAACTGCCTTTAAGTTTGTTATTTTTGCGTCCAGTTGCATCTGATTGCATTTGCATTGTCTTTCCAACCTTTTGCAGTCTGGGAAAAAAGGGTGAATTTCAAGTAGTGCTGTCACAAAGTGCATTTCAACCAATGCTTTGCATCAAGTGCAAGCCAAGCTCTTCTTAGCCATTCAACCCTCTCTCAGAAATCTCTCTTCGATATGCCAATTCCGCAGAGTGAGAATGAAGATCATTACCATGGAATTCTTTGTCTTGGAGAATGGAAGATAGTTCTTTTCTCTCCTTGTTTGCTTTGGTCTTCATCCAACATATTGTCTCTCTTAGGCCTCTCATAAAATCTAAATTACAAGAGGACCTGGAATGGGCCTAGCATTCTTCATGTTCATGGCCTCAATTGACCATAAAAAAATTGCCCCTTTGGTCATCTGTGGTCTTTATCTAGTCTATTGGAAGATGCATTCTCTCATCTCCATTGTTAACGCGGTGCCGACCAAAAAATAAATTTACCCAGAATGGTCTAGAAATATCAAATACATTCAAATTTTTAATGACTTGTGGGGCGACATTTGTAAAGGAGAAGTTCACGGTAGAACGACCATACCTATATCATATAAGGAGCTTTCCATATGGAATAACAAAGACAAGAAAGCGTATGCTGGGATTCTTGCTACAATAAGTGAAGAGGTAGGATGCCATATCGTTTCCCTTAAATACTTCTATGGCGCTTTAAAGAAATTGAGGGATTTGTACGATTCACACTTATAACTAGAACTCATACAATTGTCAGTGAAGCTCTTAAGCCTAGAGTTAAATAATGATGATCCCATGGCTTTGGCTTCTGAGATCAAAGCAATAATGCATGACATTGATGCCACTAGAGTAAAGATAAACTTTCCTCTCACAACCTTCTTTAAGGCTCTCTACCCTACACATTCTCACTATCTTGTATCCCTGCAAGCTAGTGGTCAATTGAAATCCATCACATTTGACATTTTGGTGGAGAAAGTTGTAGAAAGTGAGAAATCCTTTGGAGAGAAATGAGCCCAACCCATTGGAAAGATTGTGTGTCTTGTTTAGAAAGAGAAGAATCAATCACATGATTCTTCTAGAGGAGAAGGAAATAAAAGAGGACGTGGAATAAAGAATTCCATAGGCAGGGAGCGTAGGCACAACCAAGGTGGGATATCTGACTTTCATTATGACTGTTTTGGAAATAATGGGTCACATGAAGAAAATACATGTAGAATCCCATGGGAGAAGATCAAAGACAAGAAAAATTAGAAAGAAGACAAATGTAAAACATCAGATCCGGTGAAAGGTAAAACACATGAATCTGCTCATTATTTTGTTTCCCGTTGCAAGATAGGAGTAACTAAAGATTTTTTTAACACTTCATTTGCTTCTTGGAGAGATGCATGGATGCTTGACACAGGTGCAACATGCCACATGACATTCTATAAATACTTCTTCGAATATTTCGATGAAAATGTAGATGGTATAGTCTATTTTGTAGATAAACAAGTCTCAAACCTTCAAGAATTGGCATCGTCAGGATTAAATTGCCTGGAATCCCATATTTCTTTCGCATGATGTGCTCTATCTTCTTAAGTTGCGAAGGAACTTGCTATCTCTTGTGCACATTCAACGACAATTCCACTCTATTCATATCTTCCGTGGAAAAGTTGAAATAAGGAAAGCTTTTGACAATATGGTCGTCATGCCAAGAATGAAGGATGGAAGATTGCTAAAGTTGAAAGGGACATTTGCTCATGCACAAAATTTTGCATACCTCTGTCATCACGATGAAAGTACATTTCCATCTAATCTCTTATGTTATGCTATATTTGGACACATTAATTATGATAGCCTTTGTTTGTTGAAAAAGAATGGTGTTTCTGGTTTGCCTATTATTCTTAGGAACTTGAAGCAATGTGATGCTTGTATCCTTGGAAAACATAGCAAACAACCATTTCATGATTCTACTTCAAGAACACGTGGAAAACTTGGACATATACATTTTGATTTGTGTGGCCCCATGCCTATTCCATTTTCTAATGGCAATAAATATATCATATCTTTTATTGATGATTACACCAAGATGTGTTGGGGGTACTTGCTGAAAAAACAATCATAGACTTTTGAAACTTTTAAAATTTTCATGTATGGATCCAAAATGAAGCAAAATCACATATTGACTCTCTTCGTACTGATAATGGAAGATCACATACATCTATTGAATTTGGAAACTATTTTCACAAACATGGGATTCAACATCAAACCACACTTCCATACAATCCTCAATAGAATGGTGTAGTTGAAAGAATGAACACAACTCTCTTAAATATGGTTTGATCCATGATGTTTTTCAAAAATGTGAAATTAATGTTTTGGGTTGATGTAGTTCTATGTGCAATATATGTGAAAAACATGAGTCCATCTCATTCTCTTGGGAACAAGACTCCTTATGAAATGTGGTATGAATGAATTCCTTTGGTGAGGCATCTCAGGGTCTTTGGTTGCACCTTCTATGCCTTAATTCCTAAGGATCAAAGAAACAAGCTTGATGCAAGGATTTGGAAGTGCCTATTCTTGGGGTACTCAAACACCACCAAGGAATATCATCTTTACGATGAGGTAAACAAGAAATTCATTCTTTCCAAAGATGTAACTTTTGTTGAATCCTCCAACAATGACAATGTTGTTGAGTGGCAGCTTGATCATTTGGATAAATTCACCCATGTAAAGACATATCACGAGTTTGATGATGAGATTGCACATCTTGAAGGGGGGATCCCTATCTTGGATCAATCTCTTGAATCTCCTTTTGAATCACTATATCCCCCTCATGAAGAAGTTCCAACCACTTGATTAGAACCTGAAGTTCATTTGGATGATGTAATTAAGAGGATTGAAAGGTAGAACCTTGATGATAATTCAACACCATCACTACCAACTGAGAAACCTAGACCATCTCAGAAAGGTCCACTAAAGTGGCTCATAAAGACACTTGAAAGTGTTCATCTTGATGAGGTCGGAAAGATGGAGGTGATGTATATAATTCAGATTCATGTGGTGTAGATGATATGGATGTTTCATATGATTGTGATTGGAATTTATCTACTAACTTTAAACCAACTTCCTTTGAAGAAACCACTTCTAATGATGAGTGGAAAGAATCCATGCAGAAGGAGTATGATGCTCTCATCAAGAATGGGACGTGGAAGTTGGTGGACCCTGCATTCAAAACCAAACCAATTGGTTGCAAGTGTGTCTTCAAGAACAAGTACAAATCATAGGTCTCACATGACAAGCATAGAGAGAGGCTTGTGGAAAAAAAGATTTGCATAGAAATAAGGCATTGATTATGAGGAGACTTTTGCCGCCATATCAAAATGGGCTACCATTTGTACTGTATTTTCCTTGACAACACATAATAGATGGAATTTTCATCAAATGGATGTGAATACTTCTTTCTTGACCAAAGATTTGAAATAAAATGTCTTCATGTCTTAGCCATAAGGTTTTGTTGTGAAGGGACAAGAACAAAAAATATGCAAACTCATCAAATCCTTATATGGCTTGAAACAAACACCACTAGCTTGGTATGAAAAGCTAATTGAGCATCTTTTGAAATTTCAATAATTTTAACCTCGATGATGCAAATTTGTTTGTCAATAAAGTTGAAAAAACTGTTGTATATCTTGTAGTCTATGCAGATGATGTTTTTATACCATGGAACAATGAAAGATATATTGCATCTATAAAGAAAGGGTCGAAGAAAGGTTACGAGATGACAAATTTGGGACATCATCATTACTATTTGGGCATTGAAGTGACTCAAAATCCAAAGTACATATTCATATCCCAAGAGAAGTATATTGGAGAATTGTTGAACAAGTTTGACATGGCTAAGTGTAACCTTGTCTCTACTCTAATGGAACAAAATTTGAAGCTCACATCAAAAGAAGGGAATGAATTTGAGGATGCATCCAAGTATAGACAACTTGTGGGAAATCTCATCTACCTTATCACCACTAGACCAAATATTTCATTCGTTGCTGGGATTATTTCCAGGTTCATGCAAAAACCTTGTGAAGGACATTGGTCTACTACAAAAAGAGTTCTAAAATACTTGAAGGGAACACAAGATTTTGGACTCAAGTACCCTAAGGTGGATGAATTCGACCTGATTGGATATTCTAATTCATACTTTGATGGGGATAAAGAAAATGGAGTGTCAACTTCCAGCTATCTAGTCTTGGATTAGCAGCGATATCCTAGAGATCACACAAATAGTCAGTTCTAGTAGATTCCACAACATAGGAAGAATATGTAGCAGTTGTAGAAGCAACAAAGGAGATTGTGTGGCTTAGAAAAATACTTGAAGATTTGTAGGAAAAATAGATGAATTATACTCCTCTTCTGGTTGAAGATTACTTCTGCAATCAAGTTGGCCAAGAACCCCATATTCCATGATCAAACCAAGCACATCAACAAACAGTACCATATGATTTGATATCATGTAGAGGCCAAGACTATTGACTTGAGACACCGTTCCACAAATGAGCAAATTGCGACGTATTCACCTAAGCGCTTGGAAGAGAAAAAATTATAAAGTTTAGAATGATGCTTGGACTCACAAACACCCCTTTAGATTAAGGGGGTAATGTTGGATACCTAATCCTCGTGATTATTGTATTTTGTAGATGTCATTGTAAATATTATTTAGGAGAAATATGAAGAGTCATAGGTGATGGGAAGAGTCATTCAGACCTCTTGGAAGATGAAACCAAAGGTCACATCAAATTGTATTTATGAATGTGTCATGTTAATGCAATTCATTCAAGTGTGGATTTACTCGTTCTCTGCCCATACCTGACTTGACATATCTAAAAACACTTTGATAAAAAATAAAAGAAAACTACATAACACACCTTTGCTTGAAGCATTGACCCCAAAACTTCCACCAAATGAATTTTGTTTGGAAATAGTAGAGTAAATGCATGATAAAACAAGTTTGAAATTATATTCTCATACACAACAACTCACAAACCTATCGAAATGACTAAGCTATTTACACAACCAGTAGAAAACGATTGTTTGTGTTCTAAGAAACCATACAAACTCCATATGAAGTGAGAGCATATAATTTCATATTTACTTTGTTGGCGCAAAATAATGTGTATAGAAAGGAAGGATCGATGACATCACCCCAGGATTGATATCAAGAAAATAACAAAGTCAAATAAAATCAAGAGTAATAAAAAAACAAAAATAGGAATGGCAAATATGGCAAGAACATTTGACACAACCATAATCCAAAAAGAGGCCAAAATCCACATTGATGAACACAATTTTTCCCATATATATATATATATATAAATATAATATAATATTTTATTTGCACATTGTACAAAACTTGACCTATATTCCTTAAAACATATATTTAATTTGATAAGCTAGCAATAAAATAATCATTTTTCCCGCACATAAGTTAGCTACTGAATACTAATGCTACTTAGTTTTGTACCTTAATCTTTGCATCACTCTTCTCCAAGAGAATCTCAACACTAACTTTGTTTTTTTACTTTATAACATGCTTTAAAATTTGCTAAAGAAGCCTACTTCTTTCCAAATTTATAAACCTCACTTGGTGTGAAATAACATGTAACAAATAAGTCTAAAACATAGTATAATGTAGAGCGATAAGATGTAAAATGCACCACATGAGATGAACATGAAACAACCCAATTACACAATCTAGATAGCAAGCATGTCCCGAGACCTGCACAATGCAAATCACTAATGTCTTCTTCAGTAACATAATTTGTTGTGCAAGCTTTAAGGAGAAATTTATGTTTGTTTAGTAGGGAATTCCTTTGAGACATGATGCAAGCACTAGATGACAAAAAAATGTTAATATACTATGTCCAACATAATCATCTTAGTATACTACGTTTAACATAATCATCACTATATCATGTCACTTGGCAGTTCAATATCCTACGTTCAACATATTATACATTTCTCTAATATTTTCCCCACCCCCACCCATATCATGTCACTTGGCAGTTCCAAGAGTGAAAAATATAACGATAAATCAACCACTAATGAATGTTTATATATGTCCATGGGCATGATTGGATTCACGAACTGATCAAGTTTTTTTTTAGAATTTCGATATTGCATTTTGAAAAGCTTCTGCACCCACAAGATTTAAATAGCTACCTCTACAACCATGATTAGAGTAGAGACACATAGACACTTCATGTTCTTCCTTGCTTTGCAAAAATTTCAACCTATTATCTAATTCCTACAGATCAATATAGAAAAACCTAGATAAATAAATAAATATTCATCCCTTACTCTATCAGGGATTTATAATCAAGTGTGATTTCTTCCCCATATTGTATAGGCCTTAAAATGTATATGCATAGCTGGTATTGGCCATCAATAATGGTAACTTTGTTTCAGACAATATCATAAAACTAATCATTCAAAAGGCAGGAAGATGAATGATAGAAAAAATGGTTGTCTCTCTTTTTTGGTATTGACATTGTCATAAGTGAATTTTGGTAAGGTCTTAGCTTCACTAATAGAATATTCATACAGTGACAATCATTCTATTACTATAACACCCTCTCCTCATCTATCATTGGGAAAGAAACAATCCAAAGATTGATAATGTCTTCTAATGTCTATCCATAGCTGAGAGGGCATGGTTGGGTGATCTTAGCAAAATATCAAGACCAGTCATAAAAATATCTCGTAACATTTGAGGTTGAAGAGAAAAAACAAGTGATAGGCTTAGTTCAAGTTGCTCTACTGAGCATGCTACTATATCATGAGCTTCCATGTAGGTGAAAGCTCCTCATTGCTGCCTGTGTCAAGACTTAGACTCACCATGCATCATCCAAGTCAGTTACAACAAAGAGTGAGTGTATACACAGGTAGGTGCTCAAACTAAGAAACTTGAAATTTTTGCAAAACTAGATTTTGGTTTTGGAGTAAAAAGCTTGAGTCTGCATGCTTGGTAGAGATGAGGCACAGAAGGAAGGTTGTGTAGGTACATTGGCCTTACACTGCTAGGGTTATTCATTGCCAATTATCTAGGCTTATTCATTGCCAAGTATCATGGATTGGTAGGGAAATTAATAGTAACAGTTGTATGAAAAATAATAATTAAGTAGAAGGTTGTAGAGTTTGATTGATGTTATATGTCAGAAGAAGAAGTAAGTGATATGTTAGGACAATTAAATACATTCATTCTGGTACTTCAAAACTTAGGAGAAGAGCAATTCTTATATTCATTCTAGTCTTTCCATTTCAAGTAATATTAAAAACTTGACAATATCATCCCAAACAAATTTGTTGGTCCATGTATCTATTACACAAATTTCTCCTTAAGTTTAATTTAGAAAATGTTTATAATAATAATAATCAAGCAAGACACCAAATTTCTTTATTTATGATAAAATAGACTTCTTTCACACAACAATTTTGATTATTATAAAAATATACATACCATACCATACCATACCCTACTTTAGGGATTATTATCAAAATTACACACATCTATGTAAATCCATTACTAAAAATCTCTACTAAAATAGAAACTCATAATAATGAGTTATGTGATCTGCCACGACATATTTTTAATGATTTTAATACATAGAACATATTGAGTTGTTATAAATGCATCAAGTGAAACGTATGTCATTGGCATTATCTCATATTTTAAACCATATTTTCTTTGGTTTATTTTAAACAAATTGTTTAACCTTTCTATTTAATTTTCAAAGTATGTCAAATACTATCGGGCTATTTTCGGGAAATAAGTGAAAAAGCCTGTTCCAATTTTGACGCGCTTAAGATCTTTCATTTACCTTTTATTAAACTTGAATCAAATATATATTTTAGGGAAATAAGTGAAAACCCTATCTAGAGCCCTCATTTACTCTTTTTTTTGGGGTTAAATTTGAATGAAATATAAGATCCATGCAAAATCTTGTTGCTTAAAACAACTTGGAAATTGGCGAGGCTTGCGTTTGAGAGAAATGTAAGATGATGTAACATATCTAATAGCTTTTATAAATTAAATTAAATTGTTGGGTAGTGGGGTATTTCAAATTTTTTTCCACCAACTTAATATTTCATGTTTTCATATCATATTTTTTTTTTTTATTGTTTTTAAAAAATTAATGTATGCAAAATGATAAACATATTTGTGTAATTATTATTAAAACATTCACAATTATAGATTTAGATTAAACATAACAACATTTAAATCTATAATAAATAAAGTATCAACTTAACTTAAATACAAGCAATCATAACACTTATTTTTATGAAAATAATACACCAATTGGATATGGACTTCAAATGTTCTACCCAACTATAAGTATTGTTATACTTAATATTTTTACAATATTAAGTATAACAACGTATCTATGCGAGTCCAAGCGCGTATTAGAGCCCAGCCAAGTGTCTTATGGAAATAGATACTTAATATTTTTATGAAAATAATACACCAATTGGATATGGACTTCAAATGTTCTACCCAACTATAAGTATTGTTATACTTAATATTTTTACAATAGGCCACCCCTGAGCTAGGGCTATAAATCCACAAGGATGAATGTACTCCTATGGTTGGCTCTAGTCCTCACACATAGCCCAATTCTTAGCAAAATCACATTATGTTCGATCCTACAACAATTCCAATCCACTATCTCTCTTTCTAATTCAACCTGCATAACCTAAGGAGTGATATCCCCTTCTTTGCCACACAATCCCTTGGGCTATCCCACTTCCCTCTAGGGCTCTAGCACATGTCGGCTAAGAAATATCTCCGTTGAGGGTTCTAGCAATTCCTATTTAATGGAGTTTCTAAATGTCCACCATGTCCCTTGCACAAGGTCACAATTTTCTCATGGTTTCAGGACACCATTTCCGATATTTTATCACAACAATATTATCCATAATTACATGGAATTCAATTTCCCATAATTTCTTATACAATCATAGAGTGACAACCCGGGCTTCAAGAGACAATTTTCCAAGGAATAATGATGGAAAATTATCCAAGAATGACGGGTTATATTTGCATGGTATTAAATAATCATGTGGCTTCCTAAGAAGCCCACATATCTCACTTCTCCACTAATCCCAAGGCTACAAAGACTTAGAATAACATAAGGTATAAAATTTAGGGTTAGGATAAATATTAATATTTGGTTTTGGCCCCTTTTGAGCCCCCCTAAGCCCCCTTTCATCCCTCTCTTGTGGAATCATGGCCCCCCAAGTTCTTGTCCTTCCTCGTCTATAGCTAGTGATGTGTTTTATTGATGACCTAGATGGTCAATACCCACAATATAAGAAACCTTTCAATGTGACTGCTATATAAGTCTTAACTAGACTATCCAAGGATCCCCTAATAACACTTGATCATCATTCAAAAGTTCCTCAACTCATCTCTGTCAGAGTTAAATCTCTGTGACACAAATATTTATTTAAATTCGAGTCCCTGAATTGATCACATGAAATGGATCAGTTCTCCTTCTTTTGTGTTCTCATATCTCCACTAAATTTCGGTTCATAACCATATACCTACGCTCCTAGCGCTAAAATTCTCACACTAGTCCCCATTACTAAATCCTTTTCCCATAGAACCAAAGGTTATGCCCTCAGGCTTATAGCCTTAGTGTTGTTCCTTTTGGTGCTCTGTCCATAAGACCAATCCCTTGATGCTCAAGTGCTAATTAAATAGGCGCTTATCCTTCCCTCACAACATTGCCCAAATCAACGACCACGACTTAATCATTTGTTGGAATGGACGACTATCAGCTTTGAGCTTAAACTGAATCCCGAGGTGTTGACCCCCCCCCTCCCCCCCAAAATCCACCGTTTGACGACACGTGGATTCATCATCAACAGCATGGATGATTTTAGGGGCTAAATTTCGCTCATGGGCTAATTTTCCATGGTTTTTCCAAAAACTAGATTCGCTATTTTTAAAATGATTCGCCCAAATTATATAGGATAAAATTAATTTACCTTAAAAATTGCCAAAATTTTATAAAAACTATATCAAATCCTTAGAAATTTGAATATTTTTTCAAAAATATCGTCAAACATTTATAGTTGGCATATGAAGGATTAGTAAGATTTGCCAAGGTTTCTACATTTTAAAATAGATTTCCATCCGTAAAATCATCCCTGAGATTCAACAGTCACATTATTTCGTATCCCGAGCTCTGATTAACCTACGCGCATGTTCACTATGCGAAACTCACCACGATCGTTGATCTTACGTTTTGCCGCGATCTAGGGTTGAAGTTACTCCTGCTTCCCGATAGCAATATGATGACCTACGTTGGTCCTCCGCATATCGATGCCTCCTATGTATCCAATGATAGAAGGATGTAGATCGTTGATCCTGACTTGATCAACAATTGAGATCTCTTCTTGATCCTTTCCGTTTGTTCAATAACCCTTAATCCAATGGTAACTGTGTGTTGGATTATCTAATCCAATAGGCAACAACCATCTATAACTATAACAAGGATTCCTTCGTTATTCTACAAGGTTTATAAAATTGTTTTGTTGGGAATTCGATCCCAATATTTCACCTTTTGTGGATCCTGAGGTGCCGACCCACCCCGAAATCCACCGTTTGACGACACGTGGATTGATCATCAACGATCACATTATTTTATATCCCGAGCTCCGATTAACCTACACGCATATTCACCATGCGAAACTCACCATGATCGTTGATCTTCCACTTTGCCGCGATCTAGAGTTGAAGTTGCTCTTGCTTCCCGATAACAATCTGACGACCTATGTTGGTCCTCCGTATATCGATGTCTATTATGTAACCAACGATAGAAGGATGTAGATTGTTGATCCTAACATGATCAATGATCAAGCTCTTTGCTCGATCCTTTCAATTTGTTCAATTACCCTTAATCCAATGGTAATTGTGCGTTAGATTATCTAATTCGATGGTCAACATCCATCTTTGACTGTAACAAGGATTGCTTCGTTATTCTACAGGGTTTATACAATTGTTATGTTGGGAATTCCTTCAATTGACAGTTCTTAAGCCCTGATTTCTTTATCAATGGCCAACCCTTATTGCCTTCAAGGCTTACAATATTTGTACAAAAGGATCCTGAACTAGAATTAGCTTAGATCCAAAATAATCTCAACAATAAATCCTTATGGACCCTCTAGATCCATAAATCACTCAACAATTTCCTAACGATCTCTGCGGATCAACAATTTACTCAAAAGATCACTAGGATCCTCTCCTCTCATGTTCTCACACAAAACTCCCGAGATATCTTCTTAGAATTAGATCTATTACAATACACTTAAACAAATATAATCCAACTCACACATTCTATAATTCTAAGAAACATAAGAATTCATAAATTTAACAATCAAACTCCCTTAGGGAACCAACTCCCTTAGAAAATGAAGACCCCCTAGGTCTCATAATTTGAGTAAAATTTTGGAGGCATGATTCTCCTGCATCAGACTCCCAGGGTTAAATCTTTCATGCTCTCCTGATCACGAGTTTCTTTTGACTGCGGTCCACCTGGATCCCAAACTTTATTCTGTAGTTGTCCTTCTGCTTTGCCTCCTTGCCACTGTCTTGTTGCTGTGGTTGTCTTTAACTCTCCAGTATTCCATATCTTGTTCTGTTGCATGCCAATAACCTTGTTGACACAATTTCTTTCAACGCACAATAGCTTTTGGCTGACTTCCCTTTTCATCTCATAACAACTCCATATGGTTACCTCTATCATTAAATTCCATATCTCCTCAATCACTTCCATCGTTGTACTTTGTTGGTAGACATCACTGGCATAAGGTTTCTGTTGCAAGTTTTCACCAAAATTTTGTATGGCTACTGCCATTTTCAGGTCTTCTTGCCTCTGCTTATCCTCAAAAAAATTATGCATCTAATGTTTCATATATTTAAGTTGCATTTTTAGTCTATAAGACTGATTCATTAATTCCTACTCTTGGATTTGGTTCAAATGATAGATTTGTAGTAAACAATTTGTACCTCTACACAAGGCCTTCTCCATAGTTCTTCTCCAATTTTCTACAGTACTATCATTTTATATTGTCATTTCCGCTTTAGCAAGTTTTACAATTGTGTAACAACCCTAATTAATTATTTAATTATCATGGTTGTTAAATTAAATTTAATTAATTATTAAAATAAATTCATTGAGTCTTATATTATAATATTATTAAATTGGTAGGTGAAGTAATTAATGGGAGGGATAAGGTTGTTGAGGAATTAATGGGGGGATAACGCAGTTGGGGAATTGAATGAGGGAGAGGTATTTGAGGGAGGAGGATAAGGAAGAGGGGAGAGGACTTGGAGAGGGGTCATTTGGTTGTTTGGTTTTTGGGAGGTGAAATTGGGGGAAGAAGAAGGAGGAATAAATTTTGAAAGGAGGAGGAGATTGGTGAACATATTGGTTTTGGGATCTCTCATAGGGACACTGTCGTTGCTGGGAATTTTGGGCTTTGGGGCTAGGAAACCTCAAGGATTCTTGGAGCTAGGGAGCTAGAGAGGTTGTTCCTAGTTGTCCAGGAGGTTAATATTCAGTTTGGGGCAGTTTGGGCAAAGCAAGGAAAAAAAAATGGGATAAATCAACTAATCTACAGGTTGAGGTACATATTTTATGCATTTTACTAGTTGATCTGCGATTAATATGTTGTTATTATGCTGTTGTTGTTATACTTCTTGGTATAAAGAAAATCATGAAAGTAAAACCTTGAACTAAATTGAATTTATTTCAGTAGAAGATGAATAGATATTTATTTATTTTGAGGCTCTGATCCTTCCATACAGAGCCTCAAAATAAATAAATATCTATTCATCTTCTATTGAAATAAATTCAATTTCGTTCAAGGTTTCCCTTTCATGATTTTCTTTATACCAAGCAGTATACTAACAACATCATAATAACCATAAATCAACTAGTAAAATGCATAAAATATGTACCTCAACCTGTAGATTAGTTGATTTAGCCCCTTTTTTGATTATCCTTTCTTTTCCCAAACTGCCCCAAATTGAATATTAACCTCCTAGTCAACTAGGAACAACCTCTCTTGCTCCCTAGCTCCAGGAATCCTTGCGGTTTCCTGGCCCCCGAGCCCAAAATTCCCAGCAACAACAATGTCCCTGTGAGAGTTCCCAAAACCAATCTGTTCATCGGAGTATCCTTTGAATAGGGTGCTCGAAGATTTTGAAGATGTGGGAGAATTTAAGGACAAAGCCGCCCGATTCGAACATCTTCATGCTGTGTCGTCAGGAGAGAGTGCCGAGCCTTGCGATACAGATGGATTGGTTAGGCCGAGAGAGGTTTATCTTCTCGAATCTCCACCTTTCTCACCTCCTTGCAGACTTCCTTGTAGTCGTCGAAGCAGAGGTCTCTAGTTCTCACATTCACATTCTCCTTCTGGCTCATGCTTCACCCCTGTTTCCATTGCCATTGCTGAGTCTAGACTTGGGAATTATTCATTTTTGTCTGTGGTCGTCTTCCTGTCATGGTTATGGGTAGAGCTTCAACCCTCTCTAATGGCACTTTTACTAGAATATAACTTCGGCCATATAAAATTTTAAGTGTATCATTAATATTTTCATAGTTAATAGAAAATAAAATATTTTTAGGCATTAAGTAATTCTAGATATCTAAGTCAAAAGGTGGCATTACATACACCCAACCTTTGGGAAACATATTCCCGAGGTGGTAAAAAAAGTGAGGGATGATCTCGTCGTAAGGTCTCTGCATTGTCCCAAGTAGCAGATCCCGGGCTATACTTGTCCCACTGGACCTATGTGAATGTCAATTCTATGAATGTTTATTATTATTTGAATTATGATGGATATTATGAAATCTATTTCTAACTTGAAAATTTTGACATTTGAAATTGTTGGTACGTGGATACCGAATTGAGGATATGATTAAATGCATTTACTTGATGATAATGCATAGATATGTATGAGTTTGTGTTATAGACCAATCCACAGGTCAAAAGACTATGAAATAGCCAAAGATGGTAAAAGGTTGATGTCGTGAATTTCGATTGAGAAACAATATGGTATGAATCTTTGTATGTGAAATTATGTTGGTTCAAATGCATTGCTATGATATGTGGACATGTGCAGGATTTTCAGGTGGCGAGACTGCCTAAAAATGAATACACGATGACAAAATTCTCAGCAACACAGTGCCACTGTATGGTCCATGGTAGGGTGTTGACCCTAGTTCTATTAAGAGGGGTGGAGGCATTTCCCACCGTGTAACCTCTGAAACCTAGAGTCATGGGAGGGCGGTGTTAGATCATGCTTCCCTAGACGTGTGATGATCACTGCCAGTTTCCTGTTGGGGAAGCTTGGTCAAGAGAGTTGACACTTCCTCTTATGGGTTCTACTTGGTCAAGAGAGTTGACACTTCCTCTTATGGGTTCTACTTGGAGTTAGGTCAATATAGTTAATGCTCCAAGATAGTCCAACAGAGGAAGGATAAGGATGGAAGATGGAAGTAATTTAGGGAGGAAGGATAAGGATGGAAGATGAAAGTAATTTAGGGAGGAAGGCTGAATAGAAGTAGTTGAGAGTGTGTGGAGATTTCTCCTTATAGTAGAATTTATTGTTTTTCTCTTTTTGAAAAAAAAATGTATATATGTATATTTATAATTGCTTAACTGAACGACAATTATCTAAGTGAATGTTGTTTGTGCTAAATTATTATAATTGAGGGATTTTGCGAACATTTTAAATGGTTTACTATATTTTATGAAATGAATGGTCTTATTGATGGATTGGACGCATACAAGAATTACTATAGGTGTGATAAATATTGTCATTAGTACATGTACGAGTCCTGTATGTGCTAGCTACACATGCATTCCTTGCACATGTACACTAGTATGTATAAGTTCTTTAAACTTATGATGTTGTTTATTTAATGCATATGTATGAACCATGTGTCATTACCCTTGTATTGTAAATTAATCTAACTTCAGGATGAATTTTATTGAAGGGTGGGTGTATGTAACAACCCTAATTAATTATTTAATTATCATGGTTGTTAAATTTAATTTAATTAGTTATTAAAATAAATTCATCGAGTCTTATATTATAATATTATTAAATTGGTAGGTGAAGTAATTAATGGGAGGGATAAGGTTCTTGAGGAATTAATGGGGGGATAAGGAAGTTGGGGAATTGAATGAGGGAGAGGGATTCAAGGGAGGGGGATAAGGAAGAGGGGAGAAGACTTTGAGAGGGGTCTTTTGGTTGTTTGGTTTTTGGGAGGTGAAATTGGGGGAAGAAGAAGGATGAATAAATTCTGAAAGGAGGAGGAGATTGGCGAACATATTGGTTTTGCGAACTCTCACAGGGACATTGCTATTGCTGGGGATTTTGGGCTCGGGTGCCAGGAAACCGCAAGGATTCCTCGAGCTAGGGAGTCGGAGAGGTTGTTCCTAGTTGGATGGAAGGTTAATATTCAGTTTGGGGCAGTTTGGGCAAAGCAAGGACAATAAAAAAAGGGGCTAAATCAACTAATCTAGATGTTGAGGTATGTATTTTATGCATTTTGCTAGTTGATTTGCGGTTATTATGCTGTTGTTGTTGTTATACTTACTGGTATAAATAAAATCATGGAAGGAAAACCTTGAACTAAATTGCATTTATTTCAGTAGAAGATGAATATATATTTATTTATTTTGAGGCTCTCTATGGAAGGCCTTACAAATATCATCTTCATAATCTTGCATAACCAATTCCAAGATTTCTTCAATTGAAGCAATTTCAAACCAAATCATTGCTTCAAGCTCAACATCTACATTCCTTGAATCTACATAAATTCCCTTTGCACAGGCTATATGAGACAATGTTGTCTCCTCTGCTAATATGCCATAAATTTTGACCTGTCTATCACCACTCTTCTCAATACCTGCAAACAAAAACAATTTATTAGTTTCAAAAATATGGGACTTCTGAGTCTCTTCTGATGTCGTCAACATATTTTCCCCTTGTAGTACTGGATTCTTCCAGTCATTCACTAGATTTTCCTCTACTTCCTTGAGTGTGGTAGTTCCTCTTTCAATTTCACCATCTTCCCTGTAAGTATACTCATACTCCATCGAATATACCTCATCTTCAATATCTTCTTCTTGAAATAGAAAATTCTCTATTTCATGCATCTCCTCCAAGAATAAAAACCTTTATACCTCTTCTTTCATAAGTTTCATTTCCTCATCAAACTGTATGAGTATATCATCCAATTACTCTTCATCTCTTCTTGGAACAAAATTTGAGTTCTATCCTCCCTCATCCTAAATAACTTTAGATGAATTTCCATCACCTGCAACCACACACAAATTATGAGTTTTAAAAATATAAGGCTCTCTAGCCCCATCTGTTTTCCCCATCAACATATCCTCATGTTGGCAAATGAGACTCTCAATAGGTTTCTCTTCAACATCCTCATTAAAGATTACTTCTTGTTGAGGTTGATATAACCAAACATTCATTTTATACTTAGTTGCTCTGAGTTCTTCCTGCACTCTAGCATACATCCTTTTCCTTAGCTTCACCTGCAACAAATACCATCTTACCTTCTTCTTCCTCATTGTCCAACCATACCTCTGGTCTTCCCCTTATTATTGTAGCCGCTCCTCTAGTACACTAATATGTACTTTCAACTCAACCATCTCCTTTTCAAACTCTTCATCACTCATTCTCTTTCTGCCAACGACTTTGGAATTTCTTTCCAACTGATTGTGACCCCACTCTGAACCCTATAGATGACCTTCAGTGGTCACCTTATCCCCTTTCCTCTATGGACCCTCACCCACTTGTGAGATGCAGCAATCCCTTCCCATCTCTATAACAAGTCTGCAACTTGCCACTAGTATCAATCATCCTCTTGGTACATCCTCTTGGTTCTCTGCAGTAGAACCTCTTCTTGAGCACTCCTGCTCCTCATATTCCAAAGCTGTTAGGCTGCTCCAATCAACTTCTCACCTCTCTTGAGAACTGCAATTGTCCTCTTCTTCTTCTTCAACAATCTAATTTTCTGCTGGGGTTCTATCACAATTTCCTTTACATGAGAGCTCTACTTGTTCCCTTTTCCTCTATCACAACTTCACTGTTTTAATGGCTGCTATCCCTCATTCTTCTCTACTCTAATTTCCTTCTATCTGGTTCACCTGTAAACACAAAATTTTTGACTAGAGTTAGTATAAAATAATCAATTATAAATGTCCTTCAAGATCTCTTAATGTTCTTGTTATCCCATGGAAAATTGCTTGTATCATTATCTCTGTAAATCTTCTTGTACTTCTATGTTTGTAATATTCTATGTTGTGACTGCACATCCAATTCCTTTTCTGACTACAACTGCAATAATCTATACAAATTTCTCCTATATTTTCTCAATTTAAAGGCACACCTTCCCTCTCACCTTTTCCAATCTCAGTGAGAAAATTTAACCACTGCTCTATTACCTTCAATCAAAAGAGAATTTCAAATCCTATACCTTAAAGAACATTAGTGTTCTTGTTCTTTCATCAGGGTTTCCCAAGGAGCAAACTATGCTCCGATACCAAAAATGATGACCTAGAGGGTCAATACCCACAGTATAAGCAACCCTTAAATGTGGCTTCTCTATAAGTCTTAACTAGAATGTCCAAGGATCTCCTAATAACACTTGATCACCATTCAAAAGTTCCTCATCTCATCTATGTTAGAGTTAAATCTCCGTGACACTTATTTATTTAAATTCGAGTCTCTGAATTGATCACATGAAATGGATCAATTCTCCTTCTTTTGTGTTCTCAGATCTCCACTAAATCTCAACCCATAACCATATACATGTGCTCCTAGCGCTAAAATGTTTGCACTAGTCCCCAATACTAAATCCTTTTCCCATAGAACCAAAGGCTATGCTCTCGGGCTTATAGCCTTAGTGCTATTCCTTTTTGTGCTCTGTCAATAAGACCAAACCCTTGAAGCTCAAGAACTAATTAAATAGGCACTTATTCTGCCCTCATGACATTTCCCAAATCAACGACCACAACTTAATCATTTTTTGGAATGGATGACTATCATCTAATTTGAGGCTTTGAGCTTAAAATGAATCCTAAGGTGTTGATCCCCCCTTGAAATCCACCGTTTAACGACACATGGATTGATCATCAACCATCACATTATTTCATATCCCGAACTTCGATTAACCTACGCGCATGTTCACTATGCGAAACTCACCACAATTGTTGATCTTCTGCTTTTCTGCGATCTAGGGTTGAAGTTGCCCCTGCTTCCTGATAGCAATCTGATGACCTACGTTGGTCCTCCGCATATCGACACCTCTTATGTACCCAATGATAGAAGGATGTAGATTGTTGATCCTGAGGTGATCAACGATCAAGATCTCTTCTCAATCCTTCCCATTTGTTCAATAACCATTAATCCAATGGTAAATGAGTGTTGGATTATTTAATCTGATGGTCAACATCCATCTCCGACTTTAACATGGATTCCTTTGTTATTCTACAAGGTTTATACAATTGTTCTGTTAGGAATTTGATCCCAATATTTATCCTTTTTGTGGGTGCCTGCACAACAATTCCGTTCCCTCGTAATTCCTCCTTCTCGATCCTACAACTGATCTAAACCCGCAAAAAACCCTAAATCTCACAATTACACAGTTCTATGGTTATATCAATAGACGAAGGTTCTTTCACACCTAATTAACACTCGAAACATAATGTCCATTCCTTCATTCAAATACACACACTATACATGGATTTACATAGCTTTCAATGCCTCTCATCCCAGATCATATTCCACATGCCTCTTTTCCCCTCTCTGTGTGGCCTAATTCTTCCTTCAATTGGCCATTCTTAAGGCCTGATTTCTCTATCAATGGCCAACCCTTATTGATTTCAAGGCTTACAATATTTGTACAAAAGGATCATGAACTAGAATTAGTTCAGATCCAAAGTAATCTCAACAATAAATCCCTATGGACCCTCTAGATCCATAAATCACTCAACAATTTCCTAAGGATCTCCTCAGATACACAATTTACTCAAAAGATCACTAGGATCCTCTCCTCTCATGTTCTCACACAAAACTCTCGAGATCTCTTCTTAGAAGTAGATATATTACAATACACTTAAAAAGATATAATCCAACTCACACATTCTATAATTCTAAGAAACATAAGAATTCATGAATTTAACAATCAAACTCCCCTAGGGAACCAACTCCCTTAGAAAAGGAAGACCCCCTAGGTCTCATAATTTGAGTAAAATTTTGGAGGCAAGATGCTCATGCATAATTTATTATTATTCAATTTACATTTAAATATTACATTGTTCATCTTGTAGCCTTTAATCATTTACATATATATGCTGCCAATCCAGGGATCAGAACTGTGGTGCTACATTCCCCTCCCCCTAAATTTTGCACCATCCTTAGTGCACATCACCATACATATATACAACAAAATTTTGTTTACATCAAAATGCTAAAACCAATGTGGGTATTCCTTTCAAATTATATCCTATAGCTCCCATGCCACTTCGTCAAGGCTGTAATAGGTCCAGTGGACCTTTACTTGTCCTATGCATTTGTTCTTGAACACTGTTTCCTTCTTGTTCTTTGTTGCACCCATAAATTTATTCCTCGTTCCATGCAATATGCTCATGCTTGTAGGGGCATTACATTCTTTTACCCCTTGAAATAACACCATCCTTGGGGTTCTTCTTTCTATATACTCAATTCATGTAATGCGATGAAGCATTGGTTTGGTGATGAAAACAAATCTGAAGATTTTCAAATTCTACAAGGTGGCATCATATGTAACTTGAAGTTGATATTTTTATGTTAAGATTGTGTACACGAGAGAAATGTTAGGAGGATGTTTTTTTGCCAAATCCATGAAGAGTTGGTTTGGTGATGAGCTTGATTATGAAGCTTTCCAAGTCCACAAGGTGTCATAGGATGTAACTTGAATTTAATATTTTATGTTTTATACAATATGTTTTTTTTTATTAGTATAAGACTATGCTAATATTTTTTTGTATCAATTGATGTTGATATTTAACCTAAGTTAAAAAAAACTATTTGTATTTTTCTAAATTTATAAATCATCTCGAGCACTTCCCCTCATTCCAAGGATGGCACCCATCAACAATCGATTCACTAAGAGCAACCATATCACAAGGTGGGATTTGAACCTAGGTGGGGCGGGTAACAAGTTTTTCTCACAACCACTTGAACTACAACTAATTGACAATAAATCATCCATAATATTACCTCCAAATAAAAATTTACAAAACAAAAAAATAAAAAAACTTATTTATTTAAGATTTCATTGGACATTCATTCATTTGCAATTATAAGTCTTCGAGTCTAATGCAAAAAATCCTTTAAATTTGCACCATATCATTATTGCACCCTACCATATGTAAGGACAACCCACTACACAAATTATTTTACAAGTATGTGTCAATGTTTTTGTCTTTACACATAACCCCTCCCACTATGTGCATGTATACCATTGTTGACATTTGTTACAATTAATGAATTTTTGAACTAGCCAATCTTTTCAATTCCTTGATAGACCATACTTTTGATATTAGTGTATCATCACATATATTATATTCAATGGAGCCCTAAAAAAATTAATCTTTTCAATCCCTCAAGAAACCATGCTTTCAAGATTAATCGATCATCACTTCTATGCTAGAAGCAACATGTGTTTCCCAACTATGGAGTTTTGTTATTAACATTGAAGCCTTGAAATCCTTGATCAATTTAGTTCATCAATAAATTGTGTTTTTGAGATGAATCAATCATCATATATATGCTAGGAGCAACATGTGCTTCCAAGCAATGGATTTCATGGGCATCAACAATGAAGGCTCCAAGATTAACCAAGCCCCTAAATTTGGATCACAAATCAAATCAATAATGATAGACAAAGAGGTTGTTTTTTCTTTAATTTCCTTTAGAGTTTGAAAAGACATATGTTGTAAGCTTAATGTTTATGCTAAGTGATACATCTTGTTTAAATAGATGTTGTATGTATCTAATAAATCTCAAATTTCATATGAGCTTTTATTGGTCAAATAGCTTATTATATCACAATCCAATATCGTTCTTATTTTTTTCATTTGCTTAAAATAAACTGATACGAATTAGGTGAAATTTTAGTGGATTGGTAATCCTTTAGGATTTCATGATAAATAACAAGGTTATCACTGCTTCCCCCAACCTTCATAGGAAAATCTTTCTCATTTGTTTTCTTCTATTTATTTTCCTCTTATTGTAGTTCCTAGTGTATATGGGATACACATGAGATAAAACCCCAAATGTTGCATGGCGTACTTTCATTTAGAGATGGAGAAACAAGGTGATCATGCCACAAAGGTTGAAGGGGTTACCTCTTCAACCAATGGGCCTTACAACTATTTTTTGGGCTTCTTTCCAATCACAAGACCTTGTCTTTTAAATATACTCAAAAGGATGTAGTAATTTCAATTGTGCAATCAGGACAATGGATGTTCCTCTCTTGAAACAAATGATTAGACTATCGGGAATATTCATCTCTAAGATCAATTTTGTTTCATTAGTTTTGTAAGCATGCCATTTATTAGTTTTCCTTGCTTGTTATTAAAGGTCAATGTCTACAACAACAATGGTAGGCAAAATAATGACTATCTGGTTGATTATCTTCTAGAACAACATGCACATAAGTTATGAGGTTCAAGGTGAGCACTCCCATTCATATGTTTTGTCCAACAACGATTTTTTTACATCTAAAAACATTACATCTAATTTGTGACAATACAAACTTGATAACTATTTAGTAGAGAATTCACTACGCAACAACAAATCATTGACAACTTGAATACTTATCCAAGTCTCTTCTATGTAACAAAGTCATTTTTATTTATTTTTTCTAAAAAGATAAATATTATAATTTGTGAGTGAGGGAGTACCAATTATCAAAAACAAGTCTTTGTAATGTTCTCTTAATAACTAAGTTACTGAGAATGTAATAAACCCAAAATTACAAAATAAAGATTTAAAAAAAAAAATACATTTCATTTCAACATTCATACCATCGTTATTGGAATTTCAAAATGAAACAAGCCCTCAAATTTGAAGCTTTTCACAACTCTATTATCCATTTTCATAATTTTAATAAAGAATTTTGAAGATAATGAATTTTTTATTATTATATTTGATGGAAAAATCACCATATAACAAACAATTTGTGTATCAAATTCATTCCCTGATACTCATTAACAAAACACCAAAAAATACTATTGATGACTTTTGGATGGAAAAATAAGCATTATAGCATAGATGTCCTTCTCTTCTCTTTCTTGACATAACTACTTTATGCTTGGTTGCTTATGATTCCTTCCCTAACATGCAATGATGAATATTATGTCATATCAAAATAACCACTTTGTATTTACATCATAACCTCCTCTCATTAAAAAGCACATAAAAGGAAATTAGTAGATTGCTGGGATGTTGAGACACGTAAATCTATTTTGACCACTTTCTATTTAAAGTCCAAGTTTGTGTCTTAAAAGGGCAAACAATATGATGATGAAAAACTGTACATGTGTATGTGTATGTGTTTGTTTGGAAAACATGGTGCCGTATCTTGGGGAACACTCCAACTATCTTAACCCCTGACAGATGAATTTGTTTTCTGGCAGTTGGAATCCACCCAAAAATTTCATGTGATTGTGATAACAATTGATGTTGAATTTTTAGAATTGATACAAACAATTGACACTAAACAACATTTGGGAATTTTTGTTTATTAAACACCATGAAAGTGTTAACCACGTGGGAGCCATTTGTGTTTTAGATTAACCATACACCATTTTATTGATGGAGATAAGTCGGAAGTTGAGTCTCGATGGGATGTGTGTTTTTTCATACAAAATCTCGATGTTGGAGCCAATGGCCCACTCTCTAATCGTCTAACTGTGGTTGGAACGTTCCTAGTTTACCATTTGGTCATGGGTGAGTAGTTTTTGTTCATAGGATAACTTATAAGGATAATTTGAAGGGTTGCACAATAATTTTAATAAATTGTGGATGAGATATTCATTCACTAATATCAAACGTGTTATAAAGTGGGATTTGAATCCAAGTGGGGTGGATAATAATTTTTTTTCACAATCCTCGTGTTATAATTAATTGACAATAAATAATCCATAATATTATCTCTAAATACAAATTTACAAAAATAAAAAAAATTGAAAAATATTTGTTTAATTTTTCATTTGAAATCCATTCATTTGCAATGTCTAGACTATTGTAAAAACTCCTTTAAATTTACATCATATAATTACTACACCCTACCATATGTGAGGAGAACCCACTACCAAAATTGTTCTACATGCACGTGTCGATGTTACTGTTTTTCCACATAGCCCCTCTTAGTGTGTGTATGTATAACATTGTTGACATTTGCTACAATCAATTAAGCTTTGGACTAGCCAATCTTTTCAATTCCTTGATTGACCATACTTTTGATATTATTGGATCATCACATCTATTATGTTCAACAAAGCCCTAAAATAATTGATATTTTCAATCCCTCAAAAAACCATGCTTTCAAGAATAATTGATCATCACATCTATGCTAGAAGTAACATGTCTTGACCAACTACGAATTTTCGTTACAATCATTGAAGCCTTGAAATCCTTGATCATTTCAATTCCTCAATAAATTGTGCTTTCGATATTAATCATTCATAACATCTATGCTAGAAGCAACATGTGCTTCCCAACAATAGATTTCATGGACATCAACAATGAAGGCTCCAAGATTAACCAAGTGCATATATTTGGATCTATGGATAAACTCAACAATGGTAGAGAAAGAGGTTGTTTTTTCTTTAATTTCATTCATAGTTCGAAAGACATAGGTTGTAAGCTAATGCTAATGCTAAGTGATGCATTTTGTTTAAATAGATGTTGTATGTATCCAATAAATCTCAAATATCATATCAACTTATATTGGTCAAATAGCTTGCTATATCTTTTTTTTTTTAAACTAAAAATGCGTAACTTATATTATCAAAATGGTTGTAGCACAGATAAACAACTCTAATAAAACATACACAATGCTTTCAAGTTTCAAATTGATTACATAAGCCCATAAAAAAATATAGAGTTTACATATATATGCTAGCGAAAATTCCCAATTCTTACTGTTACTATAGATTCTATAAAAGATGNAGATAAACAACTCTAATAAAACATACACAATGCTTTCAAGTTTCAAATTGATTACATAAGCCCATAAAAAAATATAGAGTTTACATATATATGCTAGCGAAAATTCCCAATTCTTACTGTTACTATAGATTCTATAAAAGATGCCTAAAATATTGATAACCTTAACAAATATTTACTAACATAAAATATGACAACTTGTGGCCTCTTCCAGGCCTATGTGAGTTGGTCCCAATTCTTGATCCCAGATCTCCATATCTTCAATGAGATGGTGCACAATATCCTCCTCCTTCTATTCCCATTGACCTGACTTTATAGACAACCGTTGATTGGATGCCCTAGGTTGAGCATCTTTGTGCGAATTCACCACTAGTTTCCTTATCATATTGCATTTTGCTTCAAGAATGACATGTTGATGCTTAACCTTAACTAGAGTGCTCATAATAGTTGCAATTTGAGAGATGCATTGCTATTCACATTCACGGGCTTAAGTAGTAAGAGAGAAAATAGATGTTCTGTTTGTTGAAATTTATCCTACTCAACACCTGAATGTTAATTCCAAATAAATCACTTATTTAATTAAAGCATAGCTGAGTAATCAACTAAAGATGCAGTGGAAGCATAAACAAGGAAATCAAATCAAGCATACAAGAACACCAAAAGTTTTGGGTATAAACCCATGGAAAAACCCCAGAGGGAAAACTAATGTTGAAAATGATGTTATTATGCTAAAATTAGGGCTCCCGTAACAGGGATASTGGCCCATTGAGAGAAATACARCTGCAAACAAACMTGGCAAAGTTTGACTTGTTATACGAACTAGAACTACACRCTTTTCGCCTTCTTGTGAACCACATATGTATGTGATTGTCTCCTSTGTGGATTGTGTACATGTACAAAAAATCTGTAMAACAAGMTCTGTATGACCCTACACCTCCCCGTGACTTCCTTTGATTAAAAACCACMTGCGCTGYCTTTGTTCTCTCTTCTCCTTGACCTGATCTCTAGATGGAAGTCCTTCTCCACCTATATAAGATMTTGAATCAMAGTCCTTCGTGATTCAACTCTCATGAAAGTAAATCCTCTACTCTCAAGAATCTCAAGTATCAAGTGTCTTCCTCCTTCTCCTAGCCATTCTTTTATAATCATGTGTTACGATCTATTTTTAATCTCATTTGAGATTTATATATCATGTGAAGATTACATGCTAAGTACTTTTAGCACTTTCCTCAAGTAACTCAATTAACTAATTACATAATTAATTAATAAAATCAATTTACTTTAATAATTCCTTTAATTAAAGTAAATTCAAGAGTATAAGGCTTTGGACGATTTCCACGCATCTAGACATATAGACCTGTGCAAAATACATGTCCGTTGCTACCACTAACATCAACACTCCCTCTTAGCGAGGAAGGTATTCTGCAACACTCCAAGTCTTTCTCTGAAGAATACAAACTTCCCTTTCTCCTAGGGCTTGGTCAAAATATTTGCAACCTGCTCATCTGTGGAAATATACTAAAGCTTCATTGCTCCCCTCTGGATTCTATCTTGGATGAAGTGATATCTGATCTCAATATGCTTGGACCTATCATGGAAAACTAGATTCTCAGAGAGTTTGATACAACTCTGATTATCACAATATATCAATGTAGGCTCCAACTCCTGATTAAATAAACCTGTAAGCAATTTGTGAAGCCAAATGGCTTCACAACTAGCCATACTCACTGCTGTATATTCTGCCTCTGATAAACTGAGTGCTACATAAGTATGCTTCCTACCGAACCAAGTAATCACTACTGATCCCAAACTGAAGCAACACCTCGAGGTTCTCTTTTTGGCTATGCATTGCCTGTCCAATCTGAGTCTGTATATCCCTGCAGCTTCACTCCATATACTCCAATATATCTCAATCCATACTCCACTATACCTCTCAAGTACCTAAGCACATGTTTTGTTGAGATCCAATGCACCTGCCTCGACTCCACCATGAATCGACTCAAGGTGTTCACAAGAAAACAAATATCTGGCCTGGTGTTAACCAAATACATCAAGGACCCTATCAACTGCTTGTATATATTGGGATCTACCAACTCTAAGTTCGAATTGTCAATATTATTTAGATTGGTAACCATAGGCGTAGCCATCAATTTACATTCCTCCATCCTAAATCTCCTCCATATATCTACTGCATACTTCCCTAGTCTAAGGGAGATCTCTCTCAATACCTGCCATACCTCTAACCCTAATAAATATTGCATCAAGCCAATGGCCTTCATCTCAATCTCCCTAGAAAAATACGCTTTGCAGCCTGCTATAAGCTGCTCAGCGCCAGTGAGAAATAAATCATCAACATGCATAACCAATATTAGAGGATCTGACCCAACACGTATGAATTACAAGTTAGGATTTGCCTCACTCTTTGTAAATTCCATACTCTGCAAGTATCCATCAATCCTAGAATACCACGCCCTGGGTGCTTGTTTGAGTCCATATAAGGATTTCTTAAGCCTACACACATGAGAATCCCTCCCATGTACCTCAATGCCCTGAGGTTTCTCTATGTATAACTCCTCCTCAATGATCCTGTTGAGGAAAGTTATTTTAACATCCATATGATGTATCCTCCACCTCATAACTGAATCAATAGAAATAATAGCTCGAATAGAAGCATACCTGGTGACTGGAGCAAATGTCTCCTCATAGTCCACTCCCTTATTCTAGGAGAACCCTCTTGCCAAAAACCTTGCCTTGAATTTCTTTATGATACCATCTTCAACGTGCTTGATCTTGTAGAGCCACCTAGAAATCACAACTTACTTCCTCTCCAGTCTTGATATTATGTCCCAAACATCATTCCTCATAATATAGGTGTAATCCTCTACCGTGGCATCCCAACATACCCCCTGATCTACTGATTCCTTAAAAATGGAAGGCTGAACATCAATGATGCTACTCGTAAGCACCATATAGTTCAGAAACTTCTTTGGAGGTCTGCGCTCTTTGAATACTCTCCTTAGAGCTTCATCAACATCCCTTAATTTCTACAATAGCCACCTAGGTCTCCAGATAGGAGTGGAAGGGGATATCTCCTCCTCCCCACCTAAAGTATGGACTGCTGACTGCTTCTCATCCTTCAAAGCCTATTGCTTCTCATCCTTTTTCATTGCTGATGACTCATGATTACTCCTAGATGCTAAGTTCTCCTCGAACTTAACATCTTTGCTCACAACTATCTTCCACTACGCTGGAATGAAGATCGTGTAAGCCTTTGAGGTCTTATTGTACCAAAAAAAATACCCTTTTGTCTTCAAGCCTCCAACTTCGTCCTCTTCTCCATAGGCACATGGATGTAAAATGGACAACTAAAGATCCTCAAATGAGAAATCTCTGGCTTCACTCCTGTGAACGCCTCCTCCAAAGTCTTGTCCCCCAATATCCTGTGAGGACTCCTATTCTGCACATACACCACTGTGTTACATGCCTATGCCCACATGAACATAGGAAACTCCTGGTCATGTATCATAGCCTTGGAAGAACCGATGATGGACCTATTCTTTCTCTCCACAACCCCATTCTACCGAGGGTTGTATGAGACTGTCAAATCCCTCTTGATCCCTACCTCCTTGCATAAATTCTTGAAGTCATTGGAGGTGTACACTCCCCCATTATCCAACCTCAATATATTGATCTTCTTACCTGTCTGGTTCTCTACGTGAGCCTCAAACTCTCTGAAACAACTGAAGACCTCATCCTTGGCATTCATAAAGAAGATCTAGGTTTTCTTGGAAAAATCAATAATAAACGTCACATAGTATGACGATCACTCTAATGATGCTACTGACAATGACCCACTCACATATGAGTGAATAAGATCCAAGATCCCCTTGGACCTACTCTTGTTGCTAGTGTTAGAAAAACATGATCGCGGAGCAATAAAACAAAACAAATGCGGAAATAAAACACAGAAGATACACAATACAATATAGACACATATATACGTGGTTCGCCCAGTATGGGCTACGCCCACTAGAGAAATTTCTAGGTCCTTCCTTATTATTATTGAAAAAAATGAAGCGATACAACCTACAACACACCTGCTGTAACTTCCTCTTCTTTCTCTCACAATCTCCTCTCTCATAATACTATATTCGCGATAATACACAACCGCAATACAATTCCCTCATAAAACAAGGTTTCCTTCTAGGGAAAAAATCCATAAAATAACTTCTACCATCAGATCTGCAACCTTATAATGAATGGTCCCGATTGACTATGAATTTACAATATTTTACAAGACAATGTTTCCCAAAAATTCACTTAGGGGGTGTTGCCCTCGAATCCCTCGCCAAGGGGAGGCTAAAAAAATTGTCACCGCCCCCATTGGACCCCACTGGCGACAACACTGGGAGGGGCGAGCCTCCCCACACCCCCCCGTTCGGGAATGGGTTCCAAACACATCTGAAAAAAACTTATGAATCAGGAAGATAATCAGGCTCCACAACCAACAACTAGGAAAATCAACCTTGACATTCATACCAAGTGCACAACCTCTACACACTCCCTGCTGCTCAATCCTGAACTCTGGAGGACCTGTAACAATCCCCCTCAGAATTGACAAATACCTATAGTGTAGGTGTCCCAACCTCTTGTTCCACAACTCACACAGGTTGTCACTGTCCTGTACCAAATCATGAACAAGCTTGCCTTGCAACCTGTATAAATTGCCTTCTCTAACCCCAACGAATATTGTGTTTTCCATGCTAGATTTATCTAGACATATGAGTACCTTCCCTCTCTGAAAATTAATGACAAAACCCTTGTACTCCATAGCTGAGACTAAAAGCAAATTCTTCTTCAAACTTGGTAAGTAAAGCACATCTTGGGCATCCAACGATCCTCGTGACACAAGCTGGAATGTAACTATTCCCTCTCCCTTCACCACATACTTGGAATCATCATCAAGTTGCACATGAATATCTACATCACTCTTCGTCAGACTACTGAATAAGTCCCTCGCTTTTATCATATGACGAGATGCACCATTGTCCAAGAACTAGGCACTCATTGTTGCTCTGCTAGTGGAAAGGCAAGAAACCAATGAGTAATCCTTCTCAAACTTTGTTGCAAACTCATCAAGTTGTGTCTCTACTGATGTTGTTGTCTGCATCTTTCCATTACCCTTATTCTTCTTCTCTAGACACTGAGATGCATAATGTCCATTCTTATAACATGAGAAACACTTGATTTTACTCAAGTCCTTCTTCTTCCTTGGCTGTGATGATCCTCCATCAATGTTACCCTTCTTGCTAGAACTCTTTCCTTTTCCATTCCTTGTCTTACTGACAAGAACCATTTTCTCTTCACTACCTCCCTGATTGCTGCTCTTATACTCCTCCCGAGTCTCTTCATGGATGTAATCATCCCAAAGTCTCTGCAAATTTGGGAGATTTTCCCAAGCACAAACTTCTTCAAAGAATGGTCCCCAAGAATCGGGAAGACCATTCAATGCCACATTCATGAGCTCCACGTCCTCCGTTTTATCCCCAATGGCTACAAGATGATCATGCACCCATGTGATCCTCATGAGATAGCTGGAAACATGATCAGATCTAGACATATGTACTGATCTGAGTTAATTCCTTAAGACCATCTTCTTATTCATGTTCTTTCTCTGGAATAAACTTACGAAGGCATCAAACATCTCTTTAGTCATCTTCTTCTCGGTTAGGTGAGGGATTAGATGATCCTTCACTGAATCCAGGAGGACCCTCCATACTTTGATCTCCTTCTTGTTGTGAGCATCCAAAGCTGCTAAATCTGTTGGTGCAGTAACTGTCTATCCACTAACTCCCAAAGGGCATACTCCTTCAATGCCAAAGTTACTCTTGCTTTTCAAGATAGGAAGTTGGATGCTCCATCCAATTTGTCTTCAAATTCCAATAGTGCTATTTCCATCTCTAAGACCTAATAAATTACCCTTGAAATAACCTGCTACTAAAAACTGCCCCTGTACTGACCTGTATGGACTTGTACGCATCTGTCACCACTGCAAACTGCATATGTACGCGACTGTCACCACTGCAAACTGCATATGTACGCGACTGTCACCACTGCAAACTGCGTATATGAGATTCGCTTTCTTGTGACCAATGTATGTACGCGACTGTCACCAATGTGACCCACGTATACCTCAATACACTTGCAAAAACTTAGTCCTGCCTCAGTATGACTATTTTGTTGAAATCTGTCCTTCGATTTTTTCCTGCTGGTTATGAATCTTCTATGGATTTTAAATTGTGTACTTGGTTTTCTCTTAGAGCACCTACTTTGATACCATGCTGAAATTTCTCCTACTCAACACCGGACTGTTAATTCCAAATAAATCACTTATTGAATTAAAGCACAACTGAGTAATCAACTAAACATGCATCGAAAGCATAAATAAGGAAATCAAATCAATCACACAAGAACACCAAAAGTTTTGGGTATAAACCCCTGGAGAGAAAACCAATGCTGAGAATGATTTTGTTATGCTAAAATCAGGGCCCCCATAATAGGCATAATGGCCCACTGAAAGAAATACAACTACAAACAAACCTGACCTGTTGTACAAACTAGAATTGCATGCTTTTTGAGGTGTACATGATTCTCCTTCTTGTGAACCATGCATGTACGTGATTGTCTACTATTTGAACAATGTACATGTACAAAAAACATGTACGACAAGATTCGTACAACCTTACACCTCCATGTGACTTCCTCTGATTGAAAACCACATGTGCTGGCTTTGTTATCTCTTCTCCTTGACCTGATTTCTAGATGGAAGTCCTTCTCCACCTATCCAAGATCTTGAATTAGAGTCCTTCGTGATTCAACTCTCTTGAAAGTGAATCCTCTATTCTTAAGAATCTCAAGTATCAAGTGTCTTCCTGAGCCTTGCTTTTATAATCGTGAGTTACAATCTATTTCTAATCTCACTTGAGATTTAGATTACATGCGAAGATTGCATGCTAAGATTATATGCTAAGTACTTTTAGAACTTTCCTCAACTAACTCAATTAAATAATTACATAAGTAATTAATAAAAACAATTTACTTTAATAATTCCTTTAATTAAAGTAAATTCAAGAGTAGAAGACTTTGGACGATTTCCACACGTCTAAACACATAGACCTGTGCGAAAATACCTGTTCGATGCTACCACTAACATCAACACTGTTTCCTTGTATCGTTTCTTCATGTGTCCTGAGAATCCTCCTAATTTCTTGAGTCACGACGATCCATGATATATAATCCAGAGCCAGAAGACACAAATGAAATATCATTCTTTACAATTTGACAGACCCGCAGCTGTGAACCTAAATTGTTTTTGATAGAAATCTAACATAGAACTCAAAGAAACAACAATAGTAACCAAACAACTAGTGCTCAAAGTAACAACACCATAAACCATACAAATAGAGCAAGATTGAAGTTATATTTTAAGGCTTAAGAGTCCCAAATTGAGCACCCAATAAACAATTACCCCAATCTACAAGAACAACTCCACACCAACTGAAAAGAGGAATGTCCAACAATATTGCATTCAAATTTTGGAGACCAACTAGACTTGAAATACATAGAGCAAGCAATGTATCGAGAAGATGAACTACCAACATAAAAACCAAGTCAGATTCCGAGCAGAGGCTGACCAAGTACAACTTCCCATGATCCTTCCACCATGCAGAGGGTTGACACTCCATTATCTTACCTTGCATGGGATAAATTAGACCTTTGCATTCAAATTCCAACATCCTCGAGAGCTTAAGCATGTGTGAGGGAAGCTTAGATCACATTGTGTTTATTGTCTTGCCTTAGAAGTGGGACAGATACATGATAGACATGTGGCCCTAATATTAATCCTATTGCCTCATTGGATACCAAATAATCTTGACGATTATATCCTTGTAAGACTTGATAGAAATCTATTTTTTGAATTCTTGTGACCTCTTGCTGAGATCGTGCTAGAATAGAAGTGAGTTTTAGTCGACATGAAGACATTTTTTGTGCATCGACTTGATGATGGCGCTACAGTCTCTTAGTACTATTAGTGATTGAATTTGTGCTTTCAATGCTAACCTCAACCCTTGGAGTGATGCATACGCTTCTACCTAATTATTTGATGAAATCCCCTATCCCCATGCATAGGGAAATTCTATTTTTCCTCCAATATCAATGAAGACCCCCAACACCTGTCACCCCTTAAATATCTTGTTATATCACAATCCAATCTCATTCTCATTTTTTCAATTATTTAAACTAAACTAATATGAAATTAGGGGAAATTTTAGTACAATGATAATCTTTTAGGATTTCATGATAAATTGCAAGAGTATCACTTCTTCCCCTTACTTAAACTAAACTAATATGAAATAGGTGAAATTTTAGTACACTGATAATCTTTTAGGATTTCATGATAAATTGCAAGGCTATCACTCCTTCACCCAACCTTAAGAGGAATCTCTCTCTCTCTCTCTCTCTCTCTCTCTCTCATTTGCTTTCTTTTATTTATTTTCTTCTTATTTTAGTTCCTTGTGCATATGAGATACACATGAGATAAAACCCCAAATGATGCATGATGTTCTTTCATTTAGAGATGGCCAAACACAAAGGTTATGCCACAAAGATTCAATGGGTTATTTCTTCATCCAATGGGCCTTACAACTTGATTTTTGAGCTTCTTTCCAAGCACAAGACCTCATCTTTTAAATATACTCAAACGAACACAGTAATGTCCATTATGCAATTAGAACAATGGCTAATCCTCTCCCATGACTTCGTTGAAATAAATGATGTGACTATTAGGGATATTTATCTCTAAGATCAACTTTGTTTCATTAGTTTTGTAATCATGCCATTTATTACCTCTTATTCTTGTGAAGCATTGATTAGTTTTCCTCGCTTGCCCTTTATTAAAGGTCGATGTCTACAACAACAATGGTAGGAAAAGTAATGACTATCCTATTAATTATCTCTTCAAACAACATGCTCACAAATTGTGAGGTTGAAGTTGAGCGGAGTTGAGCACTTCCATTCTTATGTTTTGTCCAACAACCAATTTTTTTCTTTTACGATTTCAACCATTACATCTAATTTGTCACCATACAAATTTGACAACCATTACATCTAATTTGTCACCATACAAATTTGACAACTATTTGCAAGAGAATTTGATATGCAACAACAAATCATTGACAACTTAAATACTTATCCAGCTTGTTTTTAAGTAACATTCATGCCCATCTCAAAATCCTTAGAGATAATATGAGCATTAATGAATTTGGATGTAACAATAACTACTTATTACTTCATTCTTGGTGGTTGCTTATGATTCCTTCCCTCACATGCAATGATGAACATTATGTCATATCAAAGTATCAACTTTGTATTTACATCATAACCTCCTCTCATACAAAAGCACATAAAAGGAAAATAGTATTTTGCTTGGATGTTGAGACACGTAAATCTATTTTGACCACTTTCTATTCGCACCACAAGTTTGTCTCTTAAAAGGGCAAACAATATGATGAGAAAAACTCACCTTTGTATGTGTTTGTTTGGAAAACACGGTGTTGTATCTTGGGGAACAGTCCAACCATCTTAACTCCTGAAAGATGAGTTTGTTTTTTGGCCGTTGGAATCCACCCAAACATTTAATGGGATTGTGATAACAATTGACATTGATTTTTAGAATTGATAGATAAACAGTGGACAATAATCTGGTTAAGCTCACATCTCTTTTAACACGTGGCTAAGAGATATTTGACCTAAATTTACAAAAAGTTAAACTTAGGTATTTTTGACACGTGGCTAGCTCATATCTCTTTAACACGTGGTCAAGAGATATTTTTAGATATATAAGGAGATAATTCTAACACTTGGGAAAACATAAAATCTTATGGTTCTCAAAAATAAACCTTTTGTGCCTTAGAGTTTGTTATCAATATATTTTTTTAAATTAACATCTTTGTGATGTTTATTCATATTTTGATTTATATTTATTTTAAAGTTTTATAATATTGTTGTTTAGTTTTTATTTATTTTTTAAATTTAAATTTAATTTACATTTTTTTATAAAAATTATGGATTATTAATTTTTTATCAAAATTATTATTTTTTCAGATTTTGATTGAAATTATCCTTTTCGTTTTCCAAATTCTCATGCATATTTATCAATATCACAGTTCTCCACATTTCAATGAAAATGATGATTTGTGGAATTACATGGCAATTCATTTTTTTTTTTTTTTAAGTAGATAATTTCTGTTTATAGAGAGGCAAAATATACATATAAATAACTATATCATCGATAAGATTATCTATAGAAAATGACTCAGAGTTTGCTGGCCTGCCCAGAGGGAAACCAATCCAGTTGACAAAACTATCATTACTATCATACTTTGTCTGAAAAAATATTTCTAACTAGTCTGTATTGATATCTTTGAGACCAGAAAACAAAATAACTAGTAAACTTAGACTCTCAAAATCCCGGCTTATGCAGATTGCATCATTCATCAAACACATGAACCTTGGGGGTTGCTGAGGGTGATGGCTTTGGTGGGGCCTTGGAGTTGGAAGGAACATTCTTGCCCTTAACAATATGAAAGATCCCTCCCTGCTTCTTTACAAGCCATGAAACCATAGTGAAGAGCAAGCTGGATTGCCTCTCTAATGCTTCCATCCTCTGCTTCTAATTTTGAATGTCCTACTCAAGAGGTGCTCTTCCCTGAGCAACCATAGACTTCGCATGCTAATATAATTAAATCGTTCTGAAAAATTTGGTTTTTATGTTCCTGGTGCATCCCGGGTCGAGGAGCATATCTCCCACCTGGTTCTCCACCTCCTCAATCTCCATCCGAGCCTACCTATCTCACACTTCGTTCTCCAGAGCTTGCATTGAATCTTTATCCGTTGATTTGACCCCCTCCTCATAATTTCTTGCAGCATCTTCGACAACCATGGATGCCCTTGTCTTCTTCTCAATGCCCATCTCATTCTTGCGCTTACAGGGTGATGGATAGAACACAATCCTCCCAATACCCACTGCACTCTCCACGGAAAGCAGACAATCTCAGTAGCGAAGAACAATTGCCTAAGCCACTGAATAAAAGCCTGCGTTTGTCGAACCCCAAGCTCAAAATCCTTCCCATGTGTGGCCATGTTGACGGCCAGAACATGACTGCCCTGTTCACTTGCGGTCATTAATTGCTGCATCATCATCCTCAGTTTCCTGAACCGACCCAACGTATGCCTCCACAACTTGCATTGATTTCCTTCCTTCATAACCCGCATGAGGACCTCTAGTCCCATCGCCCCACCATCTAACACTTTCCCTCAGCTTTGTGGGCCATCTAATATTCGACCAGGTCTTACATTAGAATTTGATTGAAATAAGGACTACTCGTATTTCTATCAAAAGAATGATGGTTTGCATTTGGATCAAAATTATAAATTTTCATATTTCGATCAAAATTATAGTTCCCTACATTCGAATTTAAATTATACATTAACGATAAAAAAAAACTATATAACCACAAATATTAATTAAAATTTTAGACCCAATCATAGTAACATGCGATTATGATCTCTCTACTAGAAGCAATGGATATTTATTTATTTACATTAAAAAAAATTCAATACTATGAAGTAATATACATGGTTGGATACTAAATAGTTAAAGCAAGTAAAAAAAATACAATTACATGAAAAACACACATTCCTAAATTATTTATTTAATTATATTTAAAAATATAAACTTTAATAATATTAGTAAAAATAAAAATGGTAAAGCAAGTAAAAAAAAATACAATTACATGAAAAACACAAATTCCTAAATTATTTATTTAATTATATTTAAAAATATAAACTTTAATAATATTAGTAAAAATAAAAATGGAATTTGAAGGATTTTCTCTTTTTTTATAGAATTATATTTAGTGTGATGTGAGTTGCATAGATTATTGTACATTAATCGATTAGAGACTTGGGTGAGGTCCACATATGCAAAGATAGTCATCCTGGGGATTTTACTTTGAGACATTTTGTGTAGTGCTTCATTTTGATTTGAGCATTGAGACATATTAGATATTATTATTTGAGGGCATTTGTTGATAAACACGTCACTTTATGAGGATGAAACTCAATTTTTTTTATTGTTTGATTGGTTCTCAATGATGCTTTTGAATGAGTTTATTTAAGTTCACATGACAATATGAATGAATTAAATGTACATTGATATGATGTAATTGATGATGTTTGTTATCACATGATTTGTAGTTAGGGCAAAGCCTAACCCAAAAAACAAATGTGTGACACAACTGGGGACACCTATCACTGTCGCCTCAATAGATATCCCCTTCGTTTTGGTGATGGACAAGTCCAACACAAGGGAGGCTTCCCGGGTGACCTCAAGGGGATAAAGGGGAGAATGCACGAGAGTTGGAAGAGGCCCTTGTTTTGGTCACTTGAACAAGGTGGCTAAGGCTTCTCGAAGAGAGGCTTGGGGAAAGAAAGAGGATGACTTGAAGAATACCCACAAAACACATGTTAGGACACAAAAACCAAAGCCAAATATCGTAAAATAAGCCAATAACCACTAAGGACTTAGCAAGCTATGCTTACTATCCAAAAAATGCAACAGAAAGTAATGTTATAATAACGATGAATAAATTGTAACAACTACGAGAAAACACCTTCAAAAGTTGTAATAAATGATATGGATTGAAAGGCAACAACTAGTAGATAATGATTAAGACTTTAAACATTAGTTTTGACAGTTAGATTGGTTGTTACACAAGTGTTATCAACAACAAGTAAATTGTAAAAGAAACAATATTTAACCATTGAAATCAACAAATGAATAGCTCAAAATGAAGCTTTTGATAAGCACTTTCAGATCCAATACTTAACAAGCTTTTCCACGACTAAGTTGTGAGATAAATGAAATATAGTGGCAGAAAGAAGCAACCCTAATGGATGTAGTCATCATATTATAACAACAACAAACTAATTGCAAGATTCAACATTCATTTAATCACCAATCACTTGAATTTATCATGAAGTAAGAGAGTAAGAGAGAGATAGAAGATTGTCAAGAAACTTTGTCACTTTATCACATCTATGGAGACTAGTTCCTTTAAACAATTGGGTTATGGAGTCACTTGCTTGAAATATAGTTAAACCAAATAGAAGAGTAGAGAGGGATTAAGGATAAACCCTTATAACACCCAAAACGTCTCCTTCTTCTAAATCGATTAGCTCATTAATCAAGGTTAAACTAGGGTTTAGGGTTTTTAGGGGTGTAAACCAAGATTAGCTCATCAATCAAGGCTAAACTAGGGTTTAGAGTGCCAAGATTTACTTCAAGGGTGTAGGCACTCCTACTTCTTGAAGAAAACCTTGAGTGCTTTTAGCTATATGAAGAAATGTTGTGAGTTATGGAAGGTGTAAACACTCTTACTCCTCCTAGAGTTTTTCAAACAAATTCTTGAATTTACCAAGCAAATCACCATATAATTGCAAAAAATTCACTTACTAGACCTAGAAATAGATGAAGAAAACCTTATTCAACCAATACATATCTTGCAACACTTCACCACAAGCTCCCATGAAGATAACGCACTAGTAGAAGTCCTCCAAGAGAAAATAGTACAAGAAAAATAGACATAGGGAAATTCTCCAAGAGGGCTGAAATTGCAGTCCAAAGAGTAATTTTATGAATGATGAGTTATGTTCCAAATGAAAATGACTTGCCTCTATTTATAGAGGAAAACCCAAGTCATAATTCGTTCACATTACAATTAAATCCTTAATTTTAGGTCAAAACCAAAATTAGAATTCTTAACTAACAAGACGATTTGTTCTTTTTTCCCACATAGGCTACAAAATAGAAAAATAAAGGCATGCAAGCCCATAAAACTCTTCTCCAAGGTGGCACATGTGAGAGTAATTCTCTAAAGGCTAGGACATCATGGTTTAAAGGTGCCACATCATACTCAAATCAAGTAAAAGAGTGGGGGTTCAAGCCCACAACACCACCAAGTGCACAAAATACACCCAACGACCTCCTAAATGTGTGGGGTCATGCTTCAAAAGAGGGACGTTTGGGCATAGGAGGGTGACACCATCTCTTCTTCATGATTCCAGGCTACATTCATGTGCTAGGGATGTCATGCAAGGTGCAACACTCATAATCCTAGGCCTCTAATGTGTGGGGCGCAATATCCATCCAATGAGATTTCATTCCCCTATAAAGGTCCAAGTGGCTTAGTCCCTTCATGAATGACTTTCATCGGGCAAGGTCCTACAAAGACAAGAAAATACACCCTCTAAGGGTCCACAAGTCATATGAATCATGCCAAGTAAGCCACATTTAATAAAATAACCACTCGAACAAGTGCATTAAATCCCCCTTTTCAAATGAAACAAATGCTCAAAGACCTTATAAACTTTGCCAAATTTGGGTATGGGAGGGGTGTCATGGTGGTCTATTGGGTAGGCCAATCCCCAAGTCAAGGAATGTTTCCCAAGAAGACCCTCTCTAGACCATACAATGAGTATGAGGTTAATTGAGGGAAGTACTCTTGGGCATGGGGTTCTTGACATATCAAGGGCTCATATTGTCTCATTTATGGGTGCCTTTGTGGAGGGTGTGTTGCATCCCTTTGTTTGCAATGCGACTTTTTTCAAGCCCTTTATCTTCCTTTATTTTTGTTTTTTATTATATGAACTTTGAGTGCCATGTGCAATGAAAATAAAAAAGAGAACTGCAATGCTACTTGAAGTTAGAACACATTAAGTGTTATGTGCACTCGAAATTAAAGAACACTGCAATGCATTCCCCCATCAAGCGAGACACTATTATTTATTTTCTTTTTAAAAGGTCCTTTATTTTCATAGAGAAGCGATTTATGGATCTTAGGATGTTAGGACAATCATCTAGAAGGATGACTTATGGATTTTTATTTTTATAGTGTTAGTTGCAACACCTTTGAGCCTTTAGCCCCTTCTTCCCATTAAACGTGGTATAATCCCTTCTTGGGGTCAATGAACCCAAAAAACCAAAATATGAAGAAACAAAGGGGAAGAAGTGTGGAAAGTGGAAAGTATGAGTGTGAATGGTATGATGACCCTTCAAGGAGACCCCCAATAGCAACCCTCTTCCCAAGGGTGACCAACTTACTAGGATACCATGTCAGCCACCAAGGTGAAATAAGACAAAAGATATAATTTTCAAGAAAACATTCCATAATCAAGAAAGGACTCTTTGCAACATGCTCAAATGCTTCAAATATTAGAGTGACACTTATCATGAGATTTGACTTGTTACCTCATGAATCAAGACCTGCTATCTTTTGTGGACCAGGCTGGTGTGGTGGATGATGCTATGTTGATGACGATGAGTGGTGATGCATGGAGGAGAGGAGGGGCTCTATAGTCTCAATGTGGGCTCTGTCGATCATCTGGCTCTCGATACTCCATGTCTGCTACTTGTGGGCTTTGAGACATCATTTGCTAATTTACCCCTAGGCTGGGGGGGGTAACAATGTCAATTCATATAGTTATGACACACTAAAGTGAAAAAGTTGGAATCTATATTAATTTGTAGATGCCATGGACAATTTTTCCAGTGTGATAGGAAATCATAGGGATATATTGACGTAGGATCATGTCCACATTATATTGTACTCCATATTGAGTTAAGATACCATACAAGTTATATGATTATGCTATAATTTGATTTTGGATTATATAATTATTTGACGCATTAATTGTAGTGTGTGAAAACATAGGGAACATGCATATCGATCAATCCACATATGGGTAATGGGGTTGTATGGAAGTGTACATAGTATCACTACGAGAGGATGAACAATATTATTGTTTCCACCTACTAACAATCATTTTCCATGAATTGAGTTGAAAAGTTAGGAATGCTTTTACTCAGAGGTTGAATGTTGCTATGAGGGTAGGCCACAAATCCAATCACTCACGAGGTTTGACTGAGGGGCACACATTAAGGTGATAGCTTTATTCCTTAATTACCAATAGTCTCTCAACTGGAGAAACAAAGTATTGAGTTAAAAGGGTCTCAACAATTGGGTTATTTCCCCCACCAAAAAAGTTGGATGTTTGAAGGGAATGCAAAATATGACACCCTTGGAATGAAATGAAAAGTATTTCTTGAAGAGTATGAGAAACATGACACCCTTTGTATCATTTTGAATTATTATTACATAATGAAAGAAGATTGATTGAAAAGTATAAAAGATAATTATCTTATACATATTTTTTTGTTCAAGTGAGAAAATAGTCATATGGTTTATTAATTTTATATACAAGAAAACATATTAACTAAATGAAAGTAGTATAAATTAGCACATAAATTAATTAGTATCTTATAATAAGAAAAATGATCTAGTTAATTGAAGTTATTAAGAATGATAAATATAATATAGGGTAATATGCATGAAATGAAAATAAAGTAATTATTAATTAACTAAAACTAATCACTATAGAAGTGTGGGAAAATAAAAGTGGATTGAAAGAAGTTAAATAGAACTAATAAATAAATAAAGTAGTAATTTCATGTACAAACCATTAAAATAGGATTTGAGGAGAAAAAAAAGGAACATTTATACGTGAAAATATGAAATGTGGGTGTTGCGTGAGGAAAAATGATTAATTTATATAATTAAATAAGTAATTATTTGTGCACTCAAGTGCATATGAGTGAAACATGAGTGGGTGAACCATACACAATTAGTAATTAAGTAAATTACATATTTGTATGGGTTGGAAAAGTAACATGAGCCACATAACCTATAAAAGGAGAGTTTGAGTTAAGAGGAAAACACTTTTCGCATTGTAATGTTGAATGATTGTCATAATGTTAAAAAAACTTTTTATTGATGATTGTTGAGAGTTTGGTATATTGAAAATTGTTGTAAAGTAGGGATTTTTTTTAAGTTTAACATTTTCAATCTTCAATCAATTTGCTAGAGTGGTACCTTTCATACAACCCCATTATGATTCGGGGGTCCTTGGGAAGGAGAGTACTCGTTGGAGTTGGTAGGGTGGTCAATTGGTGGATTTCCAATAATCGATAAATCTTACGCTAAGAGATTTGGAATTTACAATTCAAGTTTAACAACTCAAATTTCAATTAATGAACATAATTTGTTTAAGTTAATTTATATATAAAATCATTTTCTTGGTTTGGTTATTGGTTTATAATTTAATGTTCTTTTAAAAAAATAATGTGCATGGCTAAATTTTCTTATTAGAAAGAAAACTAGATTAAAATCTAAATACATTTAGTGTACATAAATTTTCTGGTTGTGTGTTTACCATCATAGGGAGAATACTTTTTATTTATGCATTTTTTATTTTGTTATTTCAGGAAGAACATTTCGTTGATATTCCACGTGGATATTTGTTAGATTGTTAAACAATTAGAATCACATATTTAATTATGAAGTTTGGTTAATGAATGTGTTTTACACTTGTGAATGCATTGGGTTAACAGACATAGTGTTTCCATAGCGTATATGGGATGCTAATATCAAGAAATAATAATAATAATAATAATAATAATAAAACACCAAATTGGTGTATAAAATCTCCTTGTTTGTGGGACAAGGGACCCCCTCCACGCATCGATTTGACTGTTAAAGTTTACAAAGGTATACATATCTACTCCCAGTGGTAACTGATCCGAATTATTTTCGGCACAAAATGAGAGTTGAGATATAATAAAGCAATGTACAGATATATCTCATATATCCAATAATATAACAAAAATGTATCAGAGATGCAACCATAAACACAAAGATACAATAATACACAATTTTCTATTAATGAGAGAACATCTATTGCTATCACATATAGTTGTCAAGGGAAATAGGTCGTCCAAGTTCGTGGTCTGCACAAGAAGCGTCAAAGCGAAACATTCAGAGCAGTCTGTTCTGGACTCAAATCAAGCAAGCATAAGTTTATCTTTCACGACGAAGATTCAATTAGGAAAATCAAGGTCGAGCAAAGATTAAATCTAGGTTGTAGATCTCATTGGGAGAGATCAACAACGAGAATTTATTACGGGAATCGGAAGCTAGTGCTCGCTAGGCTCTAGTTCGGGAGTTCGGAAATAAGGAGAGTCGGGAGTGGCTCACATCAAAGCACCCAAAAAGAGAAATCCTAAGGTGCCCTTTGGATATAAGCGCTAGGTCATGGCCCGAGGTCACATGCAGGAAAGGGTTCAAAATTCACAAGGTATGTGCCAAAGGCCAAAAACGCCCACGTTTGTTACAGAGTTAAACCATCATGGTTTCAAGATTTCCGAGTGACCTTAAAGGGCCGCTAGCGGTGCATGACAGTCCATGGGGCGTTAAGCCTCGTCCCCTTCCTGATGAAGGCAGTTAATGGAAATGGGGGACGTGGTTGAAACCTCGTTTCACCCCATAAATGGAAAGCCAGAAAGGACTGGCAGAGCATAGCTTGCGTCTGACAGGGGAAGGCATGCGCAGTCTGACTGAGAAGATACGTATGGCATTGGATGAGAAGCTCGAGCACACCTCTGCTGGGTGAATTTTTGAGTATATGTATGTAGTTTTGATATTTGGTTAAGGTGGAATGGTTGAGCTAGGTTCCCTGCTATTGTAATATTTTTATGAAGAACATTGGTTCTCTGGTTATGTATTTGTTTTTGAGACATATTGGTTAATCTAAGTCATCTTTCTTGCCCCATCTTATTTTCCTCTGATACTGAGAGATTTCATGAATGACTGATTCACATGAATTGTTGTAACTGTATTATGATGAATGCTTGATTATAGTGCTGTTATAATTTCTTTTAGTTTCTTTGAGATTTGAATTCAAGAAGATCTTGTGTTTAAGTTTTTCCTCCTTAGGCTACTGAAAGACTTGATGTCCATGATAGACCTCTACACTCTCCTCAGCAAATTCTTCCCTCTACTCACCCTTACTCCAACTTACTGATTGAAGTTGATTCCAAACCTCAATTGCTTGTGCATGCTAGTCCATATTTCTGAGTTAAAACGTTATTATCATTGAGTTTGCACCCATTTGACCTCTTTAAAACCAACCCGTGACATATAAACTGATGGGTACTGGGCTTACCTTCAACGCAATCTAAAGGTGACTTCTAGTGCTAACATGTACAAAGACTCTAAAAATACAGAGTGAAAGACTCGCTAGAATGGTGGCATCTTATCTCTGAGAAGAGATGTGTCCGCTACTCACATTTGCAAGAAGATAATTTTATAATGAGGCTCCAAAGGCCTTTTTACAATAAATAATATCCAAAACCTTAACTCCGAAAGATGAAAAGCCAACAATTTTGTGGACCCTTTTTTGGTTAGTTTGGTGTATCAACTTCCCGGGGGTGTAACTTTGGCATAGAATCTCTGTTTGGCGTGCATGATAGATATTTGGAAAGGTATCATCGAGGGGATTCATTTTGGGGGCTCAATCAAATCTTTTGGCTATCATTGAGAAGATAGATCCTGAAAAACCTTCATTTAGGCCCTCAAAATGGCCCCAGAAGTTAAAAACTACTAAAAATAATAAATTGCCAAAATTGCCAAAAAACTGTTTTGAGCTAGTTGGAAAAGGTGGGTGGCCACCGATATCCACCTGGATCAATCCTCCCTCCTTAGGAATCAATGGTATCCATTGTGTTGAGTTCCTGGGGGAGAGGGAAAAACGTTTGCTGAAACTGCATCTTGATGAGTTGTTTTCCATGTTGGAGAAGTTGCACTGCTTAGCTTGTTGAATGTTGTCACGAACTTGTGGCTGGAAGGGTTGGACCTTTTTAACTAGTCCGGATACATGATATTCCTGTGTGTAGAAGAAATCTTTACACTTTGCTACAATCTTTTCGACCTGCTTCTGTTGGATAAAAGGTGCTTGGATTGAGGTTGCAGTGGTGTTTTTCTGTTCACTCTTTGAAGAGACTGTGAAGAAGCTGGATTTTGCAGTATGAGATACTACCTTGAGACATTTTTTAGGTGGGACAATAGTCATAATTACCTCTGGTATCCTATAGAGATGACCCCCCAGAGTAACAATGGAACTACGTGGTCGAGACTCATAAATAACATGGCACTTCCACATATATGGATGGCCCAAGAGAACATCACATACATCTAGGGGGGAAACATCACATAATACATCATCCTTGAAGCATTGGATGCCATATGAAAATCGACACTATTGGCTGACATGAAGATATCGTCCCTGGCGAAGCCACCCGACGTTGTATGGTTGCGGGTGTGGTGTTGTCGACAATCCCAACT
>SNQJ01S0006011.1:0-19709 GCA_010110895.2 Picea sitchensis
CCCACTAAATCATGAAAGAGAGTAAGATCCAAACCATTCAGATGCCACCTCACCATAGAAGTTTCTCCTTCTAGAAGATTCGAGAAAATGCTTGTTTTTCCCACGTGTAGGCATTCTCGCACCCTGCCTATAGAGCAACCTGCGAAATGTTCACACCCTAGCTATGATGCATCCTGCGAGAATCAGACATTCTCGCACCCTAATACATAGGCAGCCTGTGAAGTTCCTTTTTTATAAGGTTTTTACATAGGAAAATGCAACTTTTTTTCTCAGAAAAAGTTGTTCTCCCTTCTCTCTTCAGGAATTCAGGCCACTGACCCCTTTGAAGGCAACATATAGGTTTACATCATTAATGGTCATAAGGATGAAGAAAATAATGTGTAACAATGTTGATGTGGAAGGTATTCTCAATCAAAAGATAAGTACAATTCTCTATTTATTGTATGTTGTGTATCTTGTATACAGGTTATAATGTTATTATAATTTCCTGTATATACATATATATACATTTCATATATGCTTGCATTACCTGCATCCATGACTGTACATAATGTGTTTTATGTTTCATTGCTTAAGAAATTCGTACCTGATGCTAATCATGCTATTGACTGGAATTTGATTCAGGTGGAGCAAGAAGGTGTCTTGCAAGTGCATCATGTGTGCATATTGGACCCGAAAGAGAAAACATCTCCATAATTGATCCATAGGGCTTGTAAAGGTCCAGTGGACCTGGTACGGTCCCAAGGACATGACATGGGAGCATGAGGATGTTATGCGGGCAGAATACTCGCATATTTTTGAAGATTTTGGAAATCATGTTGATGTTGTGTAAAAGTTGCACTGAGGACAGTGAAAAATAAGGGGAGGGGATTGTAATATTCCCAAGGATGAGCCCAGTTATATTATGTATTGTAAACATGTTTTGTAGGCTGGTGAGCCAAGTTATAATAATCTAGGAGGATTATTTGGTGATTAGGCCGGAGAGCCTAGGTGTTAAAGGCCAGGAGCCTGATTTTGTATATGTAATTATGTAGATCATTAATAAAATATAAACATCTCTACGTGCAGACCGACCACGAAGAAAGAGTGATGGGGGAATAAGATTCCACAAGGTTGGGTAAGGGAGGAGGCTAAGTGTGTGGGCCTAGGGGCTAAGCTAGGGGGATTATCTCTAAAGGGGATAATAATTTTTTATTATTTCCTAAAGGCTAAGGTGGACAATTGACCAAGTGTTGTCCTAAGTTCTTTGAAAAGGAACGTGTGCAAAAATGGAACACATGCAGCTCCAGGAAGACAAGTGTCGACCTGGGCATATGCAGTTAAAAGTTGAAGCATCAGCTGTTTTGGGGGTTCACGAGTCATTCTTCCATCCTCCACCTGAGTCTCTTTGCCATTCACCATCCTTAAGGAATTTTGTTTAGCTCTGTGATCGACCTCTGCATTGATTCCTTGTCATGCACCCTAAAACTAGTGGCAAACTTGTGGACTGAGCCGTGTCTCCTGTGAAGTCCGAGCACCCTGTAAATTTCTGAACCGTTTTTCCTCTGTGTCTGCCTCTACATACCCGTGCATGGTGAGAACCCGTGGATTGAGCCGCAAATTCCGTGAAGCCATACCATCCCATATTTGTCTGTGTCGTGTTGTGTCACAACTGTTGGCTGTTATGGCCACGCAGATCCTTGACTGAGTGTGGCTTGCTATCATTGTCTACTCCTTGCATAGCCGAGTTTGTACCTTAACCATTTTGGGTTGCTGCCTTCTGTTTTCCTGAGTGGTATTGACCAATGGTTTTTTTCCTCACCTTGCGGGAATTGAGTTGAAACTGGTTGAAGAAGCGGGTTGTTAGGCCCGTGGTTGAAGAGGTAGGTTGTTAGGCCTATGAGAAGCTCTCTGTAGGTGAGAGAGTTTGTTGGGAAGTGGTTTTATTCTAGAGAGAGTCCAACACCAGGTACAGAGCTCTGAGAATTTCAGTCTGGCCTGTTGTTGAAGCCCAAGGCAAGGGAGGTGAAGCATTCGATGGATTGTGTGAGAGTGAATGTGTATACTATCGGGGTGGGACAGGCATGTGGGGAATGAGATTCCATGAGTAGTGGGCGTAAGAATACTCATGGAGAGAATCCTTCCAGTTGCACAGTGCAATTTCCTATAACCTTAGCCTAGTCTAGGATTCCCTTGCCTTGGGTGGAGCTTAGTCCCAACTCTAGGGTGATCCACTATTGAGCGTGATGATCAGCGTGGTCTATGGTTTAGAGGTTCGTGGAAGGTCTGCATGTATTTGGTGGTGTTACTCCAATTGAAAATATAAGTATCATTCTGTGCTTAATTTATATGTTATGCATGTCTGTCATGCTTGAAAGTTATCATGTATTCCGTTGCGTATATGAACTATTGTTAATTCCATTGATTCAGTATGGTAGCAGTAATTTTGTGATTATTCTGATTAAGTGTTTTAATTCAATTAAAATGCATATATTATATAAGTGTATATTCCGCAGTGGTAGCATTACCCGGTCTCTGTGTTGACCGGGGATGCTACAGTTTGGTATTAGAACTAAGTGAAGTGTCTGAGTGGTGGCATTGCCTGGCCTGTTGGTGGTCAGGGATGTTACAAATTGGTATTAGATCTAATTAAAGCATCTAAGTAGTGGCATTGCCCGGCCTGTTGGTCGCTGGGGATGTTACAACTTTAAGGCTAATTTAGTTTTTTTTTCAAGTAATTATCTTATGCAAAGTGATCCCCAAATACTACAAATCTAAAAATTACCAATTGTTGTTACAAAACTTGTGTAAAAGATGAAATTTTACTGCAGTAAACAAGTTATAACAACAATACATTGTAACCCTTTAAACAATATGTAAACTAGTAGAAATTGGGGCTAAAACAATGGATAGATTTAGGGTTGGTTTTACTTAGATAGATGTCTATCCCTAAATTTGAGCAATATTAAGTAACAAGGATAATTCATGCAATAAATATGATTTTTAGGTCAAGTACATGCACAACAATCAAGATGTCTAGGGTATGAGATGGCTTGAAATTAGTACAAGCTTTCACAAAACCCTAAATTTACCCTAACACAAAATAAAAAGGTGAAATTTTGGAATTAGGATTGACTAGATGGGAGAAGACTAGTGCCTACTATTTTTGTGGGCATATGCGGTCAACTAAAGACTCCCTTGAGAGGATGTAAGTAAATATAAGGTGATATCTGTTATCACGCAAACTGTAGGTTGGTAAAAGCCCGAGCCAATCAACCAGATGGCGAAAACGATGGGAGAGCTTACCCACGGTCACCTCAGATAAACCCTCCCTCACTTTTGTGAAGGAATAATTTTGACACAAGGGGGATTCCCGGGTGACCCTAGGGGGAAATGAGATAGAAAGAGATACTTATGAAGAGATTCCGCTATATATCAAGTTATTAAGTAGAGAGAGGCTTGACAACAAGCTTCAGAGGTGGTTTATGGTTGCCAAGTGTTTGAGTACCTGCCGAAGATGGTTGTACCTACCATAGACACAAGAAAAAACAAGATACAAACTAGACAATCCAATGGACAAGAAAGTTAATATTGTTGTCCCTATTTGTAGTAGTCAACACAAAAATATATCAACAATTAAAATAGCTAGTTACAACATATTTAACCATCAAAATTGTCAAATAATTATTGGAAAATGAAGTACTAAAACAATATATAACTTTCCAATACTTAAGCATGAAATTTGATGGTAAATTAGGGTTTCCAAATCAAGTTATCATAAAAGTGTTAGGGAAGCCTTATGTATGTATCAAACAATTGCTACAACAACAAGTTCCAACCATAAAAATCAACAAGTAAACCATAAAAAAAGATAGCCCATAACCAATAGAACAATAATCTAGGTTTAGAAGTCAATTTCCATGGTTGAAAAGTGAGTAAATGATGAAAGAAAGTGAAGTTTGTTTCATCCCTAATGGTTGTAGCATTAAATTTATTACAACAAAAAAATCCTTTGCTAAAAGAGGACGCCCTTAGGGCACAAGAAATCTTATAACGTGTAGAAAATATTCCAACTCAAACAATTTTGATATCTCGTAATTCTAAGTATCCCAGTGCAATGAATTTATTTCTCCAATGAAAGAGATTAGTGCCCTTAACTATTGGGTTATGAAGTCTTTAAAAATTAAAGGGCTATTTGTGCTACTTCCTTGGGGGTGTAAGCCCTTTTACTCCCCAAGGAAAGCAAGACCAGTTAAGGAAAACCCTAGGAGGGTGTAAACCCTTTTACTCTTCCTAGTATTCCTTTACGCAACAAATTATTCCAAGACAAATATGATGGGCTTAGTGGGATTATATGTCCTTATACTCCCCAAAATCTTATCAAATTAACCTTGTGACCAAGAAAATAAGCAATAACATGAAATATCCCTTACCCAGTCCAAGCACTAATAAGATAAACTCCTTTTAACCAAGAAAATCCATCATAAAAGCAAGAAATAACGTCCAAGAAAGATAGTGCCTTACTTCTTCATCCAATATCCAAAGAAAACCATAACAAGATATAGTAGCAAGAGATATAGACAAATTTTCCCAAGTAGGGCACAAATTTCATCCAAGAATCCTCTCCAAGATGGGAGACTTATGATGTGAAAATGAAATGAAATTATCTCTATTTATACAAATCCTAATACAAGTGTTTTTCCACTTAAAATTAGGGTAAACCACAAAGTATGGGTACAAAAACCCTTACTTTTCCCCTTTACATTATAAAATTCAATTGTAACCCTAAAATGCACATAAAAAAACCTAAAGAAGCATGACATCACCCCTTAGGGCAACATTTTGGCACTTTTGCAAGTCATTGGAGTGGAATGTGAAAGTAGTTGGGCCCTTTATGGCTTCCCCTCATGCGTTAGGCCTTTCTCCTCCAAGTGAAACCCTCCATGCCAAGTTTCAAGTCAACCAACACCACCACCCCAACCCTAGCCCCAAGGAGACATCAACCTCCTCAAAAGTGACGTTTTGTCCTCAAGAGATTTTTTTTGGGCTAGAAAAGGGTGGGGTTAGGTCATCTAAGGAGAATCCTCAAGCCTACAAAGGTTTTCATTGTCGTTTAGTGTGTGGGCCATGACATCCAACCTATGGACTTCATGCCCCAAGGAATCCCAAGCTAGACTTGGTCTTCCAAATCTGTCCACCAACTAGGTCCCGCAAAGACAATGAATAGGCCCTCCAAGGATCTCAAGTCAAATGCATCATGATAAGTAAATCAAAGCAATAAAAGAGTCATTTGAGCATGTACATCCAAACTACCTCATCAAAATAAACAAGTGCTCAAATACCCTATGCAATTTTCCAATTTTACGTATGGGAGGGTTGACAAAGCGACCTATTGGGTGAATCATACCTCAAGTTTATGAGTGTTTTCCAATCAGTGCCCTCTCTAAGACATGTGGACAAAGTGACATGTATGGGGGAAAGAATCTTGGGCATGGGGTTCATGACGTATAAGGGACCATAGTATCTCATTTATGGCTGCCTTTGTAAAGGGTGTGTTGCACCTTTTTTTTTAATGCAACATTTTTCCAAGCCCATTTATTGTTCTTTATTCTTTTTAAGATGTTTCCAAGTTGAATCCAAGGTGGGGCTTCTACCTAAGAATGAAAAACAATTCCCACCTTGAACCTACCCTAGTCACATCATGCTTCCCCAAGTTAAAACCAAGTGTGGGGCTTCTACCTAAGCATGAAAAATAGTGCCCACACATGCGCCAGCTTGGTTGGCATTTTGCATTAGTTATTTTATTTTGGGTCCCATTAGTTTCTTATGAGAGACATTTCATTTTCCTCGGGATCCCTGGGCGAGCGTCTATAAGGCTCATGATTGGATTTTATATTTTTCCAGCTACAAGCCTCTGGGCCTTCAACCCCTTCTTCCCATGAAATGAGGGACAATCCCTTCTTCGGTCAGTACACTCAAAAATACCAAAAGGTAAGGAGATGAGGGGATGAAGTGTGGAAAGTGACAAGTATGGTCAGGAATGGCACGATGACTCGTCAAGAGGACCTCCTCGTAGCACACCTATCCCTAAGAGTTACTCACTGACTAGGGCGCAATCTCAACCACCAAAGTGAAACAAGGAAAAGAGCATAATGTCCAAGAAAATGTTACATGATCCAAAATAGTTATAGATGAAACAAACTCAAATGCCTCAAATATTGAAATGACACCCACCATGATACTTGGCTTGTACCTCATGGAGTAAGACCCAATGTCTTCTGGAAGCCATGTGATGCGGTGGATACTGTTGTGATGAACCTGTAACTGTGGTGGTAAGTTGGACCTTTGTCTATTCAAGTGGAAATTTTTGGTCAAGCTATCTCTCTATACTCCATGTATGCAACCCGAGGGCCTCTAGACATCATCTCCTTATTTATCCCTAGGAGTTGGGGAGAACATCTAGCTCCTACTTGGGGACATGTACTCACCATAGAGTGCATGAAAACTGCAACATCTCCTGGTGGACCTATGCCTACACACACTGAAACAACAAATTGTTAAGTGTAGGATGGCTCACTCATCCTTTGTCCATATAATCAAATCTCAAAATGAAAATTAATCTAGAAAGAAAATTCTTCATTTTTTCAAAAATTTCTAAACTAGACATGTAATATGATGAAAGCAATATGCAAGTAGAGAAAAATGAAATATAAAATGTAGCTAAGCTACCATGAGCAATCAATATGAAAAAGCAAGAAATCAAGATGACCTACCTACTTACCTGGGGCCCTGAAGATTAGGTGATAGGTGATGTCAGGTGAATTCATATAACCAATGCAACCATATGTTCATAATTTCATCAAGGTATCTTCCCCTGTGATTAATCATGTAATACAATAAGGATAAGTTGAGCTCTTAATCATGAGCATAAATAAAAATATAATCAATCATGAAATGAAACCAATGGAGATTGGTAGGAGGGAGGAAATCTTATTGAAAAGAGTAATCGCAGTTCTGATCATCCAAAAAATTATTCCCTAAAGGATAGACACAAGCTTGATCAAACCATCTCTGAAGAGGGCTACCATATGTAGACGATGGCTCATCTTCATCCCCATTAGCATGATTGATGCTTCCTGAAGACTGAGGATACATGAGAGATCCCAAGAAATCTTGATGATTCCTTAGAGAATAATAAAAGAGGCAAGGGACCGTCTCATGTCTGGAGAAATAAAGACATTGCCTTTTCATCCATAAATCACTGTAAAAAGATTCAAGATGAAAATGCTTTCTCTTTGTAGGGTGAGATTTTTACTGCTTTAGGCTGGCCATGACCTAGTATCCATCAAGATATGATAATGAAGGTGGTTGGAAATATTCATGAGTATTCTGCGACGAATCATCCTGGAACAAATCAATGATATTATCATCACCAGGATGTCAAGCATTTGAATCATATGTGCATGAAGACCCATCCTCTAAATATGACAACTTAACCCCTTTTGTTTGAGAACTACCTTCAACGTCGTAAATGTGATATTTATCAAAAGTGAAACAAACCACATCCCATCTACACCTCCCGACATGTATGAAATCATCAATGTGTCGATCAACCACGTTAGAGGGATCCTCTACAATATCATCAGTATCATTGAAGCCAATTATTTTTTTATCTTGATGTGCAAGATGAAAGAAAGGATGGATAACTTCACCTTCATCAAGAGAGAAAATGGGCACCGATGTCTCATCAAGGTATTCATCATCGATATCTTCTTGACAATGTTTTTCATAGATATGTTCTTCAAGCACTTATTCTACAGGTGGTGGGTGATACTCTTCTTCAACTTCACACTCTTTAGTTTTTGTCTCGTCATCCACCAAAAAACCTTCTCTGTAAAGGGAATCATTGAGCTCTTGGAGGGTAGTCTACAAATCCTGAGTAGTTGGCTCCCAATACCTCATAAATTCTTCAACAAGTTTTGTAGGAGACTCGATACTTTTCAGATGACACGAGTTTGCAAGCCACTTCCTTTGACTCAAGTCCATATAAGATAAAAAAAATTTCATTAGTACATCCTCATGCATTAGATTTATACTTGAAGCATACCTCATGTATTTCACAACATGGGTGACTACTAAAGTTGGGTCACCATTGAATTTGGGGAAATTTTCCCTCCACCCTACAGGGAAAAGGTTTGAGTATCCAAGGATAGTTTGAACATTGAGAGAAGGGTATACCTTGTGAAAGGCCCATGGTAAATCTCGTGATTCCATGGTTCCATTATCTAGGATATCGCTTCAATGGATTCGCCAAATGAACTTAATGTTCATCAAAAATGGAGGAAAGGGGAAAGGGAAATTTCCACAAGTGGAGTTGCCATATGAGCTTCAAGAAGAGCTCATTAAAGGTGGAAGTAGAACGTCATTCAAGTGGAGTCGCTAGGAAATCTAGGGTTAAAGGCTTTGGGAAGGAAACTTTCCAAAGTGTATTAGGTCATGAAAGAGGATTCAAAATCCTCCCCGAAAACGACACCAAAATGTTATAGCGCAAACTATAGGTTGGGAAAATATAGACCTAATCCACCAGATGGCGATAACAATGGGAGAGCTTACCCACTGCCACCTCAGATAAACCCTCCCTCGCTTTTGTGAAGGAAGAATTCTGACACAAGGGGGAGTCTCGAGTGACCCTAGGGGGAAATGAGATGGAAAGTGATACTTATGTAGATATACCCCTATAGGTCATGTTATTAAGTGGAGAGTGTCTTGACAACGAGCTTCAGAGGTGGTTTATGGTTTCCAAGTATTTGAGTACCTACTGAAGATGGTTGTATCTGCCCAAGACACAAGAAAAGACAAGATACAAACTAGACAATCCAATGGACAAGCAAGTTAAGCTTGTTGTCCCTATTTGCAGAAATCAACAAAAATATATATTAGCAAATAAAATAACTAGTTACTGCATATTTAACCATCAAAATTGTCAAATAATTATTGGACAATGAAATACTAAAACAATAGATAATTTTCCAATACTTAAGCATGAACTTTGATGGTAAATTAGGGCTTCCAAATCAAGTTATCAACAAAGTATTAGGGAATCCTAATGACTGTACAACATCAATTTCCAACCATTAAAATCAACAAGTAAACCATCAAAAAGATATTCCATAACTAGTAGAACAATAATCTTAGTTTAGAATTTAATTTCCACGGTTGAAAAGTGAGTAAATGATGGAAGAAAGTGAAGTTTGTTGCATCCCTAATGCTTGTAGAATTAAATTTATTGCAACAATGAAATCCTTGGCTAAAAGATGATTCCCTTAGGGCACAATAAATCTTATAACATGTAGAAAACATTCCAACGCAAACAATATTGATATCTCGTAATTCTACGTATCAGAATGTAATGAATTTATTTCTCCAATGGAAGAGATTAGTTCCGTTAACTATTGGGTTATGGAGTCTTTAAAAATTAAAGGTTTGGTTGTGCTACTTCCTTGGGGGTGTAATCCCTTTTAGTCCCGAAGGAAAGCAATACTAGGTAAGGAAAACCCTGGGAGGGTGTAAACCCTTTTACTCCTCCTAGTATTCCTTTATGAAACAAATTTTTCCAAGAAAAATATGATGGAATTAGTGGGGTTGTATGCCTTTATACTCCCCAAAATCTTAGCAAATTAACCTTGTGACCAAGAAAATAAGTAATAACATGAAAGATTCCTAACCTAATCCAAGCACTAACAAAATAAACTCCTTTTAACCCAGAAAATCCACCATAAAAGCAAGAAATAGCCTCCAAGAAAGATAACGCCTTAGGTCTTCATCCAATAGCCAAAGAAAACCATAGCAAGAGATAGTATCAAGAGAGATAGACAAAATTGTCCAAGTAGGGCACTAATTTCAACCAAGAATCCTCTCCAATATTAGAGAGTTATGATGTGAAAACAAAACAAAATGATCTCTATTTATACAAATCCTACTACAAGTGTTTCTCCACTTAAAATTAGGGTAAACCACAAATTAAGGGGACAACAACCCTCACTTTTCCCCTTTATATTATAAATTTAAATTTAACCCTAAAATGCACATAAAAAACCCTAAAGAAGAATGATGTCACCCCTTAGGGCAATGTTTTGGCACTTTTGCAAGTCGTTGGAGTGGAAAGTGAAAGTTGTTGGGCCCTCTTGGGATTCCCCCTCATGCGCTAGGCATTTCTCCTCCAATTCAAACCCTCATCCATCAAAACGTGCCAAGTTTCAAGTCAACGAACACCACCACCCCAACACGAGCCCCACAGTGATGTCAACCTCCTCAAAAGTGACGTTTTAGCCTCAAGAGAAAATCGTTGGGCTAGAAAAGCGCTAGATTAGGTCCTCCAAGGTGTCTTCTCAAGCCTTGAAAGACTGTCATTTTCATCTAGTGTATGGGCCATGACATCCAACTTGTGGGCTTCAAGCCCCAAGGAAGCCCAATCTAGGCTTGTTCTTCCAAATCTATCCACCAACTAGGTCTTACAAAGACAATGAATATGCCCTCCAAGATCTCAAGTCAAATGCATCATGATAAGTAAATCAAATCAGTAAAAGATTCATCTGAGCATGTACATACAAACTACCTCATTGAAATAAACAAGTGCTCCAAGACCCTATGCAATTTTCCAAGTTTTGGTATGGGAGGGTTGACAAAGAGACCTATTGGGTGAATCGTACCTCAGGTTTAGGAGTGTTTTCCAAGCGGGCCCCTATCTAAGACATGTGGACAAAGTGACATGGATGGGGACAAGAATATTGAGCACTAATTTCATGACGTACAAGGGACCGTAGTATCTCATTTATGGGTGCCTTTGTAGAGGGTGTGTTTCACCTTCCTTTTCAGTGCAACCTTTTTCCAAGCCCATTTATTGTCTTTTATTCTTTTTAAGATGTTTCCAAGTTGAATCCAAGGTGGGGCTTCTACTTAAGCATGAACAAAATGCCCACCTTGACTCTACCCTAGTCACATCATGCTTCCCTAAGTTCAAACCATGTGTGGGGCTTCTACCTAAGAATGAAAAACAATTCCCACACATGCTCTAACTTGGTTGGCATTTTTCATTAGTTACTTTCTTTTGGGTCCCATAACTTTCTTATAAGAGACATTTCATTGTCCTTGGGATCCCTGGGCGAGCATCTAGAAGGTTCATGATTGGATTTTATCTTTTTCCAGCTACAAACCTCTGGGCCTTCAACCCATTCTTCCTATGAGATGAGGGACAATCCCTTCTTGGGCGAGTACACCCAAAAATCCGAAAAGGTAAGGAGATGAAGGGATGAAGTGTGGAAAGTGACAAGTATGGTCGAGAATGGTACAATGAATCATCAAGAGGACCTCCCAGTAGCACACCTATCCCTAGGGTGACCCATTTACTAGGTTGCAATGTCAACCACCAAAGTTAAACAGGGAAAAGAGCATAATGTCCAAGCAAATGTTACATAATCAAAAGCAGTTATAGATGCAACAAACTCAAATGCCTCAAATATTGAAATGACACTCACCATGATACCTTGCTTGTACCTCATGGAGTAAGACCCAATTTCTTCTGGAAGCCAATTGATGTGGTGGATATCGTCACGAGGAACCTAGAATTGTGGCGGTGAGGTGGGCCTCTGTCTGTGCAAGTGGACATTGTTGGTAAAGTTGTCTCTCGGTACTCCATGTTTGCAACCTAAGTGCCTCAAGACATAATCTCCTTAGTTATCCCTAAGATTTGGGGATAACATTTGGCTCTTACTTGGGGACATGTACTCGCCATAGAGTGTATGAGAACCGCAACATCTCCCAGTGGAACTATGCCTACAAACACTGAAACAAAAAGAATTTAAGTGCAGGATGGCTCACTCTTCCTTTTTCCATATAAACAAATGCCAAAATGAAAACTAATCTAGAAAGAAAATTTTTCATTTAAAAAAAAAATCTAAACTAGATATGCAATATGATGAAAGCAATATGAAAATAGAGAAAAATGAAATTTGAAATGCAACTAATCTAAGATGAGCAATCAATATGAAAATGCAAAAAATCAATATGACCTGCCTACTTACTTGGGGCCCTGAAGATCAAGTGATAGGTGATGTCAGGTGAATTCGTATAATCAGTGCAACCATCTATCATCATTTCATCAAGGTATCTCCACCTGTGCTTAATCATGTAATACAACAAGGATAAGTTGAGAACATAATCATGAGCATAAATAGAAATATAATCAATCATGAAATATAACCAATGGAGATGAGTGGGAGGGAGAAAATTATTGTTGAAAAGAGTAATCACAATTCTGATCATCCTGAAAATCTTGCCAGAAATGATGGCCACAAGCTCGATCAATCCATCTTTGAAGAGGGCTACCATATGTAGACGATGGTTCAACTTCATCCCCATTATCATGATCATTGCTTCCTAAAGATTGGGGAGACATGAGAGATCCCAAGAAATTTCGATGATTCCTTAAAGACAAATAAAAGAGGCAAGGGACCACCTTATGTATGGAGAAAGAAAGTCGTTGCCTCTTCATATGAAAATCACTATAAAAAGCGTCAAGATGAAAATGATTTCGCTTTGCAGGGTGAGTTTTTGACTACTCTAGGTTGGCCACGACCTGGTATCCATTAATATATGAGCATGAAGGTGGTTGGAAATCTTCATGAGTATGTTGTGATGAATCATTCTGGAACAAATTTGTGATCATATAATCATCGAGATGTGAAGAATCTGAATCATATGTGCACGAAGACCCATCCTCTGAAGATGAAAACTCAACCCCTTTTGTTTGAGAACTACCTCCAACGTCGTAAATGGGATCTTTATCAAAAGTGAAACAAACCGCATCCCATCTACGCCTCTCAACATGTATGAAATCATCAATGTGTCGATCAACCACATCAAAGGGGCCCTCTACAAGATCATTTGTATCATTGAAGCCATTTTTTTTTTATCTTGATGCACAGGAGGAAAGCAAGGATGGATAACTTCACTTCATCAAGTGATAAAATGGACATCGATGTCTCATCAAGGTCTTCATCATCGATATCTTATTGACAACTTTCTTCATGGATATGTTATTCAAGCACTTCTTTTGTAGGTGGTGGGTGACACTCTTCCTCAACTTCACAATCTTCACTTGTTTTCCCGTCATCCACCGAAAAACCTTATCTGTAAAGGGAATATTTGAGCTCTTGGAGGGTAGTCTGCAAATCTTGAGTAGTTGGCCCCAAATACCTGAGAAATTCTTCAACAAGATTTGTTGGAGACCAAATACTTTTCGGATCACACGAGTCTGCAAGCCACTTCCATTGACTTGAGTCTAGAGAAGATACACAAATTTTCATTAGTACATCCTCATGCATTACATTTATACTTGAAGCATACCTCATATAGTTCACAACATGGGTGACTGCTAGAGTTGGGTTACCATCAAATTTGGGGAAATTTTTCCTCCACCCTGTAGGGAAAAGTTTCGAGTATCCATGGATATTTTGAACATCAAGAGAAGGGTATACATTGTGGAAGACCCATGGTAAATATCTTGATGCCATGTTTCAATTATCTAGGATGGCACTTTAATGGAGTCGCCATATGAACTTAATGTTCATCAAAAATGGAGGGAAGGGGAAAGGGTACTTTCCACAAGTGGAGTCACCATATGATCTTCAAGAAGATCTCATCAAAGGTGGAAGGGGAACTTCCTTCAAGTGGAGTCGTGAGGAAAGAAAGGGGCAAAGGCTTTGGGAAGGAATATTGTCAAAGTGTCGTTAGGGCACTAAAGAGGATTCAAAATCCTCCCCGACAATGGCTCCAAAATGTTATCACGCAAACTGCAGGTTGAGAAAATCCTGACCCAATCCACTGGTTAGCAATAATGGTGGGAGAGTTTACCCACTGTCACCTTAGATAAAATCTCCCTCGCTTCTGTGAAGGAATAATTCCAACACAAGGGGGAGTCCCGAGCGACCCTAGGGGGAAATGAGATGGAAAGTGATACTTATGAAGAGATTCCCCTATAGGCCAAGTTACTAAGTGGCTAGTGGCTTGATAATGAGCTTCAGATGTGTTTTATTGTTTCCAAGTGTTTGAGTACCTACGGAATATGGTTGTACCTGCCCGCGACACAAGAAAAGACAAGATACAAACTAGACAAACCAATGGACAAGCAATTTAAGCTTGATGTCCCTATTTGTAGTAGTCAACATAAATATATATCAACAAGTAAAATAGCTAGTTACTGCATAATTAACCATCAAAATTAACAAATAATGATTGGACAATGAAGTACTAAAACAATAGACAACTTTCCAATACTTGAGCATGAACTTTGATGGTAACTTGGGGCTGCCAAATGAATTTATCAACAAAGTGTTAGGGAATCCTTATGGATGTAGAAAAAAATTGTTACAGCAACAATTTCCAACCATAAAAATCAACAAGTAAACCATAAAAAATATAGCCCATAACCAGTAGAAGAATAATCTAAGTTTAAAAGTTAGTTTTCATGGTTAAAAAGTGAGTAAATGATGAAAGAAAGTGAAGTTTGTTGCAGCCCTAATCACTATAGAATTAAATTTATTGCAGAAATGAAATCCTTGGCTAAAATAAGATGCCCTTAGGGCACACACAAGCTTATAACATGTAGAAAAGATTCCAACTCAAATAATTTCGATATCTAGTAATTCTACGTATCCCAATGTAATATTTTTATTTCTCCAATGCAAGAGATTAGTGAATTTAAATATTGGGTTATGGAGTTGTTACACATTATATTTTTCACCCCATTGATCCACTGACAACATGTGTTCATGTTCCCTGAAAAGATAAAAGAGTCTTTCTCCATGAAGAGAGTGATTTACTTTCCTTTCTCAAAAACCTTATTAATGAAGTTCGCCACACCCTGCAAAATGCCTGGGGTGTGACGATGCCTGATCATCGCACCCTGCTCTAGAGCTGGACCACGACATCTTCGCATGATGCAATATACCTAGGGTGTGACGATGGCAAAATCTAAGGAAAATTCAAACTTCACGAATGTTCTAGAAGGGGATCTTCTAGAAGATGAGGTGGTCTCTGATCGGTTTGGATGTTAATCACTTCTCTGATTTGGTGGGATCATCCTAATATCCTCATTCATCTCTATTTCACACTATATAAAGAGGGATCTCTCATGGAAAAGGCTAAGGTTGAATAGGCTAATATTTGTATGGAGAATTCTACTTCAGATTATTCTTGAGAGCTTTGCTTTAGTTCTACAAGCTACATGGTGGATCTTCTTCATTCAAAGGCTTTGGAGAAAAGGTTTGTGTGTTAGAGAAAAGGGCCATTGAAAGGGGACCTTGCAACATCAAGGCTTTGGTTGTATTCTCCACTTTCTATTTAATATGATACAACGATATGTCTCTTTCCCATAAAACTAGTCTTGTTTTATTGTATGATTCCTTGATCACATACATAGGTTCTTGTTTAGTATATTGTATTTCTTTCACTTTGGTTGTCTTGTGTTCCCTTGCAGGATCAATATCATAAGAGAATTGGAATGGAGCTAGGATGGCAATGGAAAGAGGAAACAACATTTAAAAGGTATGTTGTCTATCTCTGGTTAGCTAGTAAACTCAATAATTAGAGCCTAGGGAAAGTCTTATATTATGTTATATTTTGTTCTAGCTTCCAGTGAGATCTAGGGAGATCTATTTATGTCTTCATTTACCGATTAATATGATAACAAGAGTATTTAAAAATGAAAGGGCTATTTGTTCTACTTCCTTGGGGGTGTGAGCCCTTTTACTCCCCAAGGCAAGCAAGACTAGCTAAGGAAAACCCTAGGAGGGTGTGAACCCTTTTACTCCTCCTAGTATTCCTGTATGCAACAAATTATTCCAAGACAAATATGATGGGCTTAGTGGGGTCGTATTCCCTTATACTCCCCAAGAGCGTAGCAAATTAACCTTGTGACCAAGAAAATACGCAATAACATGAAAGATTCCTTACCTACTCCAAGCAATAACAAGATAAACTCCTTTTAACCAAGAAAATCCACCATAAAAGAAAGAAATATCCTCCAATAAATATGGGTCTTTACTTGTTCATCCAATAGCCAAAGAAAATCATAGAAAGAGATAGTATCTAGAGAGATAGACAAATTTTCCCAAGTAGGGCACAAATTTCAGCCAAGAATCCTCTCCAAGACGAGAGACTTATGATGTGAAAATGAAATGAAATGATATCTATTGATACAAATCCTAATACAAGTGTTTGTCCACTTAAAATTAGGGTAAACCATAAAGTAAGGGGACAACAACCCTTACTTTTTCCCTTTACATTCTAAAATTCAAATTTAACCCTAAAATGCACATAAAAAACCCTAAAGAAGCATGATATCACCCCTTAGGGAAACATTTTGGCACTTTTACAAGTCGTTGGAGTGGAAAGTGAAAGTTATTGGGCCCTCTAGGGATTCCCCCTCATGCACTAGGCCTTTCTCCTCCAATTAAAACCCTCATCCATCAAAACATTCCAAGTGTCAAGTCAACCAACACCATCACCCCAACCCTAGCCCCATGATGACGTCAACCTCCTCAAAAGTGACATTTTAGCATCAAGAGAAAATCGTTGGGCAAGAAAAGGGTTGGGTTGGGTCCTCGAATGTGTCTCCTCGAGCCTCCAAAGGTTGTCATCATTGTTAGGTGTGTGGGTCATGGCATCCAACCTATGGGATTCAAGCCCCAAGGAAGCCCAAGCTAGGATTTTTCTTCCAAATCTATCCACCAACTAGGTACTTCAAAGACAATGAATACACCCTACAAGGTGTTAGAAATAATAGGTTTTCTCGTTTCACCGTAGAAAATATCTCAATATTTTCACCTAAACATAGGCACAAAGGACACCCTCAAGCACCTTAACCTTGATAGACAGAATAATTTCATAAGTAAATGTACCAAGCAGAAAGTCCAAACCATAACCAAATACCAAGTCACTACTGCAGCAACTACAACTCTCTTCCAGTCATGTGCACCACTTGTCCTTATGCAGTTGTGAGAGTGAGTGAGAACAAATGAGCTCCATTTCCCTCTATTTATACTACTCCAAGTCACTTGGCTGGGTCGACTTCTCTTCCTTGAGGCTAATAAATTATTATTAATTATTCTCTTGAGCCGACTTATCCTCTAGGGTTATTATACAACGTTTTAGGGTTTCTTATAATTCCTAGAATATTCTAGTCTCATCAAAATTACACGTAGAGGTTAATACCTCCCACAACTACCGTAATATCAACATAAGGATCTCAATTCAAATGCATCATGACAAGTTAATCAAATCAATAAAAGAGTCGTTTGAGCATGTACATCCAAACTACCTCATCAAAATAAACAAGTGCTCAAACACCCTATGCAATTTTCCAGTTTAGGTATGGTAGGGTGTTGAAATATTGTTACTTCAAAGAGTATTCTATTTATTATTGATGTATTATTCATTAGATGAATCACCTTTTGTGTATTGATCATATCAGGCATTGTAAATGACCAAATCCCCTTTTGTGGATTGGTCAAACCCTAATTGTAATATGCAAATTGAGAAGTGGGCCCCTACGAAAATTAAAGTGGTTTTAACCACCTAGAAAGAGAAGTCGGCCCTACCAGTGAAGAGGCACCTCCTTTCAGCACCTGCCATTTTGTATAAATAAAGGAAGCCAACTACTCATTTGTTAACTCACTCATTCGATCATCCAGAGCACAATTTTGGTAGCTGCAGTTGGAGAAGAAGGAAGAGAGAGAGGCACATTACTTGGGAGAGGATATTCTCTAGTGTTTGGTTTATTGTCTTCGCATTGTATTGGCTATATATATTAAGGAATTTTTTGTTGGGTTTTCTCCCCCATGAGGGTTTCCCAGGATAAATGATGTGTCTCTTGTGATTGTGTTTCTCTCAGTAATCCTATTTATGATATGGTTATCTAGTAATTTGAAAAGAAACCTGATAATAGATTAAACTCTAACATGGTATCAGAGTTGAGATGAAGAGAGAATATTTCATAGGAAAAATAAAAACATCATTGTTGTCGTACAAGAAAATGAGGGCTTTTTATTGAAGAGGAATGTTAGCCCAAAAATCATCTAGAAAATTGTGCCCTAGCCCAAGGAACTCTTTCGCACCTTCAATGCACCTTTTCAATGGATAGAACTCCCAAAAAGTGAAACCCTATTTTTCACCAATACCAGAAGTACCAGAAAACCAGAAGTACCAGGAAACCATAAGTACCAGAAAACCAGAAGTACCAGAAAACCAAAAGCACCAGTCTAGAAATCCGTTGGTCAAATTTGAAGGGGAAAAAAATGGATTTTCTGAAATCTAACCACACCATGCTACTCGCCTCAGCCAATCGCACCTCCTGGTAAGTTCATAATTCAATTCTGAGCACTTTCATTTTTTGGTCATTTTCCTAGCTCCAGGTAAAAGATGTATGGAAGCACTAAGATTGTTGACAAGCTAGAAGGTGTGGAAAACTTTCATGCCTAGAAGTATAGGATTGGACTCATTCTTGAAGAGAATGACCTAGAAAGATTCATTAAAGAAGATGTACTAGAACCCACGGATGCTGCAGCCAAAGCAAAACACCAAAAGGACACAGTTAGGGTCAAAATAATCATTGCAAGTTTTATCAAAGATCACTTGATTCCTCAAGTTTATTCAAATAAGACTCCAAAATAAATGTTTGATGCCATAACTAGATTATATGAAGGAAATAACATCAATTGAAAGATGAATCTAAGGACTCAAATCAAGAATACAAGGATGCAGAAAGGAGAAACAATCCAGGAATATTTCTCCATAATATCAAAATTCAAAGAACAACTAGAATTAATTGAAGATACTATAGATGAAGATGAACTTATAATGACAACCCTTAATGGTCTCAAAATACCTTGGGATGCATTCATCCAAACTATTTGTGCCAGAAAAGACAAACTACAATTTGACAGTCATTGGGAAGAATGTGTTCAAGAAGAATCAATATTAGCTAACTGAGAATATTTGCTATCAAGAGATGAAGATCAATCCCTAGCTACTCACACTAAGGGAGGAAGAAAGACGTCTTACTTGCAGAAAGAAAAACATAAGGAGTCTCACCCCCAAAAAAAATTCATACATAAAGAATCTCAACCAAGGAGATTCCAGAAGTTTCAGAAAGGACAAAGAAAAGAAAAAGATTTCCCATGCTACCAATGTTACCATTGTGACAATATGGGAAATATTGCGAAACATTGTCCAACTAGACGAGAAGAATACAAGAAGAAAAAAAAGAGGTACCATGCCCATTCGGTTGAAGATGAAGAGCCACTTGAAAAGATGATAAAAGAACATATTGAAGTCTATGTCTTAATCTCTGCCCTCTCAGTATCAGTATCACCTGGTGAGGACACTTGGTTCATTGATAGTGGTGATTCCAAGAACATGAAATTTGAAAGAGACATTCTCTCTTGCCTTCAGAAAAGAAGTTTTCTCATAAAGTTACACTTGGATATGATTATCAATACCCTATCAAGGGAGTAAGAGAGTCAAATTAAAATCTTAATTCAAGGACCCCAATGAAGATGAAGAAAGTACTCTATGTACTAGGTTTGACAAAGAACTTACTCTCCATCTCAGCTTTAGAAAATAAAGGCTTCAGAGTTGCCTTCATAGATGGAGAAGTCCTTATGTGGGCCAAA
>SNQJ01S0006011.1:21352-110696 GCA_010110895.2 Picea sitchensis
CTAAATCTTGGTATGGAAGGATTGACAGATTTCTGACGAGCTTAGGCTTTACCAAGAGTAAAGTTGATTCTAACCTTTACTTCAAGGTTATGAATGATGAGCTTGTTATATTGTTGTTGTATGTGGATGACTTATTCTTAAATAGAGTAGAAAATCTCATCATTGAATGTAAGAAGAAGCTCACTGCAGAATTTGAGATGAAATATCTTGGCCTAATGCACTATTTCTTAGGTCTTGAGATCTGGCAAAGCCCAGAGAGGATCTTCCTTAACCAAGGGAAGTATGCAATTGAAATAATGAAAAGATATGATATGTTTGAGTGCAAGTCCATGAATACACCCATGGAAACAAAGTTGAATCTCCTGGATGACTCTTTGTCAGAATTGATTGATGCTATGTTGTACAGACAGATCATTGGTTCGTTGATGTATTTGATGAACACCAGGCCAGACATATGTTTTGTTGTGAACACCTTAAGTCAGTTTCTGGTAGAACCCATACGTGTTCACCTAGTTGTTGCAAAACATGTGATGAGGTACCTTAAGGGTACAATAGATTGTGGTCTCAGTTATGATGGAGATCATGACTTCGGACTGAGTGGTTATACTGATTCAGATTGGTCTGGAAGTGTCTCTGATAGAAAGAGAACTTCAAGATGTTGTTTCAGTCTGGGGTCAACCATGATATCATGGCAGATTAGGAAGAAATCAAGCATTTCTCTCAGCATGGAAGAAGCAGAATACATTGATGCATGTTCTACCAATTGTGAATCCATATGGCTTTGGAAGTTGTTGACAGGTCTATTCGATCTAGAGATGGAAGCAACCATGATCCTATGTGATAACCAGAGCTGCATAAATATGACATAGATTCCATGACAAGTCAAAACACATAGAGATCTGATATCATCACATCCATGATATGGTGCAAAGGGGAGCCATAAAGCTCCAATATGTTAGCATGGATGAACAAGTTGCTGATGTGTTGACCAAGCCTTTATCTCGTGTAAAGTTTGAGCACTTTTGAGATAATCTTGGTGTATTCTGTAAGGACCTCCCTCGAAAGGGGGATTAGTGTTGTGTTTCCAACCTAGTGTTGTGATGCCTGCCTCATGTTGATGATGATGTGTCAACCTCATGTTGTGATGATTTGTTTCCAGCCTCATGTTGTGATGATGTGTTTCCAACCTCATGCTTTGATGATGTGTTGCTAGCCTCATGTTCTGATGCTAGCTTCCTATTGATGATGTTGTGTTTCCAGTCTCGTACTGTGATGCTAGCTTTGTGATGATGATATTGTGTAGCCAGCTTCATGTTGTGATGCCAGATTCGTGCTGAAGACTCTCAGCCTAGTGATGATGTTGATGATGCTCCAGCCTCTGTGCTGTGTTGTTGATGATATTGATGATGAGAAAAACTTCTGGTGATTTATAGATACACCAGTCAGTGTTCCAGAAGTTGTTGAATATGTTTCCCTCTCTCTCTCTCTCTCCTGATGATGTTATAGAATACCCTTCGTTTTAAGGGGGAGTGTTGAAATATTGTAACTGCAAAGAGTATTTTATTTATTATTGATGTATTATTCATTAGACCAATCCCCTTTTGTGGATTGATCATATCGAGCATTGTAAATGACCAAATCCCCTTTTGCGGATTGGTCAAACCCTAATTGTAATATGAAAATTGAGAAGTCGCCCCCCAGGCAAATTAAAGTGGTTCTAACCACCTAGAAAGAGAAGCCAACCCTGTCAGTGAAGAGACACCTCCTTTCAACACCTACCAGTTTGTATAAATAAAGGAATCCATCCACTCATTTGTTAACTCACTCATTCGATCATCCAGAGCGCAAGTTTGGTAGCTGCAGTTGGAGAAGAAGGAAGAGAGAGAGGCACATTAATTGGGAGAGGATATTCTCTAGTGTTTGGTTTATTGTCTTGGCATTGTATTGGCTATCTATATTAAGGAATTTTTTGTTGGGTTTTCTCCCCCATGAGGGTTTCCAAGGATAAATGATGTGTCTCTTTTGATTGTGTTTCTCTCAGTGATCCTATCTATGCTATGGTTATCTAGTAATTTGAAAAGAAACCTAATAATAGCTTAAACTCCAACATAGGGTTGACAAAGAGACCTATTCGGTGAATCATACCTTAGGTTTAGGATTGTTTTCCAAGCGGTCCCCTCTCTAAGAAATATGGAAAAAGTGACATGGATGGGGGAAAGAATATTGGGCATGGGGTTCATGATGTACAAGGGACCGTAGTATCTCATTTATGGGTTTCTTTGTAGAGGGTGTGTTGTGTTAGAAAAATAGGTGTGCTCGTTTCACCATAGACAATATATAAATATTGTCACCCAACCATGGGTAGAAAGGCCACCCCCGAGCACCTTAACCTTGACAGACAAAATAATTCTGGAATCAATTCAATAGCCAACCAAGGTAGAACACCTTTCTCCAAGGCTAGTGCACCAAGAAAGAATAACTAAAGACCAAGTAGAAAGTCCAAACCATAACCAAAATGCCAGTTGCAGTAGCTGCAGATGCACTCTCTCTCCAAACTTGCACACCACTGGTCTTATATAGTTGTGAGTGAGAGTAACAAATGAGCTCTAGCGCCCTCTATTTATACTGCTCTATCTCACTTGACTATGTTGACTTCTCTTTCTGGAGGCTAATAATTCAATATTAAATATTCTCTTGAGTTGACTTGTCTCCTAGGGTTATTATCCAACGTTTTAGGTTCTCTCTTGCTTCCCAGAATATTCTAGTCTCGTCAAAGTTTACACGTGAAGGTTAATACCTCTCGTGGCTACCATAATATAAACACTCCCTCCTAGCTAGGGAGTTATTAAAGGAAACAATATTGAGCACAAATATACCATTCAATAGATAACATCATAATAGCCACACATGCTATCTCATGATCACATAGATCAACTCATGAGAAACATCATCACTATTAGTATCATCTGATAGAACCAACTGTGTCATCTCTTGAATCCATACTCCATCTGAGTAATCATGCATGATGTTGAATAATTCACTCACTCCACAGAGTGACACAAGAACCATTCCTCTAATCCAAACATATGTCTTATAAGAATAACCTTTTCAACAGATGCTGGAAGCCACACCATGGGATACACAGACTATTCTTCTAATATGTACGTAAGTCCTAGAAGAATGACTGTCCTAGACCATTTTCCATAGGGAGAATGTCTATCCACCAACAATTTTTCCTTCCTGGACCATTCTCGTCTTGGAAAATGTTTTTCCATCAGCATACTGACTATCCAACTAGCTGGAAATAAACTCCAACACTAGTGGTAGCCTCCATGGAATTCATGTAGTAGCATATTGTTGCTAAAATTCCATCCAATAGAGCACAACTGTGTTTATCCATAGTATTATACAACTACTATCCAGCGGTACACGACCACTCCTAGTATCACACCGCTACTAACTAGTGACGCATAGTCACTACCAGTGGATCACATCCACCACAATAGCATACAACTATTGTCCAGAGAAATACAATCTCCACAACAATCATATCATCTGATATCAACCTGCATAAACAATATCATGATACAAACTGAGTCATCTAGGCCATTCTTCCACTCACATCTGTGATATATGGAAGAGCATCTTCCCTCATAAAGTAAAACATCAACCATGGGCCATCTGGACTATTCTTCCCAAGCATAGAAGAATAATTGTCCCTGATTTATGAGTCTGGACCATTCACCTAATGGGGCCATTCCTCCAACACTAATCATAGTGAAACTTGGAGAGAATGATTATGACCTAGGGAATGTCTTTCCTTGATTGTTGAACCTGGACCATTCACCTAACTAGGCCATTCCTCTGGCACTAAACATAGTGCAACATGGAGAGAATGAGTTTTCCCTAGGGAATGAATTTCCGGACTATTTCCTATGGAAATGATTGTCCTGCACCAACCTCCAAAACATACCATTCTTCGAAAATACTCACAACTGTGGACTTTGAAAGAATGACTGCCTAGTGAGGCAGACCGTTCTACTTGACCACTACTTAGAGTGACTTCCAAAAAGAATGATTTTCCTAGACCATTCCCCCACATTGGCCATAAGGGGAATCACTATCTATGGTACATCAACAATCTATCAAACCATTTTCATTACGAAAATGATTGTTCGATTTGGACCATTTTCCGAACTGGAAAATGCCTATCCATCTGAAATCTCGAACCACTTTCTGGACTGGAAAGGAACTGCCCAACTTGGACCATTTTCCAAAATGGAAAATGATTGTTCATAAATCTATAACATATCAGTGCTCCCTCCCAACATGGGAGTAATCACTTCCTTTTTCAATAAGGAAGTCATCTCCACGAGCCCCAACTTTTCCCTTAGGTATGTAGACTTTTCATCTTGGACAAAGGCTTTACCAAAATATCTGCCATCTTCTCATCTTTGGAGATATACTGGAGAACCACTTCTCCCCTATGGAATTTATCATGGAGGATATAATGCTTTATCTCAATGTGCTTCGACCTATCATGGAACATTGGGTTCTCTGAAATCTTCACATAGCTCTGATCATTACAATATATATCGGTTGAATTCAACACATGATCAGACAATCCAGAAACCAAATTATGGAGCCACACTACTTCTGTACAAGCATCACAAGCTGCAATATATTCTATTTCTGCAGTTTTGAGTGCAAAAAACTTGTGTTTCCTGCTATCCCAAGACATCATGGCAAAGCTCAAACTGAAACATATCCAAGTAGAAATTATTTTGTCATATGTACTCCCTGCCCAATATGAATAGATAAATCCATGCATTTGTATATCATAAATCAAACTTTCCACGAGGTAAATATCTAGCTGAGTATTCTCCAAATACATTAATGAGCCAATCAATTTTCGATACAGAGATGATTCTACTGGATTAGATACTCTCAACTTCTTCATATATATTATCATGGGATTTTCCCATGGATTTTCAATCCATCATCTTAGACTTTTGAGTAACCATTTTGATATACTTTCTATGTCATAGGAATTTTTTGCCACGCTTCTACTATATATGAGATACTCTGCATCAAGTTGATTGAATCCATACAAGGTGTTCTTCCATTTGCATACATCGGTCTCCTTTTGTTATACCTCAAAACCTTAAGGTTTCTCTACATATGCTTCTTCTTCAATTACTCTATTTGAGAAGAAAAATCTTTACATTTATCTAATGTAAACTCCAACCCATGGATACTCCAAGAGATATAATAGCTCATATAGAAGTATATCTAGTTTACTGGAACAATTTGTTGTCATATTGTTCCCCTCCTTCTAGAAGAACCTCTAGTTATGAATCTCGCAATGCTTCCATTCATAAGTCTTTTTCAAAATTTATTACATATACTTTTCTTCATCATAAATTCCATTCCTTCTTCTTGACTGCTTCTAGTGGGTTTAAACCATGATGGTAGTCTTAATATTCTCGGTATAATAACTGGTTGTTCTGGATTTTCTTTCTTTCTTGGAATCTTTATGTTCTTCCTCATGTTCCTATTTAACTTTGGGATCCATGGACTCTTCTATAGATTCCATGCCCTTCCTTCCTGGAGAATTCAACTTCTTCCTTTCATCATAGGGACATAGATGTAGATGGAAAACCAAGCATACTTAAGGATTCTTTTAGAAGAATACTTCTTCTAGAGTCAAATTGAACACATTTTTCTTATCATGGCTACTACTTTCGATGGGGAACATGGACAGATACTTTATAATCTTCACGGATTCCTCAATGTGTTAGCACTGAGATTCACCCTTAGAATGTGAGAGGATAAGCCCAATACCCATCAGAATGTTTGGTGGATGTTGGTTTTATGAGTGGAGGTCAAATGGACAAAACTCAGTATAAGAATGATTTAACACAAAAACTAGACAAGAAATGCATAGGGAAATGAGGTCCTCATTAACTTCAGTCAGTGGTTTGAGTTTAAAGGTGAGCAGAAAGAAGACTTGGTGAGAAAGGTGGACAAGTGTGCCATGGGCATCTGACTTTCAAGCAGCTTGGTGAAGAAAAACTCAGGCTCAAGAGAACTCTTGAACTCAAGTTTCAAACACTGAAATGTGTCACAATATCATAATAATCAAACCTACATTATCATACGACTACAACAACTCATCTGGATCCTCCATGGACGAGCATTTCAACATAAAGGGAAATAAGATAACAAAGGGAAATTACTGGAATAGGTCACAACAACATTATAATCAAACGTACATTACAATACAGCTACAACCCTCGACTAGATCCTCCATGCCCAAGTATTTCAATACAGTTTACATGAGACGATCAAAGAAGTTGACTTCTATTAACGCGAAAGTCTCAAGTATCATACAAAACCAGAGAACAACTATGTTATCAAATATTACAAAATAGGGAGCTTTGCTCAACCCGTTGATGACCATAACAAAACCTTGAACTGGTCTATTTATACTCAGATCAGTCCACAACTACCAGGAGTGTGATTTGGCCATTCCATTCAAAGCCTTTTGTCTACGCCTTCTTCTGTCAAACTGTATGTGTATCCTCCCATCAGACACAAACTCAGCTTAGCATGGGCCTGCAGGAAAAATCATCCATCGTGGTACATTGGGTTGACAGTTGTCTCCATAGCCAGACCCTCCACACCTTCTATTTATGGAGTGAGCTGAGGTATCAGCTACCAATCCCTATTTTCATAATTGATCTCTCCTCGGTATCGGGGTGAGGCTTAACGCCTAGAGGGTGGCCACATGCTACTCTCAGATTTATCGTTATATAAGCATGTGATTGTGGGGCCATCATAAGAAGTTTTGATTCACACCGCTTTTGAGCCCGCAATTCACCACCTTCCGCCACATAGCTCTTCCACTATACCATGGTTTCAATTGCAATAGGACTTAAGAATTTTATCGTTCAAGCATGTTGCGTCCCCGCAATGAAACATGGTCGTTGATTGGGTCACAATATGCGATCTGGGAGCACCTGCTAAATTTAATGCCACTACTAAAGTTTATCCGCCCACCAACTTTAGGATACATTAAATTTGTGATTTAGGGAGGGCGTTATTTTTGGCGCTAAACAATAACACCTCCTGGAGGATGATCTCCTGATGTTGACATGGTGGCCTAACATCATTGTGATGACATGTCATGAAAAGAGAGGTGACACGTGTTAGCGCCAGATGGATGCCAGGTGTCATGATTGATGAGAGTGCCACATGTCTGAACTGATTACTACCATGTACTTTGGCACTTCAGAGCTCATGGGCAGTTTTCATGTAGAGTTGGATCTCTGAAGTGAACGACGACCGTCAATATGGGGAGGACATGTGGCAAGGATCTATGGACTCCAGAAAAAACTACTTCAGAGGAAAACGAGAGCGGGTAAGCTGAAACTCCTGAAGCATAAACTCCTGAAGTATATATTGACCATTCGTTTCAGAGGACGCGTGATCTCTAGCTCCGGGGGAAAGTACTCCGGAGGAAAACGAGAGGGGAAGTCCTGAAACTCCCGAAGCCTGAAGTCCTGAAGAAAACTACCACCGTTAGATTTGGATGGACACGCGACAATGATCGATGGACTTTGGGAGAAAACACTTCGGAGGAAAACAGGAGTAGGGAGGCTGAAACCCCCGAAGCCTGAAGTCTCGAAGCAAGCTACCACCATTAGATTTGGATGGACATGTGGCAACGATCGGTGGAATTTGGGAGAAAACACTTTGAAGGAAAAATGGAGTGGGGAGGCTGAAACTCGTGAAGCCCGAAGTCCCGAAACAAGTTACCACTGTTAGATTTGGATGGAAATGCTACAAAAATCGATGGACTTTGGGAGAAAACACTTCGGAGGAAAACATGAGTGGGGAAGCTGAAACTCCTGAAGCCCGAATTCTCGAAGTAAATCATGATCATTTGATTGAGAAGGACATGTGGCACTTGATATTTAACTTTGGGATAAAACACTCCAGATGAAATCGGGAGTGGAGAAGTTGAAACTCCCGAAGCCTGAATTCCCAAAGTAAATCACGATCACCCAATGGAGAAGGATGTGTTGCACCCGATCTTTAACTCCGAGACTTCTATCTGGCGCTAAACCTTGTGAAACTTTATAATTATAAATTCCTGGGGTCCGCTAATCTGATATTCATAGGGGATCTCCATCGTTGAAAAATGAACCTGCATGTTTTATTTCTTCAAGCCCATAATAGACCGCTTTGAGTGTTGCGCTTTGTGCTCATGGTTTCTTCCTGTGTAAACAAGGACTAGGATGAATTGTTGTGGGCTCATGAAACAAAATGACCAGTAATTCGAGACAAAATGATGATGAGTGCTCGTCCTTCCTTGAGAAAAATAGAAAAGCTTCGGGCTGAGTCTTGGTCAAGCAAGACACCAAGGGAAACCAGGTCGTCGACAAAGGGGGAAAATCACTTTATCAGTCAGAGGGAAAGATTCTAAGACTTGGTGGTGTGGAAGAGAGAGAGAAAGAGATGAGGAAAGGGTACAAACTTAGGTATTAACAACAATCACATACGACTATTGACAACTTCATGTGATAACATTGGCTCCACAGGAGATGGCATGCTCCCTGTGAGCTGCCAAGAATGCATAGTTATAGTTCCTTAGCTTTTGGGTCATGGAGTCTCTTATTCTAAATAGAAATAAAAAAAAAGTGGTAATTACAATGTTGGAAAGCCTATCACATCTTAATAAAATACTTTTTCAGAAAGTGCCCATTGACTGGATCACCAAAAACTTCAGAATCCTCCAAGTTGTGTAACTTATAAGTGTTGTTTGAAAATACCTCAGAAATATTGAAGGGACCAATCCATAAGGCTTTGAATTTACCATGTTTTCCTTTGTCTTAGTTGGGGGAATCCCACTTGAGCACCAGGTCCCCCAGCTGGAAATCTTCTTTGCTTTCCCTCTTGTCAAAGGCCCATTTTATTTTATGTTGATGATCCTGTGCTTTATCAAGAAACTTCTCCCTGGTCTATTGTACTTCTACCAGTTGTTGTATCCTCTTGACCATATCATCGGGTTATCCTTGGTAGTCCTGGAGGAACTTTTCCATAGGAAAGGCGAGTTGAGTAGTTAAAATAGCCTCAAATCCATACACAAGATGAAAAGGGGAAATGCTAAGTGACCTTTTGGTTGTAATCCTATCGGCCCATAATGCAAATTTCATCTTTGAGTCCCATGCTTTCTTATTGTCTTCTAACAATTTCTTGATTATATTTATGAGGCTCTTGTTAGAGGACTCTGCTAAACCATTTCCCTAAGGGTAGTAGGGAGTAGAATGGATTAATGTGATCCCATACTGTGACAAAAAATGATTAATGATTCAGCTTTGAAGGAGGCATCATTTTCAGTAACAATCCTGCTTAGACAGCCAAATTTGGACATGATATCTTCAAGGAAACTAATGATTACTTTGTGGGAGGAAATCCTTGTAGGGATGGCTTCTATCCATTTGGTGAAATAATCAGTGGAAGTCAAAATCCACCTGTGTTGACCACTTGAGGCTGGATGGATTTCCCCAATGAAGTCAAGACCCCACTGTTGAAAAGGTCCAGAAACCATTACGGGTTTCAAATGAAACGATTTGAGTTGTTGCTTTCCAGAAAACTTTTGGCATTTGACACAAGCTCTAATAATTTCACAAACATAAGTAAAAAGGCTAGGCAGAAATACCCAACTCTGAGGATCTTATAAGCCGTGGTCCTCCAAAAATGATGCCCCCCACATAAGCTGTCATGAAAATCAGATATAGCTTTTTGAGCCTCTTGTGGGTCCAGACATCTCAAAAGGACTCCAAGGGGATCCTTCCAGTACAAAACCTAATCAATGAGACAATATTTGATTGCTTTGAGTTTCAAAGCTCTTACCTTGTTCTTGTCCAGACCATCGGGAGGCCTCAACCTCTATAAAAAATATATGATGTCTTTATACCAGGTGCATCCTGTCAGGTTGAGGCTGACATGAGAGCCTTTGTCAGCAATATCAGCTTGTTGATTTTTTGAGTTTATGTTCATGAAATTAACCCCCAAAACCTCGTAGTTTGATTCGACCATCAACCTGGCCAAACCTTGGCCTTTCACCAACTAGTTCGCTTTATTTCAAGGTTGAATTCCAAAATTTTAGCAATCCATTTTCTTCTCTTCCCATCTATGTCAGGTTGGATCAATATCTCTTTTACCGAGGCTGAGGGGACATATGCAATAATATTTGAATGCAGAACATAGATCCTAAAAACCTTGAGGGATTTCACCAAAGCATATGCCTTCTTCTCCATGATTTCATGTCTCACTTTTGCATCCCTAAATGATCTGCTAAAAAAGGAAATAGGCTTCTCTAACCCCTCTGTATTTTTTTGTAGCAAAACAACAACCACTGTATCAGATGAGGAAAAAGAAAATATCATAAATTCCTTAGAATAGTCAGGGTTGATGAGCACATGTTCTTAAGTTAAATCCCTTTTGATTTGGCCAAAATAATTTATGGACTCAGCAGTCCACTTCACCTCGCTTCCTTTTCTAAGCATGGTTGTAATGTGCTTAACCATCTCAACAAAATTAGAATTGAATCTTCTTAGAAAATTGATTTTACCCAAGAAAGACTAAACCTCTTTCTTAGATCTGGGAAAAGATAAGGCCTGGATGGCCTCTACTCTGCTTGAGTCAATTCTTACCCCTTCAATTGACACAATATGCCCCAATAATTTTCCCTCCTTCATAGCAAACAAAGATTTATTAGGATTAAGGGAGAGACCAAAAATTATGCACTTTAGGAAGACTTTCCTCAGATGGTGACAATGCTCTTTATCAGACCTTGAGAATACTGTAATGTCATCCAAATAGATGACTACAAGTTTAGCTTTTTCCCCAACAAAGGCAATGTCCATGGCTCGCTGGAAGGTTTCTCCTGCATTCATCAATCCAAAGGGAATTTTAGCATACATGAATGTGCCCCAAGGAGTAGTGAAGATTGTCTTTTCTCTATCTTCGGGTAGAATAGAGATCCGAGTGTAGCCATAAAATCCATCAATCATGGACATCCTAGATGATCCAGTCACTCTCTACAAAATGTGCTCCATCTTTGGCAAGGGGTAGTTATACTTTTTGGAGCTCCTGTTCAAATTCTTGAAATCTACACATAATCTAATTTCCCCATTTTTATTTCTCACAGGCACCAAGTTAGCTACCCACTATGAATATCTCAAAGGAATGATGATCTGGGCATTCAATAGCTTTTTCACTTCTTTTTCCATAATAGGCAGCAGCATGGGATTTATCTGTCTAAGTTTCTTCCTAAAAGGTTTGGCCTCTTCTTTCAAAGGGATTTTGTGTTCAATGATGTTGGTGTCATATGTTCTCAAATCTTCATATTTCCAAGCAAACACATCAACAAACTCCTTCAAAATATTGACATACTCATCCCTTTGCTCCTTTGACAAACTGCTAGAAAATTTGACATACTTTGGATTCCCCCTTTGTCCCCAAATTGCATTATGTCACATAAGCATCTTCAGTTGAGCCTTTAACCTTCACAGGAACATCATTTATGTTAAAAAGTCTCTCCAAGGGGACAAGTCCCTTCATAATATGGTTACTGGGTAACTGAACAATATGATGGTCAACAATTTTATTTAGAAAAACATCAGCATGAGGGATTTCTTTAGTGTCCTTATCCTGATCAATATGAAAATCAGAAAACTCATCCACGGTCTCAAGAAATATTTTTATCTCAAGATCATCCTCAAAAACCTTCCAATGTTTGACATTGTTAGGTATAGAGGGTCTATACTTTACTTCCACATCATACTTGAGTTTGGGGGGAAAAAGAGCCCTAAAATTACTTGCTGATAAAACCAAGGAATCTTCCACAGTGTTCTCCTCTCTTGGAACAAATGAGATATTAAAATCCAAAAAGAAACTATCAAAAAGATCCCAGACTTCATTTATGTAGGCCCTTAACTTGGGGTGCTTAGCTTGATACATATTTTTGACTTGATGAACAATTAACTCAGCATCTCCAAACACTGCTAGCTCCTCAGTATTAATGTCTTTGGAACCTCTCAAACCCAAAACAAGCGCCTCATATTCTTCCACATTGTTTGTTGTTTCAAATTCAAGCTTATAAGACAGAGGTATGTTCTCTTGGGTGGGGAAATGAGCACTACCCCAACACTAACACTTTCCTAAGAAGAGGCTCCATAAAAAAACATTTTCCAAACAAAGGTATTGGGAGGAGGGTCTTCACAAGAGGTGATGGGCTGCTTTCTTATTTCAATAGGTGTTTGAGCAACATCAGTGAGTTGTAAAATTATGGTTCCTTAATCAGTATCTATTGCAAAAATAGGGTGGTTGGTCGGATCTACTTCATCACTGATATTGTAAGAAAATTGTTCTTCCATATAAATTCTTCTATGTTTCCCCCCAAACACAGGAATGGTGGCATACGAAAGATCCATCTGCAAATTTCCCCCTAGTATTTTGATCCAAGATCTAGACAAGAGCATTCCAAACTTAGGGGGGACATCAACCACCACAATATCCATGACCACACTTTTCATTGGCAACTGGAACAAGGAAACAACCAGGTCTTTAATAACCCCAAGACACTTCACCTTCCTGGAATCAAATCAGCACAGGTCATAGCAGGTTTTTGTAACTTCCAACCCAAGCTCATCCATGACAATCTTAGGCATGAGGTTGTGAGATGACCCTGAATCCATCAAGAAATTGTGTAGTAATTTATCATGAATGTTCAATGATGTATATAAAGGAGGGGAGGAGTCATCCCTATCCTCGACCAAAGGTCCAAATATGACGGTTGTTTTTTCATATTGGAGGTTGACTGGGTCTGTGGGATGAGATGAAGGTTCAAGATGCAACATTTTGGAAAGGTACCTTTTGAAATCCTCATGCTTAACTAGCTCCAATAAAGGTACATGGATCTTAATTTTTTGAATCTCATGCTCAAATCTAAAAGAGGAGGGAGGCTTCAAAATCTCCTTAACTTCTAGGGTAGGGCTCTTAACCACTGTATGGTGGTCTTGTGCCTCTTTTTCTTTGTTGCTACTTGCCACCTCCTTAACATGATGCTTTGTTCTAGTAGGCTTCTCAGGAATTTTAGGCTTTCCCTCTTTCTTCTTGGACCCGAGTTTGTATCTATTTGGATTTCCATTGGTCCTTTCCCCTTTTCTTAGATCATTTAGTTGGCTGCCCATGAGAGCCTCTTCATATGAAGATTGAGTTAAATGAGGGGATGAAGAGGTGTCACCAAGAAAATGGATTTCAGGATCTGCATCTTCTTCCTCTCCTTCTTCATCAGTAACAAGGTTATTTTGGAGAGGGGCTTGCATTTTTTTACTATCCCTATCCCTATTCCTTTGATCTCTTTTTGTGAGCTGAGGGGAATTATTGGGTCTTCTAAAATTACCCCTATTATTAGAACTCTAGGGGTTCCTATAGCTCTGCCTTCCTTCAAATTTTAATTTCTCCATTTCTGCAAAAAGTGATTTTACCGGTTTTGTCAACTCATCCACTTGAGGGTGGGCAGCAGAGGAATCAGAGGTTGAAGCTTCATACCTACCTCTCCTTTTATCTCTATCATATTTACTCCTAATATTGTCAGCTGCCAATATATTAGACTCTACTTCAAGGGTTTCATCTTTCATATGAGCTAAAGAGGTAGCTCTTGTTTCTCTCAATAGGAGGCAAAACTCAAGGTCAAAAGCGTTGGCATAAGTAATCTTGGAAAATGTTTCTGTAGGATTTATTTCAATGGGAATATTATTGTACATTTTATTAAATCTCTTTGAGAAGTCTGAAACAGATTCCCCCTCTCCTCTCTTAAGTGACCCAAATTTTGTAATATAATAAAGGAAACCCTTTTTATCCCCCCAATGTCTTAAGAATGAATCATCCAGAGCCTCAATCCCATAAATAAACCCATGATTTAATCCCCTGAACCATTTTGTAGCCTCGCCATCAAGGCTCTGTACAAAAACTCTCAACCACACATCTTCATTTGCAATATTTTTATTATCTGCATAACTATAAAAATTTGAAAGGTATTCTTCTGCAGTTATGTATTCCTCCCCTTTGAACTTGGGCATGTACTTAAGGTAGTCTCCAACTGGGAGATAATTCATAGGATGAGGTAAAACAAGGGGGGAATATCTAGTAGCCACTATGGCATCCATTTTGTTTCTAGGAGGATTAGCACCTGCCATTTAGATGTGAATTGTAGGAGAACCAGTGGGAGATGGAGTTTGGACAGGTAAGACTGGAGTTGTATTTCTATGGGAAAAGAGAAATGGTTGAGTGATGGAGGATATTAATATGGGGTTCAAAGGAAAATAAGTTTCCCCCTCTTTAGATACAAAAACTTCGATAGGAGGATGAGTATATAGGAAAATCTTCTTAGCTCTTGGGTCTAAACCACTTTACAATATCAGGGGAAACATGAGTTTCAAAAATTTATCTTTCCAAATGAAAACTAGAAGCGGGGAATTCAACAGGAAATATTTCAAAATATAAACATCTGGAAACTCCAACAGATGGTATAAAAGAAGAATTAGATGCAGCTACTATAGTTTTAAAAGAAGAATCCTGTAAATTAACATAATCACCTGGTACATCAGTTGAAATCCCTACTTGAGAGGTATTTACTTTCTTGATAATATTTTCTGGGTCAGCTTCAGGTGTTTCTAGAGGCAGCTATGGAGTAGCCTCATTTGTCTGCCTTTGGGAGCCACAACTAAAATAGTGGAGTCGACAGGTGCAAGTTGCAATCTTCAAGTTATTGATTTTTGATGCACCTTCAGAATCATAATTTCTTTGTCATTCAATCCCAGGGAAATGTATTCAATTCGTTCCCCGGAAATGGTGCCATGAATGTTAGCACTGAGATTCACCCTCATACTGTGAGAGGATAAGCCTAGTACCCATCAAAATGTTTGGTGGATGTTGGTTTTATGAATGGAGTTCAAATGGACAAAACTCTGTACAAGAATGATTTAACACATAAACTGGATAAGAAATGCATAGGTAAGTGAGGTCCTCATTAACGTCAGTCAGTGGTTTGATTTTAAAGGTGAGAAGAAGGAAGAATTAGTGAGAAAGGTGGACAGGTCTTCCATGGGAATCTGACTTTCAAGCAGCTTGGTGAAGAAAAAATCAAGCTCAAGAGCACTCTTGAACTCAAGTTTCAGATACTAAAATATGTCACAGCAGCATAATAATCAAACCTACATTATCATACGACTACAACAACTCATCTGGATCCTCCATGCATGAGCATTTCAACATAAGGGAAAATAAGATAACAAAGGGAAAGTACTAGAACAGGTCACAACAACATTATAATCAAACCTACATTACAATACATCTACAACCCTTGACTGAATCCTCCACGCCCGAGTGTTTCAGTATAGTTTACACGATACGATGAAAGAAGTTGACTTCTATTAATGCAAAAGTCTCAAGTATCATACAAAACTAGAGAACGACTTTGTTATCAAATATTACAAAATAGGGAGATCTCCTCACCCAGTTGACAACCATAACAAAATCTTGAACCGGTCTATTTATACTCAGATCATTCCGCAATTACCAGGAGTGTGATTTGGCCATTCCATTCAAAGTCTTTCGTCCATGCATTCTTCTTTCAAATTATGCATGTATCCTCATGTCAGACGCAAACACAGCTCAGCATGGGCCTGCAGGAAAAATCGTCCATCGTGGTACCTCGGGCTGACAGTTCTGTCTCCATGGCCAGACCCTCCATGCCTTTTATTTATGGAGTGACTTGAGGTATTAGCTATCAGTTCCTCTTTTTATAATTGATCTCTCCTCAGGATCGGGGTGAGGCTTAACACCTAGGGGGAGGCCACACGCTGCTCTTGGATTTTTCACTATATAAGCATGTGATTGTGGGGCCGTCATAAGTGGTTTTGATTCACACTACTTTTGATCCCGCAATTCACCACCTTCCGCCACATATCTCTTCCACTATACCATGGTTTCAATTGTGGGACCGCTCAATAATTTTATCGCTCGAGCATTTTGCGTCCTCTCAATGAAACACGGTTGTTGATCGGGTCGCGATCTGGGAGCACCTACTAAATTTAGCACCACCGCTAAATTTTATTCACCCACCAACTTTAGGATCCATTAAAATTGTGCTTTATGGAGGGCGCTACTTTTGGAATTGAACAATAACACCTCTTGGAGGATGATCTCCTGATGCTGACGCGGTGGCCTGATGTCACTACACTGACGTTTCATGAAAAGAGAGGTGACATGTGTTGGCGCCAGATGGATGACAAGTTTCATGAATGATGAGAGTGCCACATGTATGAACTGATGACTGCCACATACTTTGGCACTTCAGAGCTTGGCGACAGTCTGCATGTAGAGTTGGAGCTCCAAAGTGAACGACAACCATTGATCTGAGGAGGACACACGACAAGGATCTATGGACTCTGAGAGAAACTACTTCGGAGGAAAATGAGAGCGGGGAAGATGAAACTTTTGAAGCTCGAACTCCCAAAGTAAATATTGATCGTCTATTCTGTAGGACACATGGAAGCTAATCTGCAGCTCCGGGGGAAAGTAATCTAGAGGAAAATGGGAGGGGAAGTCCCTAAACTCCCTAAGCCCGAAGTCTCGAAGAAAAATACGATCGTTATATTTGGATGGACATGCAACAACGATCGGTGGACTTCAAGAGAAAACACTTTGGAGGAAAATGAGAGTGGGGAGGATGAAACTCCCAAAGCAAGCTACCACCTTTATATTTGTATGGACACGTGGCAGTGATCGGTGGACTTTGGGAGAAAACACTTTGGAGGAAAACAAGTGTGGGGAGGATGAAACTCCTGAAGCCCGAAGTCCCGAAGCAAGCTACCACCATTAGATTTGGATGGACATGCGGCAGCGATCAGTGGACTTTGGGAGAAACAACTTCAGAGGAAAATGAGAGTGGGGAAGTCGAACCTCCTGAATCTTGAATTCCCGAAGTAAATCATGATCGTCCGATGGAGAAGGATGCGTGGCACTTGATATTTAACTTCGAAAGAAAACACTCTGAATGAAATCGGGAGTGGAGAAGCTAAAACTCGCGAAGCCCAAATTCTTGAAATAAATCATGACCGCCTGATGGAGAAGGATGTGTGGCACTCGATATTTAACTCTAGGGCTTCTGTCTGGTGTTAAACCTCGTGCAAATTTATAATTATGAATGCCCGGGGGCTTCTAATCTGATCTTCACAGGGGATCTCCACCATTGAAAAATAAACCTACCTATTTTCTTGCTTCGAGCCCACAATAGACAGCTTTGACTGTTGTGATTTGTGCTCATGGATGCTTCCTTTTTTAAAAAGGACTTGGATGACTTGTTGTGGGCTCAGGGGAAAAAATGACCAGTAATTCGAGACAAAACGATGATGAGTGCTCGTCCTTCCTTGAGAAAAATAGAAAATCTTCAGGCTAGGACTTGGTCAGGAAAGACACCAAGGGAAACCAGGTCATCAACAAAGGGGGAAAATGAATTTATCAGTCAGAGGGAAAGATTCTAAGACTTGGTGGTGCAGAAGAGAGAGAGAGAGAGATGAGGCAAGGGTACAAAATTAGGTATTAACAACAAACACATACAACTCTTGACAACTTCATGTGATAACACAATGGATCATATCATTTAGGATTAGCTCCCTCCTAATCCTAGATTCATGCATGAATGCATGATTTTCTTTTGGAATTATGCAATCAACTCCCTTCATCTAAGAGAGTCCATGCTTTTGTTTGCATCCTTATTGCCTTCTACACAGTGTCATAAGTCTTATTCTAATTTCCTCTTGATTACCAGCTTCTTTCTAGTTTGACTCCTTTTGGGTCTCTTCAAGTTTGATTATGATTTCGTTCTATCTGGCAGTTGTTACTTATATAATAGATTCCTCAGGAATTTGTCACCAAATATTGTCCACGTACTTCATCTTTTTCATGTACATTACTTGACTTGTAGTCATCGTAATAACAATCCTTATCTTGTTATTCTTCCATAGGTATCGTTTCACTGACCATCTTATCTTCTAAGAAATAGATACACATGATATGTACAGGAACTATGTAAACATGGTATGTACAAGAACTATGCTAAAAAAGAATATTGTTACCTTGACTAGAAGAAGAAGTATGCTTCATCCTGCTTAATTTTCTTTGAGGGTTCCTTTTCTTCGATAACTGTTTCTTCGTGTGTTTCCTTCCTTTTCTTTAACTCAAGACAATGGTTCTTGTAGTGATCATATTTTCGAAAATTGAAGCATTGTGTTTTTTACATATCCTTTTCTTGATTTGGTTTCTTCCTTAAGCCAAACTTCCTCTTATTCCTGATATTCTTGTATTTTTTTGTGAAGGATTGATAATCATATTTATTTTGGGATTTCTCTTTTGCGCTAATCCTTGATTATTCTTGTTCACAGCAAGTCTAAATCTCTTCAAATGTGGGATACTCCTTTCTTGTGTTCATTCTTGCGACAAATGCATCCCATGTCTTGGGAAGGCCATTGAGTACTATATTTACTAGCTCCTTTTCTGAAATGATTTCTTCAATAGCTTGTAGTTTATCTCTTAACTTAGAGATTCTTACAAAGTATGATGTTATGCTATCATCATCATTCATTTTTCATGTCATGGATCTCATTCTTTAGACTCATCACTTGTCCAATTTTTCTGACTGAGAATAGGTTAGTTAGTGCATCATACATCTTCTTAGATGAGTCAAGATGAGAGATGTAGGGTATCAATTGGTATTTTACAGAGTCCACTATGATACTCATAGCATTGATGTCATTGTCCTTGAACTTCTCCATAATTGCAACATTATAAGGTTCCTTCTCTTTTCCTACTTCAAACTGTGGTTCCATGATCTTTCCTTTCACAATATCCAACACTTTATCCTTGGAAAGGATGAGGTCAATCCTTGTTTTTCCATGCTTTGAAGTTAGAAGCCCCTTCTAACTTGTTTTCTGACTTCATAGAGTAAGACATGACTTCTTTGACTTGGTCAACATTTGACTTTGACTTGTTCAACCTTTGACTCTGACCAAAAACTCAAACTTGACGCCTTGGCTCGTTGAGAGTACCAGGAGCTACGCTAGGCTAGGGCACACTAGGCTAACCAGAAATTAGGTAAATCTCTTCACTTAAGGTGCCTCAACAAGAGGGTTAGGGTTTTGTTGTTGCAACAAAACTTTGAATGCAACTGCAACTAAGAAAATCCTCCCAATCTATATTTAGCGATTAGACTGTCCAAAGATAGTGTGGGCCCATAACTTGTTGGAAAAATAGGTTTGCTTGTTTCACCATAGACAATATAGCAATATTGTCACCCAACCATAGGCATAAATGCCACCCTCGAGCACCTTAACCTTGACAAACACAATAATTCTGGAAGGAATTCAATAGCCAACCAAGGTAGCACACCTTTCTCCAAGGCTAGTGCACCAAGCAATAATAACCAAAGACCAAGCAGAAATTCCAAACCATAACCAAGAGAAAGTCAAAATCATAACCAAAATGATCATTGCAGCAGCTGCATCCGCACTCTCTCTCCAAAATTGCACACCACTGGTCTTATGCATTGTGAGTGTGAGAGTAACAAATGAGCTCTAACGCCCTCTATTTATACTTCTCTATCTCACTTGATTGGGTTGAAATATCTTTCTGCATGCTAACAATTCAATATTAAATATTCTCTTGAGCCGACTTGTCTCTTAGGTTTATTATCCAACATTTTAGGGTTTCTCTTGCTTCCCGAAATATTCTAGTCTCGTCAAAGGTTACACGTGAAGGTTAATACCTCCATTAGCTACCATAATATCAACATGTTGCACCTTCCTTTTCAATGCAACCTTTTTCTAATCCCATTTATTTCCTTTTATTCTTTTTAATATGTTTCCAAGTTGAATCCAAGGTGGAACTTCTACCTAAGCATGAAAAACAATGCCCACCTTGACTTTACCATGGTGACATCATGATTCCCCAAGTTGAAACCATGTGTGGGGATTCTACCTAAGAATGAAAAATAATGCCCACACATGCTCCAACTTGGTTGGCATTTTCAATTAGTTATTTTCTTTTGGGTCCCATCAGTTTCTTATGAGAGACATTTCATTGTCCTTTGAATCCCTAGATGAGCATCTAGAAGGTTCATGATTGGATTTTATCTTTTTCCAGCTACAAGCCTATGGACCTTCAACCCCTTCTTCCCATGAAATGAGGGACAATCCCTACTTGGGTTAGTATACCTGAAAATACCAAAAGGTAAGGAGATCAGGGGATGAAGTGTGGAAAGTGACAAGTATGGTCAGGAATGGCATGGTGACTTGTCAAGAGAACCTCCCAATAGCACACCTATCCCTAAGGGTGACCCACTTACTAGGGCACAATGTCAACCACCAAAGTGAATTATGGAAAAGAGCATAATGTCCAAGAAAATGTTACATAATCAAAAGCAGTTATAGATGCAACAAACTCAAATGCCTAAAATATTGAAATGAAACTCACCACGATACCTAGCTTATACCTCATGGAGCAAGACCCAATGTCTTCCAAAATCCATTTGATGTGGTGGATACCGTCGTGATGAACCTAGAATTGTGGTGGTGAGTTGGGCCTCTATATGTGCAAGTGGACACTGATGGTCAATTTGTTTCTTGGTACTCCATGTCTACAAACTGAGGACCTCGAGACATAATCAACTTAGTTATCCCTAGGAGTTGGGTATAACATCTGGCTCCTACTTGGGGACATATACTTCTCATAGAGTGCATGAGAACCACAACATCTCCTGGTGGACCCATGCATACACACACTGAAACAACAAATTGTTAAGTGTAGGATGGCTCACTCATCCTTTATCCATATAATCAAATCTCAAAATGAAAACTAATATATAAAGAAATTTTTTCATTTTTTCAAAACTTTCTAAACTATACATGCAATATGATGAAAGCAATATGAAAGTAGAGAAAAATGAAATATTAAATATAGCTAAGCTAACTTGAGAAATAAATATGCAAATGCAAGAAATCAAGATGACCTACCTACTTACCTTGGGCCATAAATATCGAGTGATAGGTGATGTCAGGTAAATTCATATAACCAGTGCAATTATATGTTCATCATTTCATTAAAGTATCTTCCCCAGTGCTTAATCATGTAATACAACAAGGATAAGTTGAGCACATAATCATGCGCATAAACAAACATATAATCTATCATGAAATGAAAAAACTGGAGAATGGTGGGAGGGAGGAAATGTAAATGTGTTGAAATTTCACAGAATAGATATATGTAGAAAATACTACACACATTTGCAGAGAGAAATTAAGAAAGAAGAAGCAAGAGAGAGAGAATGGAAGAATTCTCATTAACCGTAATGAATAATGAATAATTTACACATGATATAATGTGTATAACTCCATCAATGTGCATTGAAGGAGAACCAATGTGCCATATTGGTGGTCTAGAGTGATATGGACACACACCAATAGTTACAAGAGTGAACTTCCACCTAGTCTAGTCTCTTAGGCAGTTACAAGAGTGAACTACCACCTAGTTGAGTTAACTAGTCAACCAGTCTTCAGTTAACTGACTGAAACACAGTGTAGTGAGGAGTAGATCAAGGAATCAAGGGTAATGCACTAGTATGGTGATGAAACCAAGGCTAATGTTCATTAGCATGGTGATGATCCCAATGTTGCATGGTGACAAAACCAATGCAACATCTAGACTCAACTCAACTAGTCGAGCTGAAGTGTCAACTGAAGAGAATATTCTCCAGGTGGAATATTCTCTCCTAAAATATGGGAGATTGGATAATGACTAATAATGACTAATAAACGAGTAAAAACCTTAGGAAAAATAAATCCTAGGTGTGTGTGAAGTAACTCCAACACCCCCCCTGAACATCACTATGGTGAAAATAAAGAATGGGTCCTGACAACGAGTCCATGTTAGGTACCCAAATACAAAATATACATTGAAATAAAGTGAGGAAAGAGGGAAAACCCCCCCCCTCAAGGTACAATGTATGTAAAAAGAAGAAATGACAGTTGATAGGAAACTGTAGTTTGTGTCCTTCACTCCAAGATGACTTCGCAGAGAGTGGAACTTCTACTCAGTGAAGGTCTTGGTGAAGATGTATGTCGTTTGTTCTTTTGAAGGGAAGAACTATAGGTCGGTGATCCCCTCATTTACTAAGTCCTGAATGTCGTGCATGTGAATCTTGATGTGCTTCATCTGCTACCTCTGAAATGGATCTCTACAGAACTTTAGAGTGCTTTGGTTGTCACACCAGATGACGATCGGTTGATGAAATTGAATTCCCAACTCAGTGAGAAAATGTTGTAGCCACATAGCCTGAATGTTTATGTTAACTAACCCTCTGTACTCTGCCTCAGCTAGAGAAAGAGAAATAACAACCTTCTTCTTGCTCGATCAACAGATAGGCCCGAAACCAAGACTGAGTGAGTAACCAGATGTGGACTTGCGATCAATGCTATCTCCACCCCAGTCAGAATCAGTAAACCCGATGAGATATAATGTAGAGTATACTGCATAATGAATCCCAAAGGTGATGGTTCCCTGTACGTATCTAAGGATACATTTTTCATCCTTCCAATGTAGCTCATGCATCTCCTTCATGAACCTGGAAACTATGCCAACTGCATAGGAGAGGTCTGGTCTAGAGTGTGTGAGATACAAAAATCTCCCCACTAGTTGTCTGTACAGAGTATTGTCAACCAATGGAGTGTCCCTGCCATCCTCAAGTTTGACTCCTGATAGGAAAGGATTCAGAGAAGACTTGCAGACTGTCATGTGAAATATCTCAAGGTGATCTTGTCCATACTTATCCTGATACAGTTTGATGCTTGATGCATCCTGACTGATCTCGATTCCAAGGAAGAAGTGTAGTGAACCCATGTTCGTCATAAAAAACATGTCATGTAGAATCCTCTGGACTGCAACAATAGCTGAAATCGAGCAATCAATGATCAACAAATCATCAACATACAAAAATAAGAGTAGAATTGAATCAGTGGTCTTGAGCATGTAGACATTCGGGTCTAATTTACAACGTACAAAGTTTTGTGAGAACAGGTAGGAGTCCATCTTGGCATACCATGCCCTTAGAGCCTACTTGAGGCCATAAAGGGACTTCTTCAGTTGACAAACCAAAGATGAGTCATGCATAAATCCCTGGGGCTGCTCCATATAGATCTCCTCAGAGAGATCACCATGAAGAAATGCATTCTTCATGTCCATTTGATGGACTTACCATCCCTTGGTTGTCGCAATGGAAAGTGTCAATCGTATGGAATCCATCTTCGCTACTGGAGAGAAGGTCTCATCATATTCAATACCATGCACCTGCTGAAATCCTTTGGAAATGAGCCTAGCTTTGTATCTGCTAATCTCTCCATCTATTGCACTCTTGATCCTGTAGACCCATCTGCATCTGACAAGTTTCCTCCCAGAAGGAAGGGGAACCATATCCCAATTTTGGTTCTCGAGGAGGGAGTTGTACTCCTCCTGCATGACAGATTCCCAAAAAGGATTTCCAAAAGCCCCACCATAATATTGTGGATCTGAAGAATGAACCAAGAAAATATGCATGGAGGGAAATGGTTCAGTGGGAGTGATTGCAATAGGAGGCTCCTTAAAATCAGATCGAGTCCTCCTAGTATCGGCTGGATCACCAACAAGATCCCCTGCATCCTGAAGAGTAGTATGTGCCCACTTGGGCCTCTTCTTTGGCTCTGCATCTGCATCTAGATGCTCTGACTCTACATATGACTACATTGACTCTGTATCTGAATCATCTAAGTCCTCTAAATCAGAAATCTCATCTAAAGAAGAGTCAGCATGTGCATGCTCATTATCTCGGACAGCTAGAAGAATGAAGGTGTTTGCATGCGGCTACTAAGGTACATGTGAGACACTTTCCTTGAATTGGACACTTTGCTTAATGATGAGTTGGTCCGAAGAAAGATCAATAAGTCTATATCCCTTCACAGTGTTGGGGTATGCAACAAAAATACACTCAGTGCTCTGTGGATCAAGTGTCTTCCTCTTTTCAGAGGGAATCCGAGCCCATGCACGTGAACCGAAAATATGAAAGTGAGTCACTTTCGGTTTGAGGCCGCTCCAAGCCTCATAGGGGGTCTTATCCTTGAAATATCTATGAGGAGATCTGTTTTGGATGTATGTTTCACAATTAAGTACTTCGACCCATAGTCTCTATGGTAGTGACTTTGCATGCAACATGCAAGATGCCATCTCTTTTAGATATCTGTTTTTCCACTCAGCAACTCTGTTTTGCTACGGAGTATACGGAACTGTGTGCTACACCTAAATCCCTACCTCATGAAAAAGATTTTGGATCTCATGATTGACATACTCTCCCTATTTATCAGTTCGAATTACTTTGATTTTCTTTCCGGACTGTGTCTCAACTAGGGATTTGAAATATTTGAGGTGTTGAAAGACCTCAGGATTGTGCATGAGAAAGTAAATCCATGTGAAACGTGAGAAATCATCAACAAAAATGAGAAAAAACCTCACTTTGTTGATATATGGATGCGTAAAAGGACCCATGAGCTCACTATGGATCATATCTAAAGGCGTGGAAGCTCTTTGAGACTTTCCTTTGTCAAATTTCTCTTGAGGGTGTTTTCCAAGAACACATCCCTCACATATTCCTTTGGAGAAATGGATGTTTGGTAGAACATAAACCAATATTTTCTTGCTAAGTTGTTGCATATATCTGAAATTCAAATGCCCGAACCTTTCGTGCCATATCCTACTACTTTCATCAGCGTGGGTAAGCAGTAAAGAAGAATCTGGTTCAATAAATTCAGAAAATGTATACAATCTAGATTGATGATTTACCTCACTGGTAGCAACCCTGGAGTTGGTTTTCATGTCATAGATGTCCACTGCATTTGGTGTGAATATGAATTTCTTTTCGGTGCCGGAATTCTTCATCTAATACACAAAGAGAAGGTTGACTGAAAGTTTGGGAATGTGCAACACATTGTCGATGCTTTTGTTGGTGAGTTCAATCCTTCATTTGTCGATGACTTCAATTGGAGAGTTGTCCCCCATCAAAATAGGAGGGCCTTTTCATGCATCCAATGAATAATAAACTATTTTTTTGGCATCCATGTGATGTGATGTTCCTGAATCTATGATCCAAGCATCGGTAGAGGAGTTGATGGAAATCAAGGCATGACTAGAATTGCCTTTCTTGGGATTCTGATCTTCTAGCTTCTTATTCTTGGCACCCTCGGGGATGTGATCTCCAAGGTTGTTTTGTTGAAGTATTTGAGTTATTAGATGTATTTTTTTCTACATCCATGTGGATTCTGGATGAAATCCTTTATGGAAGTATGAGCATTTCTCCCATTTTCTTCCTTTTCCCCCTTTGGATCCGGAGGCATCGGTGAAGGGTTTTGTGTATCCTTCCTTCTTCGGATGTGCATGAGATTTCCTTTTCTCTTTATATTTATATTTCTGATATTGATGGCTGCCATATTTCACATTAATTGCATGCACCTTTGGGCCTTTGATTTTTCCCATGTTGATGAGCTTGGTTTTCTCTTGTGTCAGGGATTCAATAAAGTCCTCAAGAGAAGGCATCTTCTAGTTGGCTCCATAAGAAAATTTGATGGAATGGAATGTGGACATGAACACAGATAATTTAGGACCAATTTTGGAGAGAATGGTGAGAACCATTTGTTTCTCCTCCTTAGATTCATCAACCCTGCAAGCTTTGAGTTGTGACAGTAAATCCTTGAATTTTGTAAAGAAATATTGGATATTGTCGAAGATTTTTGGATCCAATGTGAGAAAATCCACCTCCAACATGTGTCCCCTCATCTCATCCTATTTTCCAAAGAGCCCTTCCAAGGTGGTCTAGGCTTCATTGGTGGTTTTACAGGAAGATATGTGAAAAACAAGATAGGGAGAAATAAGATTGCAAATTGTTCTGAATGCTCCATCCGTTTGATTTAAGTACTTGGATTTTTCTATGGCTGATGTCGGTTTTGTATATGTATTCAAGGTTAACTTGTACAATCCTCTGGTTTGGATATGAATAATTATTCTCTCCTTCCATGAAAAGTAATTGTAAGGTGTAAGAATGAATTCTTTTGGGAAATCCATCTTTCCGTTGTCTTCAATCTTTTGTACCTGCAAAAAAATTGGTGTATATTTTTCTTAGCAGTTTGTCAGCTTTGATACCATGTAAATGTGTTGAACCTGCATAGAATAGATCTGGCTAGAAAATACTACACACATTTTCATAGATAAATTAAAAAAGAAGAAGCAAGAGAGAAAGAATGGAAGAATTCTCATTAACTGTAATGAATAATGAATAATTTACACATGATATAATCTGTATAACTCATTCAATGCACAATGGAGGAGAAATAATGCACCATAGTGGTGGTCTAGAGTGACATGTACACACACCAATAGTTACGAGAGTGAACTGCCACCTAGTCTAGTCTCTCGGGCATTTATGGGAGTGAACTCCCACCTAACTGAGTTAACTAATCAACCAATCTTTAGTTAATTGACTGAAACAGAGTGTAGTGAGGAGTAGATAAAGGAATAAAGGGTAATAGGCCAGAGTGTAGTGATGATCCCAATTTTTCATGGTGAAAAAACCAATGTAGCATCTAGACTCAACTCAACTATTCAAACTGAAGTGTCAACTGAAAACAATATTCTCCAGGTGGAATATTCTCTCCTAAAATATGGGAGACTAGATAATGACTAATAATGACTAATAAACAAGGAAAAACCTTAGGAAAAATAAATCCTAGGTGTTTGTGAAGAAACTCCAATAGGAAATCTTGTTGAAAAGAGTAACCGAAATTATGATCGTCTTGAAAATCGTGCCCTAAAGGATAGCCACAAGGTCAATCAATCCATATCTGAAGAGGGATACCATATGTAGACGATGGCTCATATTCATCCCCATTATCATGATCCTTTCTTCCTGAAGACTGGAGAGACATGAGAGATCCCAATAAATCTCAATGATTCCTTAGAGAAGAAGAAAAAGGGCAAGGGACTGTCTCATGTCTGGAGAAAGAAAGATGTTGCCTCTTCATCCACGAATCACTATAAAAAGATTCAAGATGAAAATGATTCCGCTTTGTAGGGTGAGATTTTGACTGCTCTAGGCTGGTGACGACATGATATCCATCAAGATATCAGAATTAAGGTGGTTGGAAATCTTCATGAGTATGTTGCAACCACCTATAATGTTCCCAAGCAGAGTTGCAAGGGACTAAGGGTTTAATAATTGTTTGTGTGAGCTATTTATTGAATATGTTTGTAGGTTGTTTCCCCGTAGTTGTACTGGAGTTGCTTCTAAGGGTTTTATAGAATATAGATGATAGATATGGAACAACAATAGATGAAACAAAAATATACAAGAGAATAACACAATGAAATAGCCACAAACTTCAAATATGACCTTTATTTATTATATAAGTTGACCTCCATACAAGAGATATATAGATTTGGAAAATATAAAAGAAATATAGAAGTTATGGCTAAAGATGCCTCCAAGATACAATAAGAGAGAGTTCTGAGTCCTCCTAGATCTCCAATGGCAACATGCAAATATGGACAAGATCAATGTCTTTCCCTTCTTCTATATGGCACCCAGATCTAGCTAAGTTGCGCACCACCTGGTTGTAGAGACCCTAGGAAATTAGGCCTCTTCAGATATGGCCTCCAAACCATTGAGAATGATTGTAGAGATTTAGATATAGGGATGTGGAACACATATGATGATATCCTTCAGCTGTAATGTGAGATCTAACCCTCCAACTCACTGAATCACAAGGAGATAATGCGCCCTCCTTAAAAAATTCACCCAGCCAAGATAAATAATAAATATGCAGAGAAAACCCCTCAAGAACTGATGAGAAAAGGCACTCTTATGATGGAAAATCCTCCTGGAATAATTTTGTCCTCGTATATTCCTTCCTCTAGTCAGATCAAGCTCTTTCTTCTCCAACAGTGCACCCTACCTGCAGAAACCCCCAAACATGTGCCCTTCTTCCACAATACACTTTTGGAATTGATCCAAAACTGAGTAGAATGGTGAGGGTGGGATATTTCACCACCTTGACCAAGCTTGGATCAGGAACAGAGGAATATTTCACCTACTTTCTAAACTCTAGGGTTTGTTTACTCAAAACCCTCAAAACATCTAAGTTGCAAAGCTCAAAGATGCAAAATGAGAAATGACATGAATGGGGAGTGAGGCACCCTCCTCTCCTTTTCTACCTCCATCTTCTAATTTTCACTAAAATTATTTAATTAGCTTCTAAGGATGTTCACTTTATTTCCTCATATTATCCTATTAGCTTTTTATTTTCCTTTTTGCTAAAGTCACTTAAATAATATAACTTTTAGCTCCTTAGTGACCCTTTTTGCACCTCTTAGTCCCCTTTATCCATAAGACTATAGTCTAGAGGGGACAACTACACCACTAAGTCTCTTCAAGACCCCTATCAAGAGGAGGGGAACATTAAAGTACCTTCCAAAGATACAAGAACATACAATATACAAACTAGACAATCCAATGAACAAGGAAGCTAAACTTATTGTTTCTATTTGCAGTAGTGAACAAAGATATATATCAACAAGTAAAATAGCTAGTTACTGCATATTTAACCATCAGAATTTTCAAATAATTATTGGACAATGAAGTACTAAAACAATAGATAACTTTCCAATACTTAAGCATGAACTTTGATGGTAAATTAGAGCTGCCAAATGAAGTTATCAACAAAGTGTTAGGGAAACCTGTTGAAGAAAAGGTATGGAGTACCTCACTCAATCATTTTCATATCTTGCCTGGTGTTTAGCACTCAACACACCCTAAAAATCCTATGTCAAATTTTAATTTTTGGGTACCACTTGATCTTTTGCATTGCTTGATTCATCTTCATTGTGGAAAATGTTTCGTTTTCTTACCATTTCCAATCTCATTTTAGTCTTTAAAAGTTTACTTGAGCATGTGAAAATCACCATAACTTAAAAGACTAATATTTAATCAGACAATTAACAGTCGGAACTTTTCCCCGACGTGCTAAAAAATTTGGCATCCGAAAGAATTAAAGATAAGGGAAAATCACTCGAGAGAACCAAGGTCGTCGAGTACTGATCTTCTTCGGCATCAATAGATGGAAGCCTTCTTTCATGACAAGCATCACTGAGGATATATCTGATGACCTATCCCTTGAACATCGGAGAAAGACTAAGAGAGTAAGCGCTCACAAAGAATGAAGTGATATCACCGATCGCCGACTTCTGAAATGTTTTCGGTATCGGGGATTTTTGGGGGGAATTAACTTATAAGGAGGATGCATGATAGGTTTATTTCCGAAAGCCAAACTTCGATACCTTTTCTGCATCGGTAGTCCCAAGTTCATCTTAAAGCGCTCGACTTGAGCAAAGTCCTGATCCTGTCCATTACCCGTAAGCTAAGTTCTAGATCATTAGTACCATGTATCCTGAGTCAGTGGTGCCACGTCAGTACCATACGATGAAATCAATCAGTGTCAGAGGTTTTTCATAGAAGGATATTAATAAAAAAAACAAAGCAAATCGGAGCAACACTAAGTGTAAAATCGGGGCTAACTTACAAGAAAATGTAGACAAAGAACATAGTATACACACGCCAAGAGAGGAAAGGATGCATTCAATCGCTATAACCAGAGCCCATTCATCAAAGTTTTGAGACGTTATATATATTATATTTTCATCAAGCTCAGGTTACATACAATAGACATTGTCTAAACCTTTTGGCCAACCAACTCGGTTACATTGAGAAAAAAAAATTCTCCTTACAAAAGAGAAAATTATCAAAGTTATGCATCGCGTCTGAGAATAAAAAAAAGAGTTCGCCAATCATGCCTCTTCTACATGGGGAATTTCTGCCCGGCTACTTCGCACTCCCTGAGGTGTTTTCATCTTTTGTTCTTCTGACACTCTTTGCACCTCGCGCAGCTACACGATCATATCCTGTGCCTCCCAAAGTTTCATCTTGAGCCAGGTTGTGTTCCCTTCACGACCTTGTGATGCTAACACCTCAAGGGTCTTTTTTGCCAATTATCGTCATAGTTCTCTATTTTCCTGGTAGAGCTTATGTCCTTCTCATTCGGCTCCTGCTTCCTTGACTTATGGTTTTGACCGGCTCTAGCCGAATAGCGCACATCAGGAATTCCTCAATGACCGATCGCATGTGCGACTCAATCGGAATTTGGATTTCCCCTCCCACTTATTTATTCTTCCTGGGCCTTCCTCTCCTCCGCGATATCTGTTATTGTGGAAATGTGACTTCCAACTTGTGTCCTTTTGACGTAACTTCTTCCACTTTGGCCTCTGTATGGGGCGATACCATTGTTTCCGCGCGAAGGTAGGAATATCCCTTCAAATCCTCGGGAACACCCACTGTAAATAAGAATGAGTCCTAGGCATTTTGTGGCTCAGGCCTAGCACTTCGGCTGCCTCACAAGACCCGTCTTGTGTTTTGAGGAGTTCCCATGGTGTGACAACATATCCACCTTATGCATGGATGACTTGACAAAGGCCCAAAGAAAATAATTTGGTCGAAGTGAGCTCACGATATGAGTTACCAATGGTGCAAAAACTCGGTTGGTGAGTAGGACACTTACAAAACATCTAGAATTTATAACAGAGCGGGGAAGCAAGCCAAAACATTCTAGGGGACACTGAATACCTTGCGACGAGATGTTTTAAATAATTACTATGTCACATCCGTGCTATGGTATGATCTGAGGCATGTGAGATGAAGTCGATAGGAATTGCGTAGGATGTGTGGTACGATCATCTTGATTCCTCTCAATTTCCCCAGCCTCCATAATGAGCTAATGATGGTTGATGCACTTGCTGATGCGACTTCTATTTGAGCAACCTGCCTCGACTTGAAGCATTTAACGAATTCCCTTATGAAAATATCCGATCGTTTTGGAACTTACTCATACTTTTAGCACATGTTTGGCTCTGACATCCTTTCTTGACCCCAAGGGCCAACCAGCCACTGGGGTGACTTTGACTCTCATCTTTTTTGTACCTGATCTAGCATGCTATGGTGCAGAGATATAACCCACCCTAACTGAAGAAAATGGTGGCGCTAATAGAGATGGTGCAGGTAATCCAAAAGGTTGTAGAGAAAACGTAAGTATCAAACAACCAGGATTAGTGAGATTTACAGGTATGCATCAGTCTATTTTCTTCTCGCTTACGTTTTTTCATATATTTTGCCGAGTATTGTTCTATAAGCAATTTATAAACAATTTTAATTCCGGTTGCAAGAGAAACTCCCTCCGACTATCGAGAAAAATTAACTCAGTAACTTGGCTGAGGAATCCGAGAGAAACTGGATTTGAAGATCAATAAGATGATGAAGAATATCATACTCCCCAAGTTCGACACACCGAACAACTTCGTTGACTTGTGCGACATAGTCGAATCGCATACCAAGCAAGATTTATTATGGGCTGAAGAGCTAGCGAAGGTGACCGACACAACACTAGGGAAAGTGAAAATATTTATGGAACATTTGACTAGAGATCAGACTTTGCTACAATAGTTAAACACCAGTCTGGGGAAGTACCGGGCACATACGGTGGAGGTCAGAGGAATTTACGTGTCTTCGATGGAACAACACAACTTTCCATGGGCCCAAACCTGAGAGGAGTTGTTTATCAGTTAGTCGGAGTATGAGAAAAGTCACCCTTTCAATTGATATCTTCAGTTGAATGTTAAAGAAATTGTTAGAAGAGGATGCCACATGGTGAATTTTGTTTGGTTTAAACTACACTTAGTTGTTATTTTCAGTTGAATTTTATGTTATAAATAAGAACATCAACCAATTAGTTAAGGGTTGATGGTTGTTGCAAGAACTCTTTCTTTCTGTTTGTTAAGAATTATTTTGAAGCTCCCATTAATCGAGAAGTCCTTCTGGACCAAAGACAAGTTATTTTCATCAAATGCATGTGATTGGACGTGGAGAATAACTATTTCCTATCTCATTTCATGAATGATGTTGTAATGAGTAAGAGCTATTCGATCTACTGTCAAGTTATCTGGTGCAATATTTTGTTGTTCATTTCTTTAATGATGAAGATGAATCATTGTGTTATCATGTGATGGATGATTAATAGTGTAGGTGAATTATTTTGCTTGCCATTATCTTATCACATATGTGTTTTCTTTCTGATAATTAGTTTCTCAGACAACAATTGGATGCTCACATGGTTAACATATTAGTACTAGGCCTGTGGTATAAAAATTTTGTCTGCATGCTTGAGCAGTGGGTTATCCCAATTTCAGCCTCTTCCCCAGTAGTTAGAACTTAATTTTGTTTTTTTGAAAAGTTGGTTTATACCGGCTTACATCTCATATCAGTCCCACCCAAGAGAAAATACAAAAAGAGATAGTCTGAACTGAAGGAAGAGCCTTCACAAGAAAACATAAATCCCATCGATAAATTGGTCGGATCACAAGATCTGGAGAACCATTCCAATTTTAAACGTTGCAGAGTCTAATTGGGCCTCAGTGGTGGGTTTGGTTTCTACTATTGAATCAAGGGATCTAGGGCCCATCAACAAAATTGCACTATAAGGAGGGCCAAGAATGAATGGTTGGATATATATTTTACATAGTATTTCAAATAGCCTATAGATTCAAAACAACCCACATGCATGGCTAGTCATTCCCAAGACAACCCACACATGTTGAGTACTCCTGAAACAAGTAACTCACCCCAGCCCGAGGAAGAATATTTTCACCCTTAAATACCTTATGCTCTTCCTCGTGAGGAATTAAATCAATTCAGAAGAATCACAAGAGCATATGCCCGACAGATTGGTGCATTGTCCTTATCTCCGATACTTCCTCGAAGAAAAAAGATAAGTAGGCAAGTGGTCAATACTCCCGATGAAGTTTTCGTGCACACAATAGAAGACTGAATAGATTTTGCAAACACTGAAATCCAATATCCTCTTGATATGATACCTGAAACGCCAGTCGACGAGGTCTATGAACCAAACAATTTTTCGGAAGAGGAGAATTTTAACTCAGAGTTTGAAGATATGAAAGGCAACAACAACCATAATGAAGAAAGGGGGAACCCACCTCTTAAAAATCAACCTTGGTTGGCCAGAGAGGCTTTGGCCATCCCGGGACCAGTCCATAACCTTCCCCGACATCCAGAGAAGTTACTTCCTAAATTTGACCCCGAGACTTGAGCATTGCCTGAAGATCATATCAAGAAGTTCCTACTAGTGATCAGACTTACGAATGTCCAACATGAAGACGTAGTATGCAGAATTTTCCCCTATATGTTTGAAAATTGAGCTTCTGCATAGTATTTTAATCTGTCGATAGGATCTATCACTACCTGGATGAAGTTCCAGAAATTTTTATAGATAAATTTGCAGAGGAGATGACTACGGGAGCTCTGATGGCTGAGTTTTTCGCCGCCACCATCAGTTCAAAAGAAAGGGTCAAATATTTCAATCAAAGATTCATGACCATATTAAACAAATTCTAGCCCGAAGCCAAACCAACTTAGGAGTTGCAAATCAAAGCATACGCTTATGCACTCCCAACTTTTATTTCCATGTTTGTGAAGAGGGTTTCCAAACGAACTTTAGATGAGAATTTTGAAGAAGATAAAACAACATAATTCCAGACGAAAGGGTGTAAAGAAGGCCCGGTCTCTTTAGTTAAGAAATAATTTCAACTTCCTCCCAAGAGAGGACTCCTTCTAACTAGATCACCAGGGAAACAAGCAGAATAGACTCCCGACAAGGGTAATGGAGACATATAATATCTACAACACATGGTTAAGAAATTATCGAACGAGATCATAGACATGAAGAGAAACACAGGGGAAGGAAACCAAGGATAAAGGCCCTATAAGCCTTTCTTTAAAAGGAACCCATTTTTCAAATCCATTGAACCTCCCCCAGCTAACTTGAATATCGATCTAGGGAATGTCGCATCTGATTATTTCTCTACTTATCACCAAGAAAACCACTCTGAAAGGGACTTCCCTCAATGGGTGCATGCCATGAATTTGATAGCCAACTGGTTTTTAGATGAGGTTTCCCTAACCGAACAACCAAGCAGTTTGGTTATGAATGTTGTTGACCAGGAAAAGATTGACCCAACAGAAGATAGGATCCTGACCTGATTATGCCTTCCGATGACCTATTTCAGGTTCAAGAACCACTCACAGAGCTCTTGGTTGTGCAAACTAGAATTAAAGGTCCTCATGTCTCAAGGGATCCTACTACCACTCAAATGTCAGGGGAAAGGTCAACTCCCAATCACCAAAAAGAACCTTTTTCTCCCCGTAATAATCCTATTAGCATCCATACGCGAGAATCGCCCAAACTAGAGTACAAGGTAGTTGAATATATGAAGAAGTTGAAGGCTAATATATCGGTTATGGACATATGCAGAATCCCTCAACAAAAATATTTCCTGCTACAAGATTTTAACTCAGTAGAAGACCCTACAACTAGAAATGGTCAGGAAAGAAATCTATCTCCCATAGATCTGGTGATTAAACCAATTGTAAACACCTGCTCAAAAGATAGGAAGGGAAAACCTTTTGTTCCACCATTCCTCTTAACGTTTGAAGTCTTCAAAAGGAACCTCCACAATTGTTTGGTAGATTCAATAGCATCTTCCAACGTTATGCCCTTGTCTATTTGCAAAAAATTAAATATCGTTCCTCTCAAGAGAGATAAACATGTAATACAACTAGATAGAACCCATGTCAAGGTCATGGGGGAAATCAAATATGTAATGATTAGAATAGCGACACATCCCAAGTTTGTGCAAGTGATTGACATCATTGTTATAGATATCCCAAAGGCGTATGGGTTATTACTAAGCCAATTTTGGTCTGAGAAATTAAACAGACACTTTAGTACAGACTAGGCACACCATTGGCTACCACTGAAGGGATACAAAAATATGATCATAATCGATAGGGAAACGTATCTCAAACATACCGTCACCGACCTAGAAACCTTGAACGAACCCTCATTGACATATTTCCTTGTGTTGGGCAATTATTCCTACGATTCTTACTTCGGGAACTTTTCCCCTCTATTATCCGACATCCCTCTCACCAAGAATTCTAAAATGGTGCTTCAAGAGAAATTTTCGATACCGACGGAAGAAACCCTCTTCTACCAAGAACCTGCATTGGAAATCTCAAAGCTAGCAGCAGGAAAAAAGGAATGTAATAGGGAATGGGAAGCTGACACACCTTAACCACAATGTTGGACCTTATATTTTGATGGATCTAAATCGCAAGAAGGGTCAGGAGCAGGGTGCATCCTCGTCGATCCTAAAGGTAAACGTCATTTCCTATCCTGTAGGCTGGAATTTGAATGCACAAACAACTCCGTCGAGTATGAAGCTCTAGTTCAAGGGTTAAAGAAATCCATAGAATTAAACGTCAAAGAATTGAAATTTTTCGAAGACTCGGAGATTATCGTTAGACAAGTAAGGAATACTATACATTGCAATTCCCTGCACCTAAATAATTATCAGCAGGAAGTACATAGGTTAATAGAGCATTTTGAAGTTTTCAATATCATTGCAATCCCCAGAGCAAAGAATATCCTTGTTGATTCCCTAGCCATATATGCTTCAAGGCTGTCACCTCTAGAAGATTATGAAGCCTCCAGATTCACTGTGGAACTACTCTACAAACCATCAGTGCCTAACAATATTTCTAATTAGAAAGTATTTGAAGGAGATGAATAGATCATAAACTTCTTGACTAACCAAGACAATTTCAAATATTTTTCCATCGACGATGAAGTATTCTAGGAGAAATCGACATAAAATGATCCTTGGATAGGTCAACCTATTGACAGATCAAAATCTCACACCATCCTGAAAGGGATAGTTAATTTGGAAAAATTGTTTGACCTGAAAGAACAATTAGGGGGCCTAAAAATGCAAAGACTGGTAGCTCATGTCCTTTGCATGAAACTATAAATATCAGAACCCCAGAAAACCCAAAGAATGTGAATCTTGGCAAGACTATATCTGAAGAGGAAAGAAAGGCTTATCTCAAACTGTTTAGACAATATAAAGATGTCTTCGCATGGTCCTACTGAGATCTAAAAACTTATGACACCTATATCATTCAACACACTATATTGTTAAAAACCGAGGTGAAACCCTTCCAACAGAAGCTATGAAAGTATCACCCATCCCTGGAACCTCTCATGTATCAAGAATTAAATAAAATTTTAGATGCCAATATCATCTTCTAGGTTAGGCATTCTGCGTGGGTAGCAAATCTAGTTCCTGTGAGAAAAAAGTCTGGAGAAATTCGCTTATGCATAGATTTTAGAAACCTCAACAGAGCTTCAGAAAAGGACAATTACCCAGTCCCATCAATGGAGCAACTCTTGCAGACCGTGTCTGGCTTAGATATTTTCTCTCTACTGGACGGTTTCTTGGGTTACAACCAAGTCCTGGGTTCAGAAGAAGATCGTTTGAAACCTACCTTCCAAACCAAGTGGGGAACCTTCACTTATAAACTCATTCCTTTTGGGTTAATCAACGCAGGGGCGACCTTCCAAAGGGCCATGTATGTAGCATTTCGGGGACTAATCAATAAGTGTGTGGTATTGTATCTGGATGACGTAACTGTGTATTCAAAGAACAGAGAAGAGAACATCCAACACTTAACCCATATTTTTAAAAGGTGTAGGAGATACGGTATATCACTAAATCCAAAGAAAACTATTTTCAGCATCGAGGAAGGTAAGTTGCTAGGCCACATTATATCTCAAGCAGACATTCACATAGACCTAGAAAGTATTAAAGCCATAGCTCAACTCCTATTTCCGCACAACAAGAAAGCTATGCAATCCTTTTTCAGACAAATCAATTTTGTGAGGAAATTCACTCCCGATTTCGCAGAAACTATCAAACCCTTACAAAAGATGATTCGCAAAGATGTCGAATTTAAGTGGGATGATGAATGAAAGGATGCTTTCAGCAATATTAAAACTACTATATCCCAGGCCCCCATGTTATGAAATCCCGATTTCAATAGGTATTTCTTCCTTTATACTTTCGCCTCCGACCAGTTATTAGCTACAGTATTGACTCAGAAAAATGATGACAACAACGAGGCTCCAGTGTCTTTCATGAGCACTAATATCCAAGGAGCCTAACTAAATTATCCTGATGTGGATAAACAGACCTATGCAGTATATAAGGAAGTAAAACACTTCAGGTCTTACTTCCTCAAGAACCACACCAAAGTAATATTGCCTGCAGTCCAATCCCTATTCACTCAACAGGAAATGGGGGAGAGAAGAGGGAGCTGGATGGCAGTAGTTCAAGAATTTGATCTAGATATAAAACTTGTCAAACTAGTTAAAGGGAAAGGGTTATGCAAACTCGGAGTCGAAGCCCAAGACCAAGTAAATGAAGATTCTAGATGGGAGAATGAAATGGAATTATGGTGTGGTGAAATATCATATATTTCCCCAGGGCCAGAGTCTTGGTATGATAATTTGACTTATCTCTTTGCACCATGGGACTTGTCCAGAAAATCGCAACCCCGGGGAAAGGAGAGCTCTCGGGTTGAAATCTGCGTAATATCACCTCATAAATTCAGTACTCTTCCAGTTTAATTATGATGGGGTACTCTTAATATGTCTTGAACATGAAGATGTAGACAAAGTCCTGAAGGCGCTCCATGATGGCCCTTCCGGTGGGCATTTCACAGGAAACACCACCGCTCATAAGATACTGAGAGTTGGTTATTATTGGCCCACCTTGTTCAAAGATACTCACACCTATGCTAGAAGCTATAAAACTTGTCAAGTGAGCATTGGGAGGGAGAAGAGAACGATAATCCCACTCCAACTAGTGACTATCTCTAGGCCTTTTGAGCAATGGGGGTTAGATATCATAGGAGAAATTACACCCAGTTCTTCAAAACAACACAAGTACATTCTTATTGCCACCGACTATTTCACGAAATGGGCAGAGGCCATCCCTCTAACTCATGTAAATGAGAAGGTGGTGATCCAATTCATAGAAAAACAACTAATCACAAGGTTTGGTGTACCTTATGTTCTTTTTTTCGATAATGCATCTTATTTTTCCTCCACCTTATTGATAGAGGTTTCTCTGGACAAAGGAATCATAATCAGGTACTCTGCAAATTATTATCCACAGGGAAACGGGGTGGCAGAATCGACTAATAAGAACCTAGTGAGAATATTAAAGAAAATGGTCACAGACAACCAAAGGAATTGGAATAATCTACTCCATAACGCTCTATGGGCCGATAGGGTCACACCCAAGGAAGCTATAAGATATTCCCCATACTTTATGGTTTATGGGGAGGAAGCCATTATCCCAAATGGGCTTTATCTTCCATCTCTTCAACTAGCCCAAGATTCCAGCAGGGAACCTTCACCAGCCATACAAAAAAGAATTGACACTCTCCTCGTGCTAGAATAAGAGAGGGAAAAGGCTTAGTCAAAATTCCTAGCTCACCAACAGACAGTGAAAAGATGGTTTGATAAGCATAAGGCTAAAGAGAATTTTTTTGAAGTAGGAGACTTAGTACTAAAATGGGATAGAGAAAATGAGCCAAAAGGGAAGCATTCTAAGTTTCAGAATCTGTGGATTGGACCTTTCTAGGTGGCTGAGAAGATTGGGGTAAACACTTATCGGTTACACAATATGAGGGGGGAACCTGACACCCTCCCAGTAAATGGACAAGCCCTCAAACAATATTTCCAATAATAAAAAAATTAAAAAATAGATAATAAAAAAATGTTGTGTTTTGTATGAATGTTTTCATGATTGTGAAATGCATTTTTTGTTGTTTTCTTTTGCTTTTGGAATTTTTCTCTTTTGAAGGTTGTGTTCAATGAGACAATGGTAAACTTTAAGTCATATGAGATATCAAAATCTGTTCCTAACTCATCGCTCATATAAATCATAAGAAGCATTGAGGAGCTTGTGGTTTCTTTGAGGAGTCCTCTATCTAACCTACGCAAATGAACAACTTCAGAGAAATGTCAGAAGTATTTTCTTAGTGGTTTGGTAAGACCTTCAGGGAAATAATGAAATATGGAAAGGAATACATGAATCTTGAAGGCAAAGCTAGTAAAGGATTCACCTTAACCATCTCACTTTGCAAATTAAATAGACGTTATCCTCTCTCACTCGCTCAGGGCATTCTGTCGAAATAAAAGTTAACTATACCAAAATGAGTGAACAGTGGGAGAGGGTATGCAGATATCTTCGTCATGGCTATGGACACTCACTGGCAGTGGATCATGGTCTGTGATGTCTGGGTGACTCCGTCAGGTCTATGGACACTCGTTGGCAGTGGAGCAACACCAAAGAAAGTGAGTAGATGTAACTAAATGCTCCATGCCAGTGAATTCTTTACTAGACTTTTGTAAAAAGGGTCATGAGTCAGGGTTACATGAAATGAAGGAGGACTAAAGGTTAAAAACCCCACAGGAAGACCCAGAAGCATTAACCAGAGAACTTTAAATTGCAAACGTAAAAGAGGCTCTAATTTAAAAACGAGTTAAGTTCTCCACCAAATTTTGTATCAGCCGAGCCTGAAGGAAGAACAAAGATTCTTCTTTTGCCCAATAAATCGCCATTTTTTTAGAACTCAACAAACCCTAAAAAGCCTATGTCAAATTTTACTTTTTGGGTACCACTTGATCTATTGCACTTCTTGATTCGTCTTCATTGTGGAAAAAGTTGTGTTTGCTTACCATTTCCAATCTCATTTTAGTCTTTAAAATTTTTCTTGAGCATGTGAAAATTGCCATAACTTAAAAGACTAATATTTAATCAAAGAATTAACAGCTGAAACTTTTCCCCGACGCACTATAACATTCGTCATCAGAAATAATTGAAGATAAGGGAAAATCACTCGAGAGAACCAAGGTCTTCGAGTACCGATATTCGTCGGCATCAACAGATGGAGGCCTTCTTTCGCAACAAGCATCACCGAGGATATCGCCGATGACCGATCCCTTCGACATTGGAAAAATACTAATAGAGTAAGTGCTCACGAATAATGAAGTGATATCACCGATCGCCGAATTCTGAAACGTTTTCGATATTGGGGATTTTTCGGGGGCGTTAACTTACAAGGAGGACACGTGATAGGTTTATTTCCGAAAGCCGACCTTCGATACCTTTTCGGCATCGACAGTCCCAAGTTTAGCTTAAAGTGCTTGACTTGAGCAAAGTCCCGAGCCCTACCATTACCCGTAAGCTAAGTTCCCGGTCATTAGTACCATGTATCCCAATTCAGTGGTGCCACGTCGGTACCATACAATGAAATCAATTGGCGTTGGAGGTTTTTCGTAGAAGGATATTAATAAAAAAAAAAAAATCGGAGCAACACTAAGTGTAAAATTGGGGCTAACTTACAAGAAAATGTAGACAAATAACATAGTATACACACGCCAAGAGAGGAAAGGATGCATTCAATCGCTATAACCAGAACCCATTCATCAAAATTTTGATAATTTATATATATTAGATTGTCGTCAAGCTTAGGTTACATATAGTAGGCATTGTCTGTTGAAGAGAAATCCCCCTGCAAACAAGTGGATTCTCTCGAGGTCCCTAGACTTCTAAGACCAAGACATAAGAATGCTTAACATGGACACTGACATCCTTTTAGATCTAGCTAAGCTAATGTATGTAGAGGAAGGAGAAAAGACGTACCTTTTTAACGATGCTTGTCCCTGCATGGTCCGAGTTGAGCTTCAATCCTAAACTCCTCGATGAGCCCTAGAGACAAACAAAGATACGACCAACTTCCTACCCTACTGGGATTAGCTAAAAAACAGATCTATCTACTAGAGAAAATTTCATGTGAGATTGAACACAGCCTTGAAAGAAATAGGCTAAGCATGAATTTATATTGATGAGAACAAAGTGTTACTTACAACCATGGATGTAGTGCAACAACTTCACCAAGCTCTCCTTGTTCATACCCTTGTTCAAATAACCCACATACAAGATGTTGATGCTTCAAATGACATCTCCCTCATGAGATCATAAGTTAGATTCTATTGCAATGTCTCTCTTCCTGTACTGTATGTTGCCTATGAGATCATAGGTTTCATACCTCCAATCTTTCCTCCCCTTTCACCATGAGAAGGCCTCTTTATATAAGCTTGGAAAGACCCAACCACTTGAGAGATCTTTGGGATAAGTTGAGGATTTCTCTCCTTCAGTTGAGGATCTTCCCTAAGATCGTGCCTTGAGATCATATTCGAATCCAACCACCTTCATATATTGAGGGGATCTTTCCCTCATTCTTCTCAACAAACCAAATTTTGCCTAGAAAAGGTAGCGCTCCCACAAAAGGGGCACCAGAGCATTATAACGCTCCCCAAAATAAGGCCAACAAGTGCCAGCACTCCCTGATAGTGTATAGGGGAGCGCTACCCTCCAAAACCCATTTTTGAGTGGTTCTTTTAGTGGCAAAAGGCTTGTACTTCTAATAGACTGATTCCTCCTCTTCAAAACTAGTCTTTGAGGTGTCCTAAGTGTCCCTGTCATGTCATTGGAGGCATGACATAGGTAAGAAGGCAGTATGATGTTAGAAACACTTATAACACTTGCGGTCAAGATGTGACACTTGCGGACAAGATGCGACACTTACAACACTTGTAATGTCGACAATTGCGACACTATCGAAGTGAGTAATTTTGAGGTGTAACAGATTGCCCCCCAAAGTACGAAGTTAGAAGACATGATGACTGAAGTACTTTGTAGAATTTTTTAAGCAAGGGTATAGATGCAGAGAACTTGATAGAATTTGCACACAAACATCCAACAAATATTATGACATGTTTCAAACCCAAGGCAAGCATACCTATGCTTGGGTGATAAAGAATCGCAAGATATGGCTGCCATAAAATACACTGCGGATCCATAATTATATTGATAAAAGGTATAGCCACTGAGGATACAATGTGGATCTATACTCCTATGAACTGAACTGATTGTAGCCACAAAGAATACATAGTGGATCTACGAGATGACAAGACATAGCCACGACAAATACAAAGTGGATCTATGTAACAATATATGTGTCATTGTTCAAATGAAACTCCTTCGCAACCTGGGAAAAGTACATATAAGAGTGATGACTCAACCCAGGGTCTTCTTACCGATCCTGATGTAGTACGAATCTAACCATGTGGATAGATTTCCTGATGTCGACCATGGCAGAAACCACTTGATTACCGGTCAATGATGTAAACCATTAACAAGCACAAGGGAAATCACCATTGATGTCAATGATTCCCAAGGTACCCTAGTACATTCCAACGAATGTGAATAGAGGAGATGAAGTCAAAAATTCATGGAATCATCCGATCAGAGTTCAATGATGCAAACCCACTGTCAGATGCGAGGAGGCTTTCCATTGAGGCATGCAGGTCCCAACGTACTAACTGGTTTCTAAGTCTAGTTCTCGAATAATGTGTTGAAGTCGACATGAATAGACTCGTCGCAGGAGGGCCTTGATGTATCCCCCATCAATGACACGAAATTGACACAGAAATGTAAATTGGTAGATCAAATGAACATGGACTGACATGGGTATTGAAATAAGATATTTGTGATGGCTGAATCTCGAGGCGGATACTTCCCTTGAACACTGAGGCACAACAGCAGAAACATGGCATGGACCAAAACATGATGATGCAGTGGATACTGTGACTTTCATCAGGTGACCCAAAGGAGTAAGAAAAACTCAGAGGATTGGTTCAGTGCAGAGGTTCGGCGGATTAATATGTGCGCAAAGACAAAGTGTCGTGTTCAAGGGTGACTCTAAGAGTTACTGGTAATGTTCTCAAAAATTGCTAGGCTTGCTTCCTTCAATTTTTCCCCCATCCAGATAGATGAGTACCTCTTTGAAGTTTAACGAGTTCGAGGAGGGTAACACAAGCTCGATATAACTCACCTTCGGTAAGTCCCTCTTCCTTTGTTTAACGAACTGGGAGAAGTAAGGGTTCAATCCCATATGGGCCCTTCAATGTATGATTGTTTAATGAGTCCAAAGAAGGTAAACTCAGTGGTTTTTCATATTTAGAGAGTCTGAAAAAGAACTTAAAGAGGACTCCATTGTTTTCCTTTTTCGTAATGTTAGTCTTGCGAGGCCAAAAAAGAGATAAATTATCACTCGAAAGATGCCTTTTCAAACCTTTTAACAAGTGGGAAAGGAAGCAAGATCACTCGACAATATTTTCAAGTTTAGAGAGTCTGAAAAGAGCTTAAAGAAGACTCCAGGGGGTTCCTTTTTCGTATATCCATGCAAGCCCAAAAATGAGATAAAAGGTTTCTCAGTTACATTCTCATGTTTTTACGAGCGCGAGAAAGAACAAAGACTAAGCTCGATACTCTGCCCCCATCTTGAAAGCTAGTGGCTTGACTCCAGAATGATCATCAAAGGCTAGAGATACTAGTTACCCTCCTCGAGCTTGTTAAATTTCAAAGAGGTACTCATCTATCTAGATGGGGGGGAAATTGAAGGAAGAAGGCCTAGCAGTTTTTGAGAACATTACCAGTAACTCTTAGAGTTTCCCTTGAACACGACACTTTGTCTTTGCACACATATTAATCCGTTGAACCTCTGCACTAAACCAATCCTCTGAGTCACCAATTTCTGGTGAAGAGAAATCCTCCTACGGACAAGTGGATTCTCTCAAGGTCCCTAACTCTTTAAGCCAAGACAGAAAAGTGTTTAATGTGGACACTGACTTTCCTTTTAGATATAATTAAGTTAATGTATGTATAGGAAGGAGAAAATACGTACCTTTTTAACGACGCTTGTCCCTGCACGATCCAAGTTGAGCTTCAATCCTAAACTCCTCGATGAGCCCTAAAGACAAACAAAGATATGACTAGCTTCCTACCCTACTGGGATTAGCTCAAAAACAAATCTATCTACTAGAGACAAGTTCATGTGAGATTGAACATAGACTTGAAAGAAACGGGCCAAGCATGAATTTATATTGATGAGAACAAAGTGTTACTTACAACCATGGATGTAGTGCAGCAGCTTCACCAAGCTCTCCTTGTCTATACCCTTTCTCAAATAACCCACATACAAGATGTTGATGCTTCAAATGACATCTCCCTCATGAGATCACAAGTTAGATGCTATTGCAATATCTCTTTTCCTGTACTTTATGTTTCCTATGAGATCATAGGTTTCATACCTCCAATATTTCCTCCCCTTTCACCATGGGAAGGCCTCTTTATATAATCTTGGAAAGACCCAACCACTTGAGAGATCTTTGGGATAAGTTGAGGATTTCTCTCCTTCAGTTGAGGATCTTCCCTAAGATCATGCCTTGAGATCATATTCAAATCCAACCACCTTCAAATATTGAGGGGATCTTTCACTCATTCTTCTCAACAAACCAAATTTCTCCTAGAAAAGGTAGCGCTCCCCCAAAAGGGGCACCAGAGCATTATAACACTCCCCAAAACAAGGCCAGCGAGCACGAACGCCCCCTGACAGTGTATAGGGGAGCGATCCTCTCCAAAACCCATTTTTGAGTGGTTCTTTCAGTGGAAAAAGGCTTGTACTTCTAATAGACTGATTCCTCCTCTTCAAAACTAGTCTTTGAGGTGTCCTAAGTTTCCCTGTCATGTCATTGGAGGCATGACATAGGCAAGAAGGAAGTATGATGTTAGCAACACTTATAACACTTGCGGTCAAGATGCAACACTTGCGGACAAGATGCGACACTTACAACACTTGTAATGACGACACTTGTGACACTATCGAAGTGAGTAATTTTGAGGTGTAACAATGTCTACACCTTTTGGCCAACCAACCCGGTTACATTAAGAAAAAAAAATTATCCTTACAAAAGGGAAAATTATCGCTCTACTTCGCGCTCCCTGAGGTGTTTTCATCTTTTGTTCTTCTGACACTCTTTGCACCTCGCACAGCTGCATGATCGTATATTTCTCCTCCCGGAGTTGCCTCTTGAGCCAGGTTGTGTTCCCTTCACGACCTTGTGGTGATGACACCTCAAGGGTCTTTTCTGCCAATTGTCATCGTAGTTCTCTATTTTCCTGCTAGAATTCAGCTATGGTGAGTTGTGCCTACTCTAGATGCTAACTAGGTGCTCAAACATTAGAACCTGAGGCTTGTATCATTCTCATTCGGCTCTCACTTCCTTGACTTATGGTTTCGACCGGCTCTAGCCAGATAGTGCGCATCAGGAATTCCTCAGCGGCTAATTGCGTGTGCGACTCAATCGGGTTTTGGCTTTCCCCTCCCACTTATTTATTCTTCCTGGGCCTTCCTCTCCTCTGCAGTATCTGTTGCTGAGGAAGCGTGACTTCCAACTTGTGTCCTTCCGACGTAACTTCTTCCACTTCAGCCTCTGCACAGGGCGATACCATCATTTATGTGCGAAGGTAGGAATCTTCCTTTGAAGCCTCAGGAACACCCGCTACAAATAAGAATGAGTCCCAGGCATTTTGTGTCTCAGGCCTAGTGCTTCGGCTACCTCGCAGGCCCTGTCTTGTGTTTTGAGGAGTTCCCATGGTGCGACAGCATATCCACCTTATGCGTGGATGACTTGACAAAGGCCCAAAGCAAATAATTTGGTCGAAGTGAGCTCATGAGATGAGTTACCAATGGCGCACAAGATCGGCTAGTGAGTAGAACACTTACAGAACATCTAGAATTTATTATTGTTCTAGGGGACACTGAATACCTTGCGACGGGATGTTTTAAAGAATTATTGTGACACATCCGCGTGACGGTATGATTTGAGGTGTGTGAGATGCATCCAATAGGAATTGTGGAGAATGTGTGGTACGATCATCTCGATTCCTCTGAATTTCCCCAACCTCCATAATGAGCTAATGATGGTTGATGCACTTGGTGATGCGACTTCTGTTTGAGAAAACTGCCTTGACCTGAAGCATTGAACGAATTCCCTTATGACAGTATTCGATATTTTTGAAATTTACTCATACTTTTGGCACATGTTTGGCTCTGACATCCTTTCCCAACCCCAAGGGTCAACCAGCCACTTGCGTGACTTTGACTCTCATGTTTTTCGTACCTAATCTAGCAAGCTATCGTGCACAGATATAACCCACCCTAACTGAATAAAATGGTGGCACTAAAAGAGATGGTGAAGGTAATCCAAAAGGTTGTAGAGAACATGTAAGTATCAAACAACCAGGCTTAGCGAGATTTACAGGTATCCATCAGTCTTTTTTCTTCCCGCTTACATTTTTTCATATATTTTGCCGAGTATTGTTCTGTAAGAAATTTATAAACGATTTTAATTCCGGTTGCAGGAGAAACTCCCTCCGACTATCGAGCAAAATTGACTCTATAACTTCACCAAGGAATCCGAGAGAAACTGGATCCGAAGATCAACAAGATGATGAAGAATATCAAACTCCCCGAGTTTGGCACACCTGACAACTTCGTTGACTTGTACGACATAGTCGAATCGCATACCAAGGAAGATTTATTATGGGCCGAAGAGCTAGCAAAGGTGACCGACATAATGCCAAGGCAAGTGCAAAGATTTATGGAACATCCGACTAGAGCTCGGACTATGCTACAACAGTTAAAAACCAGTCTGGGGAAGTATTGGGCGCATTCGATGGAGGTTAGAGGAATTTACACGCCTCCGATGTAACAACATAGATTTCCATGGGCCCAAACCTGTGAGGAGTTGTTTATCGGTTGGTCGGAGTATGAGAAAATTCACCCTTTCAAGTGATATCTTGAGTTGACTGTTAAAGAAACTGTTAGAAGAGGATGCCACATGTCGAATTTTGTTTGGTTTAAACTACACTTAGCCATTATTTTCAGTTGAATTTTATGTTATAAATAAGAACATTGACCAATTAGTTAAGGGTCAATGGTTGTTGCGAGAACTCTTTCTTTTTGGTTGTTAAGAATTATTTTGAAGCTCCCTTTAATAAAGAAGTCCTTCTGGACCAGATACAAGTTATTTTCATCAAATGCATGTGATTGGACGTGGAGAATAACTATTTCCTATCTCGTTTCATGAATGATGTTATAATGAGTAAGAGTTATTCAATATATTGTCAATTTATCTTGTGCAATATTTTGTTGTTCTTTACTTTAATGATGAAGATGGATCATTGTGTTATCATGTGATGGATGATTAGTGTAGGTAATTATTTTGCTTTCCATTATCTTATCGCATATCTGTTTTCTTTCTGATAATTAGTTTCTCATACAGTAATTGGATGCTCACATGGTTAATGTATTAGTACTAGGCCTATGGTATAAAATTGTCATTTGCATTCTTGAGCAGCGGGTTATCCCAAGTTTAGCCTCTTCCCCAGTAGTTAGAAATTAATTATGTTTTGTTTCCAAGTTGGTTTATATCGGCTTACATCTCATATCGGTCCTACCCAAGAGAAAATACAAAAAGAGATAGTCTAAACTGAAGGAAGAGCCTTCACAAGAAAACATAAAGCCCATCGATAAATTGCCTGGATCACAAGATCTGGAGAACCATTCCACTTTTAAACGTTACAGAGTCTAATTGGGCCTCGGTGGTGTGTTTGGTTCCTACTATTTAATCAAGGGATATATGACCGATCAACACTTGGCTAAGACAAGATAGTTGGGAATTACACCCAGGGTTTATAGCCTCAAAACATTCACTCAATCCACAAGTATTAATTACAAAGGATCAAGGATAATTTTATGATTTGCATATGTTGCAATATAAAAATAAAATTTAAACAAATATACATGAATGTATACAAATTTTACAATAAAGTAAACGTGGAGACAAAAGAGAAAGGAAGAACCAAGTCATGAAAACACATGTATGATACTGAACAATAATATGATTTTATTTCATTATAAGATACAAAACTGTATTTATCTTTTACAAACCCCTATGAGGGTATGGACCAAAGTCAAATTTATAAGTCTCTGATGGGAACCATACAAAAAGAACTTGACAGTGAAATAAAACTAAAATTAATGATTTGGATCATCTTGGACAAAATGCTGCCACTTGACTCTGCAAGATATGTTTTATCTGCCATGAAAATTAATTCATAAACCAACAAGAATACATAGACTATCAAAGATAAATCAAACACCTTAAAAATGAGTTGTTGAATGGTATGATTCAGTTTTGAATCATGTTGCCTTCAATAAGACCCTCTTGTCAACAAGAGGATTAGGCTTTCAAGTAAACTCAGAAATGAATGAAAACTGAAGTTATCTCACTAACTAGAGAGAAAACCTTAGTGTTATAGTTCCCCTTATATTCTCCCCCTTTGTCTCTTCCTCTCAATAAAACGTTATTCTTTCTCCATAAGTTGAGGTAGTTCAACTACTTTCTTTAGTTAAGTTAAATTAACTTAACTGATTAGTTTAGGGAGAAATAATTAATAATAATATATAAATAATGGTCTAATTAATAATAACTAAATAGATCGGACCCCTTATGACTCCCATCATTCTCTTTGTCAATCATCAAATATAAATACAAAATTTATCATTTGGATCATATAACACCCTTTTAGCTCCCATGGATATTATTTAATTCGAATATTTAACTATCAACAAAATTTAAGGCCATATCCCAAGAAAACAATATATCCATATTATCCACAAAAAATATCCAAAATAAAGCTTGTTGTCCAAAATATGTTGAAAATCATTAAACATTGTCTTCATCACTGAATATCATAAACAAAAAACATTTAAAATCCGTATTTTTTGTTGTGCGAGGCATATTTCCTCTTATCATTGTTGTGTCCTTTTGACTTTTCTGGGGTAGCCCTTGGTTGGTTAGACCGTTGGGGCTGTATTTCACTGATCACATGGGAGTAGTCATGTTTTAGGTGGAGACGTGAAGAAACATATTTAGAAGAGTTTGTGGATGGACTGGAGGGGGAGGACACTACTTTTCCTTTGTCTTGCACAGGTTGTGGGATATCAGTTTTTAATCTTTTGATGTTGTGCGAGGACTGTACTGGAGAAATTTTTTTATCAATTTGAGCATTGGGATTAAATGGTGGTGGTAAAGGAAATGAAACAGTGGGCCAACCAAGGTGGTGAGAGATAGGCTGGCGGACAATTTCTTTCCATCCGTCATTAGCGAGGACTTCAGATTGCATTGACACAAGTGGAGGAATAGGATTGCCGGGAAAATTATGAGGAGGTTGAAATGGGGGTCTGTCAGGTCGAGGATGCAATATACCATGGCCAACCAAATTGAAAAACCTATCTTGAAACAACTGGTTCAACTCTTTCAGATCAACATCGAAGTGGATATAAAATCGAGGCCTTTTATAGCCTCGCTCCCAGTTACCTTTGCCTCTATTATTTCGGCCATTATTGCCCCTGCTAAAAAAACTCATCATGTAGCAATATTTAATCAGTCATGAAAATTTATTAATAACCCATACATGAAACTCCACTTAAATAAATCAAGAGTTGGATCTATTATTTACTACATGACGCATGCAATCCATCCATAAAAATTCCATTTATTAATTGCCACATGAACAGTGAATTGATAGGGTCATTGGGAGTATGGAGGGCTTGTATTTAGCATAAAGTGGTATCATGGAGGGGGAAATATTTATGAGTATTGTTCAAGCAATAAAAAAAAGAAATCAACTGTGTATCTAAACATATTTCAAAATACCAATCATCAATTATTGCCACTTCAATTTTTCTTCATTTCCACATAGACTTTTCCTTAAAAATGAGTAACAATAGAACATGGAGTGAAAAAATGTAATTGGGATAAGGAGGGGAGTGTATTTTTCATAAAATGGTATAATGGAAAGGACTCTCGTGGATATTTTTCTATTCTATCAAAAAATGCCATCTTTGACATCAATTAAAATTCAAAACCCTTGTTGTTTCAAAATTGAAATTCAATACTATGTTTCCAAAAATCCAGAACTCAGGTTTCACTTCAAGGATGCTCATTTGCATTTAGAAATTTCATTGCATAATAAACATTTCATAATTTATTTCCCAATAAACATTCGACATTAATAACACAGCTTGTGCACAACAAAGTCGAGGAGACACAACATCAAAATAATCACAACCAAAAGTCGAGGAAAGGACGGACTGTGGTCCATGATATCAACACCAATACACTTTAAATCACTACAGAGTTCCATGAAGTGGCCACTAAAGGGATCCTTGTGTATAACACAATTCAAAATTGAAACTTCAAATAACAATGCTTCCAAAATTCCCTTTCATTTTGGTTCACAAAACTCATTCAACGCATATATAATTCATCCACAAAGGTATTCCTTTCATATAAAATTGAACAAACTGTAGGTCATATCCCTTAAACAATGGTTTGGAAATGCTTCCATCATCCCAATTATCTACACATGATAGAATGTATTACAAAAATAAGTGGCTTAGCATTCTTTCTAACTTCGCACAGTGAATAATAAACAAGATCCATGACTAAAAATGAGCACTAACAATGCTTTTATTAGATTCTGGGTTGGCCAGCTCCACACTATTTTCCAAATACAGGGTTTGATATACAATTATCAACAGTGATGCGATATAGGGAGATGAGATGACCAATATTGAGGGTTTATCCAAAAGGAGCATGAAATCTTAACACCACCACAAAATTTCACATTTAAATTTACAGAGATGATACAAGGGTGCGGGAATGATAGCCATGAGATCCACACAATTAAATGACAGACATAATTTCCAAATAACCCACAGGCTACGATCAGTGATAACATTTCTATCGGACAAAGAGGAATCACCAAAAGAAAACTAGAGGAAAGGCAGGCCCGAGAACTTCCCAAACAATATTCTTTTCCACAGGTAAAGCACGAACAATTTCATATAGTAAGAAACACCCACATTTTTTATGTGAATAGTTCGAATACAAATGCCACAAAGACCAAACTTCACTAATAATTCATACATAGTGAAAAATTTTCACATATCATAACTTTGGAAATGCACAAACATCGAGCAAACTCAAGAGCCAATTTTTGACTTAATCAAAGAGAAAAGAAAAATATACATGGATGGAGTAGAAATAAACCCCATACTTGTGTAAAAGTTTCCAAGGAGAGTCGACCAAGACCATATACCTCTTCCACGGCCGAACAAAGCAGAGTAACAACAAAAAACAAGAGAAAATGTGAAATGGCTAGGGTGGCAAGCTCAAGGTAGGTTAGAGCGACATGCATTTACTGCACATCATATCTACACTTACACATTTATCCATAGCTAGTACAAGCAAGATAACCATGCAGCACACAACCCACTAACAATTAATTGCAATCTTAATGAACCACCATTTCCCTAAGTTTCAAACTTAACAAATGTGCCAACCTTTGTCAAGAACTCCAATGTGACATATATCCAAAACTTTCTAGGGATACCATGTTTCAACCTTTAAACTTCCAATTCTTAACAAATGTGCACAATCCTTGTATCATGGAATCAAGGTAATCACCACACCATATATCGCATACAACTTGAAGCATGGAGTTTAGATATTTTATAAAACTAGATGCAACATAATAACACTTGTGAGGGTTATATAAAGACAACACCATTTCTCTTTTGATCACATCGCCCATAACATCATTTCATCAATTATTTCGACATTGACTTAAAATAAAATAAATTGTAGAATTCATCTTGTAACCAAGTCATAAGCACATAAAAACATAAGTGTTGTCTCTTCTTCATAGTCACACAAGTCACACAAGGGGTCCCACCTATTAGTATATTATTAAATATAATTAAATATTAAGGCGTTGCAACCATTTGAAACCAGATATCCTATGTTGCGCTTTTGGGCGTCAACAAACTGGCGACTCCACAGGGAATTTTGTTTCCAACAAATTAAGAACTTAGAATGTCCGATTTCACAGACCTATGAACATATATCAAAGAATTATTGACCAAAATGATTATGCAAGAGAGGGAAAAAGATGGTTTAAGGGAAATAATGAGACGGGATTTTGGGAATAACTCATGAAAAGTGGTACGTATGAGAAGATATGGTCCTGTATGCATAAAATTCGATCAGTCACAGTAAAAAGTGTTTATTCATGTTAAGGATAAATTTTTTGATATGTTCTTTTGAATCTCAAGATGGAGGGAAGAAAGGGATAGCAGAAAATAGGGAAGAAGACCAAATCATCTATCTAACAATAGTACTGAAAGAAAAAATCATTTTCAGTGATGTCTAAAAAGAGGACATCATGACAGTTGTGTAAAATTTATTTGTATTGATCAACAGAACTTACATAATGGCATTTTTGTGGAAAAATTGATCCAAAAATTATTTTTGATAAACATAAAATGAAATAGCAGAAAATGAAACAACAGAAATTGAAAATTCAATTGAACTAAGAAAAATAAAACAACGAAACAAAAAACTATATACAACAGTGCTTTCCACATGGAGTTTATCAATCAAGTTGGTTCCAAATAATTTTTCAAGTGGGAACCATTGGTACTATAAGAAAACAATCGTTATTCCAAATCCTTTAAAAGGTAAGAGTTTGCTCCTAGGACAAAAGCGATTTTGAAAGGACCTAGCCATAATTTATGAAACTTCGAATGCCTTCCTCTGTCTTCATGGGTTGAGTCCCAAAGTAATACTTTCTCACCTACCTTGAATTTGACATATTTTTCGCGTTTGTTACAACATTTATTTACAATTTGTTGTCTTCTCTTTATGTTTTCCAAGGAAAACATTCTTTGTTCTTCTAAGGCTAATAGTGCATTTATCCTTTGAGGGATATTGGAAGAATTTGATTCTTCAATTTGTATCATCAGTCATAGAGAATAAAGTTCCAGCTCAGTAGGCATAATAAGTTTATGAAGTGAAATTTTTTACTCCCAACTTAGCTGGAAATTGAGTCAATTTTGCAAAAATGAAAGTGGGACCATCATATGTAATAATCTCTAAATGAATGCCAAATCTAGAGAAGATATTAGTTTCTAGGAAATTAATTACTTGTTCATCCTGTGAGTGTCTAAAAGGGATGGCTTTAGTCCACTTGGTGATATAATCAGTGGTTGTCAAGATGAAAATATGCCCTGCGGAAGATAGAGGATTAATAGGACCAACAAAGTCTAGGACACATTTAGAAAAAGGAAAATCTGGGAGGAAAGGTTGTAAAGGAATGATAGAAAGACGTTCTTTTCCAACAAATTTTTGGCACTTGTCACAAGATCTTGCGAATTTATAAGAATCTCAAAAAATTGAGGGCCAATAATAACCATTTATGATGATTTTAATAGAAGTAGCTTTAGCAGAAAAGTGGCCACCAACGTGAATAACAGAATTTGAAGATCCATGAGTTTTATGTAACAATTTGTGTGCTTCCTTATCATTCACACATCGAAATGATATACCATCAGTAGACCTTCTGAAGAAAAAGTCTCCTAAAATAATATACCTGGAAGATTCACGGTAGAGTCTTCTTCTCTTATGAGGATCTAAGGCATCTAGGCATTTCTAATATTGCAAGTAATACACCAGATTTTTATACCAGGGGTGTTCAACAATAGAAAGGGTTTTTTTCTCAATATAAAATAGTGTTGAAAGAGGATTATCCTGATCGTCAATTTCTTCACTTGCTTCAACATGTTGAGCTAAGTGAAGGGCTAAGTCTCATCCCTTGATCGTTTTTGAAGTCATGATCATAAAATCATGCTCCTAAATCTTAGTAAACCAATGTGAAAGATTCCATGAAAGATAATTTTGTGAAAGCAGAAACTTGATAGTAGGAAAAGGGAATTTTCCTGTGTATGTTTTCCTAGAATAAAGTGGTGAAATTTCTCTACAGCTTTAACAAGAGAAAAAAAATGTTTCTCAATATTTGAGTACTTGAATTCATCGTCTGATAAGCTTTGGATCATGTAATATATAGGATTTTCATTATTCTGGTCATCACATTGTAAGAGAATAGCAGAAATTGCTTCCTCAGTGGCATTAGTGTATATGATAAAATCTTTCTCAAAGTCTAGTTTTGCCAGAACCGGTGCAGAACTGATTGCCTTCTTAATCCTTACGAAATAATTTTCAACATCATCTGTCCAAGAAAATGAGTGATATTTCTTTAGAAGATTATGAATTGGTTTAACAATTAAAGCAAAATCAGGAACAAACCTGTAGACAAAGTTGATAATGCCCATAAAGGCTTGAACCTCCTTTTTGGAAGTGGGGGCAGGAAGGTTCATAATAGAAATAATCATTTCGGGATCTATGATTATTCCTGAATCAGAGACAATATGTCCAAGGATATTTCCCTTGGTGACGCCAAAAATAGAATTAGAAGGATTTAAAGAAATGTTGAATTTTTTGCATCGCATGAGAACTTTTTTGAGATGACCAAAGTGATCCAATCGATTCATTGAATAGGCAGTCAAATCATCAAGATAAACCTGGATAATCTTACCAATCATATTGTCAAAAGATATTTGCATAGCTCTCTGGAAAGTGGCACCTGCATTAGACAAGACAAAAGGAATGTGTTCATAAGCAAATGTGCCCCAACGTGTAGTAAAGGTGGTTTTGTATCTATCAGTCCTTTTTACCTTGACTTGATTATATCCAAAGAAATCATCAAGTAAGGACATCATTTGTGACCCTATGACCTATTGCAAAATCATTTCCATATTAGGGAGAGGAAAATGATCTTTAACACTTGCTCTATTTAATGCACGAAAATCAACGCATAATCGAATCTAACCAGTTTTTTTCCTAATAGGAACCAAATTTGAAACCCACTCAGAATACTTAACTGGAAATATTATACCATATTTCAAACGTTTTTCCAACTCCTTTCTAATAGTAGCTTCAAGCGCTGGGTTAACGGGCCTTTGTTTTTTCCTAACTGGTTTTATCCCTTCCTTGATAGGAATGGAATATTGTATGAGAGAAGGATCAAAACCACGAATATCCTCATATGACCATTTAAAAACATCTTGAAATTCACATAGTAGTTCTGTGAATTTCTCCTTTTTTCGTCAAAACATTGGGCACCTAGTTTAACCATCTTTGGATATTCGAATGTCCCAAGGTTCAAGGAAATGGTATCACCCACTTTCCTTTTCAACTCCTCTTCCTTTTGTATCTCTTTGCTGCCTACATCACTCGACGAAAATGAACTCTCGAGAGGAGTCAAGACTTTTGGAAATTTGTTGTCTTCCATAGATATGATTTCGTTGGGCTTAAATGGTTTATTTTGTATGAAAGAAGAGATGCCTTCATCATTTGGGAAAAACTGCCATAATTCTACATTATCAAGAATGTGAGGATGATATAAAGATTGAAAAGTACAATTAGTCCTTTGGGGTAGGAGTTGTTGAGTAAGAGATGTCGCAAATACAGCTAACATGTCAGCCATTGAATTAAGTTCCCTCTTAACATGAGTGATGTTAAATGATAACAGGTTTGATATAAGCATCAAAACAACTTGGAGGAGAACATATTTTACACACAAGGTTTACAACAAGTTCAGAATCACCAAAAACTGTTAGGTGGATGCAACCGTGGTTATAATCATTTTTTATGCCTAGCATTAAGGCTTCAAACTCAGATGGCATTAACAAAGGTAACCATGTCCAAAAGAGTAGCATTGGCCTTGATATTATCCCATTGGTTAAGGATGTTATACTTGGAATAGGGAAGAGGGGAAGGAACTCCTTGAATTTCAGGAATTTTGATAGTTTGTACATTAGTACCTTGTGAAGATGAGGCTGGAGTGGAATAATTACGAGGAGGATCATATTTCCCTTTAGGAGCATATGATTTGTTCCTAGTATTTATTATCATAACATCTTCTGGTTCTATCCAATATAGAACAGTGATAGTGGTTTCAGGCTTTTTGCCAAATATTTTATCTCTAGCACTCTTCTTAACTTCACTAGTACTTTCTTCATGATTTTCTTTGTAGAAGTTACACCAACTGCAAGACATAATGGCCTTGGGCTGAAAACTATATTCATTTGTACTCCTAAAAGTCGTTGTGGAAGAAGAAGATGCCCCAGGAGTAAGTGAAGGAACATTCCCCTTTCGTTCATAGGCTATCATCTGATTGTTCATATCTTGCACAAGTTGTAGGAGGGCAGACATATATGTTTGTTTGACTGAGTCTCCTTTAGGGAGACTTGTTCTTTCATGTTGCTCTTCATACTCCAGGAAAGTGTGGAGAGAGGAGCCAAGATTGTCAATAGCCTTTTCTTTGAGCCTATGACGATAAGGAGAGGGAAGCACATTATAGTAATGCATGAAAGCGGCTTGATTTTGGGGGAGGATTAGTTCAGGGATTTGATTGTACAATTTGGTGAAGTGGAGGTTAAAGGACTTAATAGTCTCACCATCTTTGTAATAAATGTTGTTATATTCCCTTAATTGTTCATTCAGGCTCTTGGATTGTCCATAAGTGGACTTGAACCAATAAACCAACTCTTCCCAAGTGGAAAGGATTTTTGGAGGGAGATAAAAAAAATCAACAGTCTCTTTTCCTTCAAGGGAGTTTACAAATAAGTGCATGCATGTATCGTTATCATTAGCTCCGATATTATGACAAGAATTAGAAAATGCAACTAGGTGTTTGTTTGTGGAAACAATATTATTCCTTGAGAACTTAGGAAGATGCTCTTGAAACTTTGGTAATGAACAAGTAGCAGGTGCTAGATTCAAGGGAGAAGATACATTCCATGGGGTGGTCATGGCATCTTCATCAAATTGAAAAAGCCTATATTTCTTTATAAATTTAGTAGGGTTGGTAGTAGATTGGATAGGAACTTGATGACAATATAGACTACCAATTACCGACGAGGCCAGAGGTTTGGATGATGAAGCACCTCTAGCACCACTAGCACCACCTGCAGATGCCATTTTGAAAGTGATGGGTAAGGGTGAAAAAGGTGATCTAGAAGAATCAGACAATGTCCTCCTTAGAGTGTTTTCTTGGGTCGACAAAATATCTTTACTCCTTCCTATTTCAATGATAGGGGTAGCTTCAGGGGATACTCCTCTTCTTATTCTAGAAATGTGAGGAATTGAGGACATGAAAAATAAGACCAAAGACTTAGGAAAACAGAGGTTATTGTTTATTTCTAGGTTGTCTTTTCCTAACTTCCTAGCATTCATGAATACTTATATCTTGTTAAACTACTTCTCAAGAGTGTTCAAGCTCAACCTGGGTACTAGCAGTTTCTAGGATAGTATTGAATAAGGTCAAGGAAATGCTAGTCTAGTCTTTAAGACCGTGTTCAATATTAGGTTGCCTTGTAGAAGTTATTGTCATGAGAAAAATCAATCAAAGAGTATTATAAAAAAATAAAAATATTCAAATATAATCATGAATACAAACAAATAGAGAGATATGGAAGATCTCCCCAATATGGTCGCCAAATAAATGTTGAGAAAAAGGTATGGAGTACCTCATTCAATCATTTTCAGATCTTTCCTAGCTAAGACAATATAGTTGGGAATGTCACCCAAGGTTTATAGCCTCAAAACATTCACTCAATCCACAAGTATTAATTACAAAGGATCAAGGTTGATTTTATGATTTGTATATGTTGCAATATAAAAAAAAAAATTAAACAAATCTACATGAATGTATACAGATTTTACAATAAAGTAAACATGGAGACAAAATCGAAAGGAAGAACCAAGTCATGAAAACACATGTATGAGATAGAACAGTAATATGATTTTATTTCATTCTAAGATACAAAACTGTATTTCTCTTTTACAAACCCCTGCGAGGGTATGTACCAAAGTCAAATTTAGAAGTCTCTGATAGGAACCATACAAAAAGGCCATGACAATGAATAAAAATTGAAACTAATGATCTAGATCATCTTGCCACAAAATGTTTCCACTTGACTCTGCAAGATATTCTTTATCAACCATGAAAATTAATTCATAAACGAACAAGAATACACAGACTATCAAAGATAAATCAAACACCTTAAAAACAAGTTGTTGAATGGTATGATTTAGTTTTGAATATCGTTTCCTTCAATAAGACCTTGTTGTCAACAAGAGGATTAGGCTTTCAAGTAAAATCATAAATGAATGAAAACTGAACCTATCTCACTAACTAGAGAACAAACCTTAGTGTTATATTTCTCCTTCTATTCTCCCCCTTTGTCTCTTCCTCTCAATGAACCTTTATTCTTTCTCAATTAGTTGAGGTAGTTCAACTACTTTCTTTAGTTAAGTCAAATTAACTTAACTAATTAGTTTAGGGAGAAATAATTAATAATAATATAGAAATAAGGGTCTAATTAATAATAACTAAATAGGTGGGACCCCTTGTGACTCTCATCATTCTCTTTGCCAATCATCAAATATAAAATACAAAATTTATCATTTGGATCATATAACACCCTTGTAGCTCCCATGGATACTATTTAAGTCAAATATTTAAATACCAACAAAATTTAAAGCCATGTCCCAAGAAAACAATATATCCATCTTATTCACAAAAAATATCCAAAATAAAGATTGATGTCCAAAATATGTTGAAAATAATTAAACATTGTCTTCGTCACTAAATATCATAAAAAAAAACATTTAAAATCTATATTTGTTGTTGTGTGAGGCATATTTCCTCTTATCATTGATGTTTCCTTTTGACATTTATGGGGTATCCCTTTGTTGGTTAGACCCTTGGGGTTGTATTTCGTTGATTACATGTGAGAAGTCATGTTTTAGGTGGAGACGTGAAGACACAGATTTAGAATACTATGTGGATGGACTGGAGAGGGAGGCCACTGCTTTTCCTTTGTCTTGCAGTGGTTGTGGGATATCAATTTTTGATATTTTGTTGGCGTCTGAGGACTGTACTGAAGAAACACTATGAGAAATTTGAGCATTGGGATTAACTGGTGGTGGTAAAGGAAATGACACAGTGGGCCAACCATGGTGGTGAGAGACAAGTTGGTGCAAAATTTCTTTCCATCCATCATTAGCGGGGACTTCAGGCTGCATTGACACATGTGGAGGAATAGGAATGTCGGGAAAATTCTGAGGATGTTGAAATGGGGGTCTATCAATTCGGGGATGCAATATACCATGGCCAACCAAATTGAAAAACCCCTCTTGAAACAGTTGGTTCAACTCTTGTGAATCAACATCGAAGTGGATAGAAAATCGAGGCCTTCTATAGCCTCACTGCCAATTACCTCTGCCTCTATTATTTTTTCCATTACTGCCACTGCTGAAAAAAATCATCCTGTAGCAATATTTAATCAGTCATGAAAATTTCTTAATAACCCATACATGAAACTCCACTTAAATAAATCAAGATTTGTCTCTATTATTTACTACACGATTCATGTAATCCATCCATAAAAATGTCATTTATTAATTTCCACACAAATAAGGAATTGATAGGGTCATTAGGGTATGAAGGGATTGTATTTAGCGTAAATTGGTATCATGGAGGGGGAGATATTTACGAGTATTTTTCAAGCAATCAACAAAAAAAAATCAACTGTGTATCTAAACATATTTTAGAATACCAATCATCAATTACTGCCACTTCAATTTTTCTTCATTTACACACAGACTTTTCCTTAAAAATGAGTAAAATAGAACATGGAGTGAAAAAATGTAATTGGGATAATGAGGGGAGTGTATTTTTCATAAAATGGTATAATGGAAAGGACTCCCATGGATATTGTTCTAATATATCAAACAATCCCATCTTCAACGTCAATTAAAATTCAAAACTCTTATTGTTTCAAAATTTAAATACAATACTTTCTTTCCAAAAATACAGAATTGGGGTTTCATTTCAAGGCTTCTCATTTGCATTTAGAAATTTCAATGCATAGTAATCATTTCATAATTTATCGCCCAATAAAAATTCGACGGTAATAGCACAACTTGTGCACAACATAGTCGAGGAGACACGCCATCAAAATAATCACAATAATCACAACCAATAGTCGAGGAAAGGACAGAATGTGGCCCACGATATCAACACCAATACACTTCAAATCACTGCAGCATTCCACGAAGTGGCCATGGAATGGTTCCTTGTGTATAACACAATTCAAAATTGAAACTTCCAATAACAATGCTTCCAAAATTCCCTTTCATTTTGGTTCACAAAACTCATTCAACACATATATAATTCATCCACAAAGGTATTCCTTCCATATAAAATCGAACACATAGTAGGTCATATCCCTTAAACAATGGTTTGGAAATGCTTCCATCACCCCAAATATCTCCACATGACAGACCGTATTACAAAAATAAGTGGCTTAGCATTCTTTCTAACTTTGCACAGTGAATAATCAACCAGACCCATGACTAAAAATGAGCACGAACAATCCTTTTATTAGATTCTGGGTTTGCCACCTCCACACTATTTTTCAAATATAGGGTTTGATATGAAATAATCAATAGTGATGCGATACAGGGAGACAAGCTGACCAAGATTGAGGGTTTATCCAAAAGGAGCATGAAAGCTTAACACCACCACAAAATTCCACATTTAAATTTACAGAGTTGATACAAGGGCGCGAACATGATAACCACGAGAGCCACACAATTAAATGACATGTAGAGTTTCCAAATAACCCACAGGCCATGAGAAATGATAATGTTTCTATCAGACAGATAGAAATCACCAAAAGAAAACCATAGGCAAGGCAGGCTCGATAACTTCCCAAACAATATTTGTTTCCACAGGTAAAGCACAAACAATTTCATCTAGTAAGAAACACCCACATTTTTTATGCGAATAGTTCAAATACAAATGCCACAGAGACCAAACTTCACTAATACTCCATACACAATCAAAAAATTTCACATATTATAACTTTGTAAATGCACAGACAGTGAGAAAACTCAAGAGCCAATTGTTGACTTAATCAAAGAGCAGAGCGAAATATTCATGGATGGAGTAGCAAGATGTTGGCATGTTTTACAGGAAAGTGTGTGCTTGTCATTGATGGCAAGAACAACAGTGAACCAAACCTCGAGAGCGTAGAAGATGAGAAATCTCAAAAGATATAGCAGTTTTCAGAAGTGCAGACAAGGTCCAAGAGACAGACTCACAAGAGGAGCAAAGGTCGAGACCCGTGAACACTTATAAAACATTATAAGTGCGAGAGATCAAAAGCTTGGGAAGAAGAGCGACAGTGAATGTTGGATATAACACTCTCCCGTTAGATTAAAGTCCAGACAGGAGGAACGAGTGTGCAAGATAGGAACAGATCCCATTCGTTGGATTTGAGTGCAAAGGACCAGTAACCCTTAGATCCAGTGGATTTGCAAGGAGGATAAGCTCAGGAGGAATACCTGAGAACCGTCAAATTGAACTAGTGGAAGGATGGGATAAGTAAGGGCTGAGATCTGAGATCTCGATCATCCGAATAACTGTCAATCGTTGGATCAAACCCGAATTTCTATCAGTCGTTAAATCATTTTAAAGTTGAAGGATAGGATAAGCAGGGCTAAAGGGTTGAGAATTTGATTATCTGAATACTCATCAACTATCAGATCAAACCCGAATTCTCATCAGTCGTCGAATCATTTTCAAGTGGAAGGATAAGATAAGCGAGGTAAGATCTGAGATCTCATTTATGTGAATTTCTATCAATCGTTGGATCATTCTAAGTGGAAGGACAGGATAATCTAGAAGAGTTGCATTGTAGACAGATCGAACCATTGATATGAGATTTTGATCAAACGAACAACATCCGTTTTGGGTATAAATATGTGAGGAGGTTAAGCTTCGGAAAAATATCACCTCAATAATTTCAAGTTTGAGATTTGAAATACCTGAAGCCCGAAGATCCGAAGAGCCGAAATACACTCTCGATCGTCGGATCATCCGAAGTGAATTTCAGTCGTCAGATCATTCTAAAGTGGAAGGAAATGATAAGTTAGGAAAAGGACTCTCTAATCTCAGCGACCGAGAATTGGGGACTTAGATCTACAATCGACAGGGCATATCAGACCCCCCCAAAAAACCTTTTTGCCTTTAACTGGATAATGTAATTCCCCCAAAACCTTTGCCTTTAACCGTAAACTGGTTTTGTGGTATTTTCCATGTGGGACCCTCATACGTGTCACCTTCCTCTTAACTCGGACCCCCCTCACCCATTACCACTTACCGCCTAACACCCCCTCCGAATAAACCACCAAACCACTCATACATACCACCTATGCGCTCTGATGGCACACTCCACTATCCACTACATGTCACACTCCACTACCATGCTCTGCCTCCACACTCCACTACACTGCCTACACATCTCACCCATGTCAGTAGACCACCTCAACAAGGACATGAGTCATCCGATCTAAAATATTACTTTGGGTGTATTCTTAATCGTTGATCATAGTACAATGGAAGGATAGTGTAAGTTTGAAAATTTGAAATCCCGAAGTTCTGAAGGGAGAAGTTCTGACAATCGTCCATCTAAATGTTTGATTAATTCTTATCCGTCAGATTGAAAAATGAAAATATGAGTGTAAGGATCAAATCTAACCATTGATTTGTTTCTATGAAATAAACTGTCCAATCTGATATGTCCACTCATGATCACCATCAATTCCGTAAGATCGATGGTCCTGTCGTATTGCAGGGATTGAATATGTGCGAACTTCAAAAATTTGAAGGCGGGTCACAATCAAAACCACGGTTTTGGAGAAAGGACACATGGAGGCTCGAGGTAAATTGTGGGGCAAAAAGCAGTTTGTTCTACACCACCTTTGGACGTGCATGCAATCGCATGGTCACATGAGTTCATCGCCCAAGGTCATATTGAGGGAGGAGCTAGCATGTCACTAAGCTCCACTTCGGAGTTCGGGAGATCGGGAAGTGCCTTTTGAATAAGCATTTGGTCACAGCCATGGTTACATCAACGAAAGAGAAGGGAAGGATCTAGCATTGCTAGGCTCCACCTTGAATTTTCACGAGTTGGGAAAATAGAGGTGACTCATAGTCGATCACCCAAAACATGAAATTGTGAAATGACTTTTTGGATAGGCATTTGATCATAGCTCATGGTCATGTGAAAGGAAGGGGCTTAGTAAGAAAATTTAGCGCCTGCTGTGAATTTTTTCTCAGGAAGGTAAAAGGCGCCAAAGGGATGAGCATGTAGAGTTTCTCTCTATAACTATCGAAACAGACTGATTGTAACTTCTAGAAATGGAGTGATTGCATCTACCAAATAATTCGAAGAGCTTCAGGGTGATCGTCAGAGGAGATGAAGAGTCTCGAGGTAACTGCCAATGGAATGAAGACTTGTCATAGAGACAATTGACATATGGAAGAGAGTCAAAGACTATAACTGCCAGAGAAGCCAAAGAATCTCAGGATAACAACCACTTATGAAGAACAGACTCAGCATGATCGCTAGAGAGAAAAAAGAGTTAGGTGTATGATATGGCAGAGGAATTGGCATGATAAATATACGTGGAACAAATAAAATATGGTTGCTTCTGTTGAGAGTTATTCATGCAGGTAGAAGCATGTTGTGTACAACAGCTGAAATGCACAGAAGAGGCATAGTGCATAGAATGGATATGGAGCACAGAGTATAAAATGTTGAAGAACAGAAAGCACAAGTGAGGGAGAAAGAGGACAATGATGTAGGTAGAGCAGAGCAGTGTAGCAGAATAGTGATGAGACTGGTAAGCCATTGATAAACATTGTATCACTGTAATAAATTCCAGTAAGTGAAGTTTTTATAATCAGGGTGGTAGGGTGGTGCTAGGGAGGATTGTTGTCCTCGAAGTTTCAAGTGGGTGCTTGAACACAGGGAGTTGTAGCTTCCATCTGGTTGTAGCCAAAAAAACCAGGGTGGTAGGGTGGTGCAAGGGAGAACTATTGTTCTCTGTTATACAGGTTGGTGCCTGTGTGACTGGAAGTTGATGCTTCCATCCAGTTGGTACTGGAACACTTAGGGATTTGGTTCTTCCTTCTAGTGGGTGCTAGAGAAACCAGAGAGTTGGTTCTCTCAGCAAGTTGCAGCTTGTAAAACAAAGGTGGTAGCCTCAAAAGGAGTTGGAGCTCATAAGAATGATAATGTATAGAAAATAAAGACTACTTATCATATCAAGAAGAAGAGGTTTTCTCCCTTTATGGGTTTCCTCAGGAATATCTGTCTCTATGTATTTCATGTGTGTGATTGATGTTGAATACTCCATTTCTTACTTCCCTGAATTATTTTGATCATCGTTGAGTGTTTGGTAATGAGTTTAAAATGGGCATAATTGTTTAAGAATAGTAACAGTTGATTCACCCCCACCCCTCTCAGTTGTCCAACAATTGGTATCAAAGCGGGTTCCTTTTATTTAAATATAGATCAGTAAGCTTAAACATGACAAGTCGTGAAGGAAATTCAACCAATAAGGACCCTTTGTTCAATGGAACAAAATTTGGCTTATGGAAAGTTAGAATGAGAACTTACATAATGGCTTTAGGTGTAGATGTCTTGGATGTGGTAGAGACTGGTTATGTAAAGCCAGTTGTACTAGATAATAAGGATGACAAGCTAGAATTCAACTTCAATGCTAAGGCTATGAATGTTATTCTGAGTGGGCTTGCAGAAGCAGAATTTGTAAAAGTTATGCACTTAGAATCTGCCAAAGCAATGTGGGACAAACTCATTAGAAGTTATGAAAGTAATGAGAAGGTAAAGGATGCCAAGCTTCAAACCTACAGATTACAGTTTGAACAACTAAAGATGAATGAGGATGAAACAGTTAATAAATTTTTCTTAAGAGCCGAGGAGATTGTGAATTCCATGAAGGGTCTTGGTGAGAAGATTGAAGACGTATTTTTAGTTCAGAAGATTTTAAGATCTCTACCAAATAGATTTAATCCAAAAGTTTCTGCAATAGAAGAACTGAATGATCTTAAGACTTTGTCTATTGATCAACTTCTAGGATCTCTAACTTCTTATGAAATGAGGATTAGTAAGGATAAACCCACCTCTATAGAAGCATCATTTAAAGCAGATAATAATGAGGATTCTGAGCCTGATGAAATTGAAGCAAAATTTGTGGGAAGACTAAAGAAAGGACCGAGCAAGTACCAGGGAAAGTTCCCCTTCAAATGTTTTAACTATGGAAATATAGGTCACTTTATATCTAATTGTCCACACAAGAAGAAGGAACAGAACTCTGAAGGTGAAGAGAAGTACAAATCCAAGAGATTTGGTAAAAAGAAAAGTTTATTTGTAAACAATGATGACTCTTCAGGAGACACAAATAGTGATTCATCTTGTGAAGATAAGGTTAATGAATTTATGCTTATGGCCAAAGAGGATTATGATAATAAAAGCACAGGAAGTGATGTAAATGATTAAAAAGTTGTGTTTGACTTGGAAGGAGAACTAATCAGTGCCCTGGAAGAAATTGCTAGACTCGGATTTAAGAAGAAAAAGCAAAAATAATTGTTGATACAGTTCGAGAAAGATAGTAAAAAACATGATGAATACTTTTCCCTGCTAAAAGTGGAGTTAGAAGAGGAAAAGAAAATAGAGGACATTCTGAAACAACAGTTATCAGAGAAGAAGGCAAGATGTGAAGCCTTGCAAGAAGAGGTAGTAAAAACTAGGAAAGAGATGGAGAAGTTTAAAGCATTGTATCTCCAAAATCTTCCAAGCATTAAAGCCTCAATAGAACTAAATGAAATTTTGAGCAAACAAAGATATCCTTTGTTGAAGATTGGTTTAGGCTACGTAAGTGGTTCAAGCAACAAAGAGCCAGTAAACATGATCAAGTTTCAAGTCAGTAGACAATCAGACCATGTGAGTACTCTGCCACCAAAAACTAATAAAGACAAGATGATCCCTGATAGAAAACAAAGATATCAGAAGATGGAGCAACAAATTCCAAGAAGAAGCCATCCTCCAGGTACTGAAATTTCTTCCTTGGTTACTGTTTTTACTGCTCTAATTTTGGTCATAATATTGCAAATTGTCAAATTAAGTTTAGAGACATGCAACTGAGGAGATCAAGAAATAAGCAATCTTTGCAACATAGAACTAAACAACCAATGAGTAGACAAAGTTGCACCAATCACTTTGACCTATTGAACAATGAGCTTGAATGCTATAACTGTCATAACTTCGAGCACAAAGATGCAAACTGCCATCTGAAGAATTACAAATCAGATCCAAGGATAAAACCCCTAGCCATAAATGCCAGCACTTGGAAAAAGAAAGATAGTGAAAAATGTGGTCTATTACTTTCAGCTCGAAAACAAAAAGAACCCTGGTATATAGACAATGGATGTTCCAAGCACATGATTGTAGACAAGGATAAGTTTATGTCTAGAAGTAAAAGCAAAACAGGAAATGTGACCTTTGGAAATGATGAACCAAGTAAAATCAAGGGTAAATGGATGGTGAGTTTGAGTAATGGTAAAGGAAAATCCCAGGATGTTCTTCTTGTAGATGGGTTGAAACATAATTTGCTCAGTGTAAGTCAAATGTGTGGCAGAGGATGTGAAGTGGTGTTCACTTCTAAATATTGTAAGATAAACTCTGTAAACTCAGGACAAGTGTTGGCTAAAGGCATAAGGACAGATAATAATGTATATGTGTTGAAAGAAGATACAGAAGAGTGTCATCTAATAAAACATGATGAATGTTGGTTATGGCATAGGAGACTTGGACATATAAACTTTGACCACTTAATCAAACTCAAAAATCTTGAGGCAGTAATATATCTTCCAAGAATATCAAAGCCACAAGATTCTGTGTGTAAACCATGCCAAGTAGGAAAGCTAACCAGGACATAGTTTAAATCAAAGAGCTCTACTTCAACAGAGAAACCACTCCAAATAGTTCATATGGATTTATGTGTACCATCAAGACAGGAAGGCACAGGGAAGGAAAACTACTTCATGTTGATCATTGATGATTACTCCAGACTCACTTAGGTTGCCTTTCTCAGAGAAAAAGATGAAGCATTTGAGGAATTTAAAATTTTAAAGGCTTTAACTGAGAATGAAATAGGAAATAGATTAAAGGTTGTAAGATCAGACAGAGGAGAAGAATTTATGTCAAGTGATTTCAAGGAATTATGTGATAAACATGGGATCAAAAGAGAATACACAATCCCAGGAACTCCACGACAATATGGAGTAGTTGAGAGGCAAAACAGAACAGTTCAACAAATGACCAGGTCAATGATGAATGAAAAGAACATTGGTCAAACCAATTGGGTAGAATCAATACACACAACAATCCATATTGTTAACAAAGCTCACCTCAGACCACACAGTGACAAGACACCTTATGAACTGTGGTATGAGTTACCACTCTGTAAATTTTGTCCGGATGAATAGACAAATGATAGAGGTAACTGTTTTGACCAACTTTAGAGCTAAAGCACTAGACTGCTCAACTCAGAGAGGGATCTCTCGTGTCACTTGATGTTTCTTTGGAAATTGGTGGCTAGATTTGGTTTGTTTTGGGGGGTTTTAATAAAGTTGTTCGCAAGGAAGGGGATGAACACTTTGGACTATGGAGTCAAAATTCTGAAATTGAATGAAAACATTGACCGACCTGTAGAACTCTCCAGAGGATAAAGGCTAAATGAGGAAATGAATCTGAGTTATAACTTGAATTTAATTAGAGTGGTAAGAGGAAAGAGAAACAGATAACTACATCAGAGCAAAACAGGAATGAATTCTGAATTAGCTAAGAAGAAACATACACAATTTAAATTACTTAAGCCAAGAGCATCAAATGATGAATTCTGGGCCTTTAACTCTCCAATTTAAACAGAAGAAAAATGTATATGGAATAAAATATCATAGGAAATACATACAATGAGTGAAGACAAAACTCATATCACCACCACTAGAATCTTTTCATAGAGACTTCAAAGTTGCTGCATATGTATTCAATTCAGCCCCAGAAAATTAAAATGAAGTTCAGAACAACCAAAACTATGCCCTTACACTTCTTCCCATCATTAATACACTCAGAACCTCTAATACTTATACAATTCGAGTTCCTTCAGTGTGCAACAGGTTACAATAACTGAAATGAAACATTTCAGCTTCTACAATGATTACAAATGACAATTTTCAGAAAAAATGTTTCATGATCCCTATAGATTCCTCTGATGCTCCAGCTCGTTCCTCTACCACGTTCTCTTTGAAATGTCACTCATAATATTTCAAATATAATTGCATTTATACATATTCCCAATAAACATTTGGGAATAATATATTTGAAACTAAAATAATTCCCAAATATTTTTCTATCCTGTAGAATATAATTTAATTCATGCCCTTGGTTTTCATGCCCTTGGTTTTTAAGACCATGTCTTGTTTGCCCAATTCACCATTTCATTGTAAAAACATTTATGTTTACCATTTCCCCATGAAAAAAATTTACTGTGTAATGTTTTTTCCAATTTATCGTTTCACCGTGGAAAAACATTTACTGTGTAATGTTTTTCCAATTTATCGTCTTTGGAAAAATACCTTTTATCTTCTTATTTTACTTATGTAAAACCTTTGGATAAAAATTATCCAAGTTTCCGTTCACGTACATCTTCCATTTAATTATTTTCCATGGAAATAAACATTAATCTCCTTGATTTGTAAAATTTAAATCTTACCTCTGTAAAACCTTTTCACTGTGAGGAGGAATCTCATTTATTAGAAGTTCCATATTTTTTGTTGAAATGCACTCCCGGAAAAAAGTTGCACATAAAACATATGATAAATGGTGCATTTATTACATCGGGCTTGGGCCGAAGTGGTTTAATTCAAACTACTTTTACCTCCGATGTGCTCCACGTAAAAACATGTGTCCACCAAATAAACCACGGTAGTATTCCCCAGTTTGTCTTCACATAATTAACCTCCTCGTTACTTCAATCCCCGATATGTATGTGCGCCCTCCATCCAACCTTTGACTTTTCCACATTATAAATTCAAATTCGTGCCCATGATATGATTTGACCTGATTCCATAAATTAAATATTGGATTAAATATTAATATAAATATTTTAATATAAAAATATTTATATTAATAATAAACGTTTTTTCCATTTTTTTAAAGACTTTGGGCATATGAGGTTTTAACACATGACTTTGTGGATAGGATAAGGGTGCTTAATAAAAGGAATATTTTTTTATTTTCAACGGAAATATGAAAATAAGGGTAAAAATGAATGAAGTGATGGAACTAAGGGAATTATATAAGCATTAAGGCTAGGTATAGGTTTGGGATATTTGTCAAATTTTTGACTTATGGAGTACATGACTATTTTGGATGATCAGTTGAGTAAAGGATTTAGGTGATGGGAGCTTGACGGAGCTGGTGAAAAAGTTTGAAAGTCTGAGTGGAAAAATAGCATAAGGACAAGACGCTTTGGGAAAAATTAATACAAATTAGCAGGTGATAACATAGGTTCTTATTGGGGATGTTATCCTCCTTGTAAGGTAGCAAAGAAAAGTAGACCATGTGCTTGATCCATTGGGATGCTCCCAAAACATGTCTGTGTACCCTGCTCCAACCTGTCACCAGTGTCTGCTGAAAACCAAACTCTGCACACTACTTTCAACTGGATACTGAAAACTGAATACACCACTAAAATATGATTGTACACACTAATGGAAATCCAAACTGAAAAATGCTTGACCAAAAATCTTATTTTCATAATCATATCTATTCCAAAACTATTGAAATGAATACTCATTCAAGTGATCCTAAAGTGCCAATGCAACCAATCAAGCAATTGGCTTCCTGATTTTTCTCTGATCACATCTTTCTTAAAAATGTAAAAGATGGCAACTGAAAACACAAGTTGAATCCAAAACTTGAGCTTATGAATGAAACAAACTCCTCCTTCACTGAAGACTTTAAAAGGATGGCCACAAGATCTTGAAAACCATGAAAAGTCATTTCTTCTTGATGAGCAAAAACAGAAAGACAAGCCTCTTTCATAAGTGTTTGTTGCTCTTGCTATATTTCTTCAGTTTTGAGAACATTTTCAAATGAAATGGAAACAATAGGTTTGTCTACTTTCCCATGCATCTTAACAAAAATATTCATACATTCTTCAACATCTTCAAATGTGACAACCCTATTATGTGCATCCTCTTGTTCATCAAACAATTTTGATTTGGTTTCATTAAACTTCTGGAAATTTGCTTGAGGACTGTCATTTTGAATTTCAAATGAATGAATGGAAATAAATTCATGTTCATAACCTTCTTGTAAATGTGAAAAGATAACATCATGAACTATTGCACAATCTAGAGTTCCCATGGATGTATTTTCAAAACCATGATTTTCTAATGAATCAAATAAAAAAATTGGCTCTTCATTATCTTTATGTATTTCTGATTGGAAAGTGGCATACATTGTTTTGTTGCTTTCCTAAAAATCTATGTCATTTGTTTGTTCATTGCTTGAAATCTTCATAGATGTAGTTTCAAAATCCTCATCCATGTCTAGGCCACTTAGAATTTGAACAACCACATCATTCATAGGGGAAGAAAGACAACCTTTAAACACTTTTTCTTGCTGGAAATCTTGTTGAATGCCTTCATCAAGTTCAAGAGATGGAAAATGACTTTCAAAAACAATCTCTTGATCAGCTTCGTATTCAACCAAAGGAGGGGCTACTATTTGTTGTAGCGCGGCATATTCATAAAGGGCTTCTATGATTTCATCATTTATACACCCTTCATCACCAAAAACATCTTCAAGGTATTTGATGAAATGTTCACAAAACTCACAACAATCTTCAAACACCAAGAATGAAGGATTAGATTCTCCATAATGCTTAAAGAATGTTATATGGAAATATTTAAGAGAGTATAAGTTGTCTGGTTTTAAACCTTCATACCATAATCTTTCTTTCCCCTCTAAAGTAGCCATAAAAAAATTCATGAAACAATCCTCATGGAATTCAACCCCCAGCTTACATATGTGCATATGAAATCTAATCAAGTGTAAGGCAACATCATTTCCTTTCCCATCTTCGAATTTATGAAAATATTTTTGCCAATCTATGTGAGGAATACGATTTGGAAAGCTAGGAATATGAGATCAATTCATTGGAGCATACCTTGCAGATATTGAACCCATCTTCGGACAGTGGAGTCGCCAATGATGTTTTGGAAGCTGGATTCTGCATTGAGAGTGGAATCACCAGTGAAAATTCAAATTTTTGGATTCTTCTACTAGTGGAATCACCTTCAAATTGATTTTTGTTTTTATGTGTGGAGTCACCAGAGAAGGAATACATCCAATATGTGCCTAAGTTTTTGTTTCTCTTAGACCTTAGAACTCAACCATGTCGTTCTTCCCAGGGAAAATTTTTCAATTTTGTCCCCGACAACGTCACCAGAATGTTAACACTCTGTAAATTTTGTCCGTTGAATAGAAAAATGATAGAGGTAACTATTTCAACCCGCTTTAGAGCTAAAGCACTATCCTACTCAACTCAGAGATGGATCTCTCATGTCACTTGATGTTTCTTTGGAAATTGGTGGCTAGATTTAGTTTGTTTTGGGGGGTTTTAATAAAGTTGTTGAAAAGGAAGGGGATGAACACTTTGGGCTATGGAGTCAAAATTCTAAAATTGAATGAAAACATTGACTGTCCTATAGAACTCTCCAGAGGATAAAGGCTAAATGAGGCAATGAATCTGAGTTATAACTTGAATTTAATTAGAGTGGTAAGAGGAAAGAGAAACAAATAACTACATTAGAGCATTACAGGAATGAATTCTGAATTAGCTAAGAAGAAACATACACAATTTAAATTACTTAAGCCAAGAGCATCAAATGATGAATTCTGGGCCTTTAACTCTCCAATTTAAACAGAAGAAAAATGTATATGGAATAAAATATCATAGGAAACACATACAATGAGTGAAGACAAAACTCATATAACCACCACTAGAATCTTTTCATAGAGACTTCAAAGTTGTTGCATATGTATTCAATTCAGCCCCAGAAAATTACAATGAAGTTCAGAACAACCAGAACTGTGCCCTTACACTTCTTCCCATCATTAATACACTCAGAACCTCTAATACTTATACAATTCGAGTTCCTTCAGTGTGCAACAGGTTACAATAACTGAAATGAAACGTTTCAGCTTCTACAATGATTACAAATGACAGTTTTCAGAAACAAATGTTTCATGATCCCTACAGATTCCTCTGACGCTCCAGCTCCTTCCTCTGCCACGTTCTCTTTGAAATGTCACTCATAATATTTCAAATATAATTGCATTTATCCATATTCTCATTAAACATTTCAGAATAATATATTTGAAATAAAAATAATTCCCAAATATTTTTCTATCATGTAGAATATAATTTAATTCATGCTTGTGGTTTTTAAGACCATGTCTTGTTTTCCCAATTCACCATTTCATTGTAAAAACATTTACTTTTACCATTTCCCTGTGAAAAACATTTACTGTGTACTATTTTTCCAATTTACCGTTTCACTGTGGAAAAACATTTATTGTGTAATGTTTTTCCAATTTATCGTCTTTGGAAAAATACCTTTTATCTTCTTTTTTTACTTCTATAAAACCTTTGGATAAAAATTATCCAAGTTTCCATTCACGTGCATCTTCCATTTAATTATTTTCCATGGAAATATACATTAGTCTCCTTGATTTGTAAAATTTAAATCTTACCTCTGTAAAACCTTAACACCGTAAGGAGTAATCTCATTTATTAGAAATTCCATAATTGTTGTTGAAATGCACTCCTGTAAAAATGTCGCACATAAAACATATGATAAATGGTGCTTTTATTACATCGGGCTTGGGCTGGAGTCATTTAATTCAAACTGCTTTTGCCTCTGATGTGCTCCACATAAAAACACATGTCCACCAAATAAACCATGGTAGTATTCCCCAGTTCGCCTTCACATAATTAACCTCCTGGTTACTTCAATCCCCGATATGTATGTGCGCCCTCCATCCAACCTTTGAATTTTCCACATTATAAATTCAGATTCGTGCCCATGATATGATTTGACGTGATTCCATAAATTAAATATTGGATTAAACATTAATATAAATATTTTAATATAAAAATATTTATATTAATAATAAACGTTTTTTCCAATTTTTTAAAGACTTTGGGCATATGAGGCTTTAACACATGACTTTGTGGATAAGATAAGGGTGCTTAATAAAAGGAATATTTTTTATTTTCAATGGAAATATGAAAATAAGGGTAAAAATGAATGAAGTGATGGAATTAAGGGAATTATATAAGTATTAATGCTAGGTATAGGTTTGGGATATTTGTCAAATTTTTTACTTATGGAGGACATGACTATTTTGGATGATCAGTTGAGTGAAGGATTTAGGTGATGGGAGCTTGACGGAGCTCGTGAAAAAGTTTGAAAGTCTGGGTGGAAAAATAGCATAAGGAGAAGACGCTTTGGGAGAAATTAATACAAATTAGTAGGTGATAACATAGGCTCCTATTGGGTATGTTATCCTCCCTGTGAGGTAGAAAAGAATAGTAGACCACGTGCTTGATCCATTGGGATGCTCCCAAAACATGTCTATGACCTTGCTCCAACCTGCCACCAGTGTCTGTTGAAAACAAAACTCTGCACACTGCTCTCAACTGGATACTGAAAACTGAATACACTGCTAAAATATGACTGTACACACTACTGGAAATCCAAACTGAAAAATGCTTGACCAACAAGCTTATTTTCATAATCCTATATACTCCAAAACTGTTGAAATGAATACTCAATCAAGTGATGCTAAAGTGTCAATGCAACCAATCAAGCAATTGGCTTCCCGATTTTTCTTCTATCACATCTTTCTTAAGCAGGCAGACAAATGTAAAAGATAACAGCGAAAAACACAAGTTGAATCCAAAACTTGAGCTTATGAATGAAAAAAATTCCTCCTTCACTGAAGACTGTAATAGGATGGCCACATGATCTTGAAAACCATGAAAAGTCATTTATTCTTGATGAGCAAAAACAAAAAGACAAGCCTCTTTCATAAGTGTTTGTTTCTCTTGCTCTATTTCTTCAGTTTTGAGAACATTTTCAAATGAAATGGAAACAATAGGTTTGTCTACTTTCCCATGCATCTTAACAAAAACATTCATACATTCATGAACATCTTCAAATGTGACAACCATATTATGTGCATCATCTTGTTTATCAAACAATTCTGATTTGGTTTCATTAAACTTCTGGAAATTTGCTTGAGGACTGTCATTTTGACTTTCAAATGAATGAATGGAAATAAATTCATGTTCATAACCTTCTTGTAAATGTGAAAAGCTAACATCATGAACTATTTCACAGTCTAGAGTTCCCATGGATGTATTTTCAAAACCATGATTTTCTAATGAATCAAATAAAACAATTGGCTCTTCATTATCTTTCTGTATTTCTGATTGGAAAGTGGCATACACTGTTTTGTTTCTTTCCTGAAAATATATTTCATTTGTTTGTTCATTTCTTGAAATCTCCATAGATGAAGTTTCATAATCCTCATCCATGTCTAGGCCACATAGAATTTGAACAACCACATCATTCATAGGGGAAGAAAGACAACCTTGAAAAACTTTGTCTTGCTGGAAATCTTGTTGAATGCCTTCATCAAGTTCAAGAGAAGGAAAATGACTTTCAACAACAATTTCTTGATCAGCTTCATATTCAACCAAAGGAGGGGCTACTATTTTTTGTTGGGATGCATATTCATAAAGGGCTTCTATGATTTCATCATTCATACACCCTTCATCACCAAAAAGATCTTCAAGGTATTTGATGAAATGTTCACAAAACTCACAACAATCTTCAAACACCAAGAATGAAGGATTATATTCTCCATAATGCTTAAAGAATGTTATATGGAAATATTTAAGAGAGTATAAGTTGTCTGGTTTTAAACCTTCATACCATAATATTACTTTCCCCTCTAAAGTAGCCATAAACATTTTCATCAAACAATCCTCATGGAATTCAACCCCCAACTTACATATGTGCATATGAAATCTAATCAAGTGTAAGGCAGCATCATTTCCTTTCCCATCTTCGAATTTAGGCAAATAATTTTGCCAATATATGTGAGGAATACAATTTGGAAAGCCAGGAATATGAGATCGATTCATTGGAAAATACCTTGTAGATATTGAACTCATCTTTGGACAGTGGAGTCGCCAATGATGTTTTGGAGGCTGGATTCTGCATTGAGAGTGGAGTCACCATTGAAAATTTGAATTTCTTGATTCTTCTACCAATGGAATAACCTTCAAAATGTTTTTTTTTTATGTGTTGAGTCGCCAGAGAAGGAATACAGCCAATATGTGCCTAAGTGTCTGTTTCTCTCAGACCTTATAACTCAACCATATCATTCTTCCCAGGGAAAATTTTTCAATTTCATCCCCGACAATGGCACCAGAATGTTAGCACTCTGTAAATTTTGTCCGACTGAATAGACAAACGGTAGAGGTAACTGTTTCAACTAGCTTTAGAGCTAAATCACTAGCTTGCTCAACTCAGAGAGGGATCTCTCGTATCACTTGATGATTCTTTGGAAATTGGTGGCTAGATTTGGTTTGTTTTGGGGGTTTTTTATAAAGTTGCTGGCAAAGAAGGGAATGAACACTTTGGGCTATGGAGTCAAAATTATGAAAGTGAATGAAAACATTGACTAGCCCGTAGAACTCTCTAGAGGATAAAGGCTAAATGAGGCAATGAATCTAATTTATAACTTGAATTTGATTAGAGTGGTAAGAGGAAAGAGAAACAGATAACTGCATCATAGCATTACATGAATGAATTATGAATTAGGTAAGAAGAAACATACACAGTTTAAATTGCTTAAGACAAGAGCATCAAATCAGGAATTTTGGGCCTTTAAATCTCCAATTTAAACAGAAGAAAAATGTATATGGAATAAAAGATCAAAGGAAGCACATACAATGAGTGAAGACAAAACTCATATCACCACCTTTAGAATATTTTCATAGAGACTTCGAAGCTGCTACATATGTATTCAATTCATCCCTAGAAAATTACAATGAAGTTTAGAACAACCAGAACTGTGCCCTTGCACTTCTGCCCATCATTAATACACTCAAAACCTCTAATATTATACAATTCGAGTTCCTTCAATGTGCAATAGGTTACAATAACTGAAATGAAATGTTTGATTACAAATGACAGTTTTCAGAAGAAATAAAACGTTTCATGATCCCTGCAGATTCTTCTAACGCGCCAACTCATTCCTCTGCCACGTTCTCTTTGAAATGTCACTCATAATCTTTCAAATATAATTGCATTTATCCATATTCTCATTAAACATTTGGGAATAATATATTTGAAATAAAAATAATTCCCAAATATTTTTCTATCCTATAGAATATAATTTAATTCATGGTTTTAAGACCATGTCTTGTTTACTTAATTCACCATTTCATTGTAAAACATTTACTTTTACCATTTCCCTGTGAGAAACATTTACTAGCGTGTAATTTTTTCCAATTTACCGTTTCACTTTGTGGAAAAACATTTCTTGTGTAATGTTTTTCCAATTTACTCTCTTTGGCAAAATACCTTTTATCTTCAGCTTTTACTTATGTAAAAGCTTTGGATAAAAGTTATCCAAGTTTTTGTTCACGTGCATCTTCCATTTAATTATTTTCCATGGAAATAAACATTAGTCTCCTTGATTTTAGAGGTAAGATTTAAATTTTACCTCTGTAAAACTTTTTCACTGTGAGGAAGAATCTCATTTATTAGAAATTCCATAATTGTTGTTGAAATGCACTCCTCGAAAAATGTCGCACATAAAACATATGATAAAATAGTGCATTTATTACATGGAGACTTGGGAACAAGATTGGTTAATTTAAAGCTGCTTTTTTATGTCCAATGTGCTCCACGTAAAAACAAGTGTCCACCAAATAAACCATGGTAGTATTCTTCGGTCCACCTTCACATAATTAAACTCCACGGTTACTGTGGTCCACGATATGTATGTGCACCCTCCATCCGCCCTTTGAATTTTCAATGTTAAGAATTGAGATTTGTGCCCATGATATGATTTGGCGTGATTCCATAAATTAAATATTGGATTAAATATTAATATAATATTTAATATAAAAATATGTATATTAATAGTAAACGTTTTTTCCAATTTTTTAAAGACTTTAGGCATATGAGGCTTTACTAGCATGACTTTATTAAAGGATAAGATAAGGGTGCCCAATACAAAGAAGCATTTTTATTTTCAATGCGATATGAAATAAGGGTAAATATAAGGCTATAGTGATGGAACTAAGGGAATTATATAAGCATTAAGACTAGGTATAAGTTTGGGATATTTGTGTCAAATTTTTTACTTATGAAGGACATGACTATTTTGGATGATCAATTAAATTGAAGAGGATTTAGGTGATGGGAGCTTAATGAAGCTCATGAGAAAAATTTTGAAATTCTAAGTGGAAAAACAACATAAGGACAAAGGCAGCTTTTGGAAAAATTAAATACAAATTAGCAAGTGATAACAGGCTCCTATTGGGGATGCTATCCTCCATAAGAGGTAGTAAAGAAACCCAGTGAACCGTGCTTGATCCATTGGGATGCTCCCAAAACTGTGGCCAGCACCCTACTCCGACCCCTGTCCAGTGTTTGTTGAAAACCAAACTCTGCACACTACTCTCAACTGGATGCTGAATGAAAAATACCACTAGAATCTAACTGTATGTACTACTAGAAATTGAAAAAGAATGTTTGACCAACAAGATTATTTGCATAATCCTATCTACTCCAAAGCCCGATGAAATGATATAATCCAAGTGATGCTAAAGTTCAAGTAAACAGGAAATCAAGCAATTGGCTTCCCAATTTTCTCCACTCACATCTTTCTTAGCGGTGGACAAATGTAAAATATGGGCTGACTAAAACACAAGTTGAATCAAAACTTGAGCTTATGAATGAAACAAACTCCTCCTTCATTGAATATTGTAATAGGATGGCCACGGGATCTTGAAAACCATGAAAAGTCATTTCTTCTTGATGAGAAAAAACAGAGAGACAAGCCTCTTTCATAAGTGTTTGTTGCTCTTGCTCTATTTCTTTGGTTTTGAGAACATTTTCAAATGAAATGGGAACAATAGGTTTGTCTACTTTTCCCATGCATCTCAACAAAACATTCAGTCACATTTGAACATCTTCAAATGTGACAATCATATTATGTGCATCCTCTTGTTCATCAAACAATTTTGATTTGGTTTTATTAACCTTTAGGAATTTTGCTTGAGGACTGTTATTTTGATTTTCAAATGAATGGATGGAAATAAATTATTGTTCATAACCTTCTTGTAAATGTAAAAAGCTAAACATCATGAACTATTTCACAGACTAGAGTTCCCATGGATGTTTTCAAAACCATGATTTTCTAATGAATCAAATAAAACAATTGGCTCTTCATTATCTTTATGTATTTATGATTGAAAAATGGAATACACTTTTTTGTTGCTTTCTTGAAACTCTATGTCATTTTTTATTTCATTACTTGAAGTTTCCATAGATGCAATTTAAGAATCCTCATCCATGTCTAGGCCACTTAAATTTGAACAACCACATCATTCACCAGGGGAAGAAGACAACCTTGAAACACTTTGTCTTGCTGGAAATATTGTTGAATGCATTCATCAAGTTCAAGAGAAGGAAAATCACTTTAGCAACAATTTCTTGATCATCTTCATATTCAACCAAAGGATGGGCTACTATTTGTTGTTGGGTTGAATATTCCTAAAGGGATTCTATGATTTCATCATTCATACACCCTTCATCACCAAAAACATCTTCAAGGTATTTGATGAAATGTTCACAAAACTCACAACAATCTTCAAACACCAAGAATGAAGGATTAGATTCTCCATAATTCTTAAAGAATGTTATGTGGAAATATTTAAGAGAATTATGGTTCTAGTTTTTAAACCTTCATGCCATAATCTTGCTTTTCCCCTCTAAAGTGGCCATAAACGTTTCATAAAACAATCCTCATGGAATTCAACCCCATCTTCACATGTGCATGTGAAATCTAATCAAGTGTAGGGCAACATCATTTCCTTGCATCTTGAATTTAGGAAAATATTTTTGCCGATCTATGTGAGGAATATGATTTGGAATATGAGATCGATTCATTGAAGTATACCTTGCAGATATTGAACTCATCTTTGAACAATGAATTAATAAATATGTTTTGGAAGGTACGGATTACGCATTGAGAGTGGAGTCAGTTGAAAATTCAAATTTTGGATTTCTTCTACCAATGGAACACTAAAACTAATTTTTTTTTTTTTATGTGGCTGGGTCGCCCGGAGAGAAGGAAGACAGGTAATATGTGCCTAAGTGTTTGTTTCTCTTAGACCTTAGAACTCAACCATGTCATTCTTCCCGCGGAAAAATTTTCAATTTCATCCCCAACAAGTGCAGAATGTTAGCCTCTGTAAATTTTGTCGGTGAATGAACAAATGGCCGAGGTAAGCTATTTTCAACCAGTTGAGATAAAGCACTGACCTGCTCAACTTAGAGAGGGCTCTTCTCTTCACTAAACCACTTGAAAAATATTAGTTTGAGTATCTACACGAGAAGTTGGGCATGACCCCATTATCCAATCCTAAGAGGCCATCTGTCAAGGGGGATTATGTGTTGATTGAATATCTAATACCTCCCAAAAAGTCTTTGCAATAACTTAGAGGGAGCATGTTTTCTTTGACATTGATGTCAAAGGGGAGAAAAGGGTGGTTTGGATCCTACGGTTGGAGTCCAAGCGAGAATAAGCCAGCGAGTTTTAGGGTTGCCATCAATGCCAGAAATGGGGACATTGTTGATGGCTTTCTAAGAAAGCTTTATTGCGTAAAATTAATGCTTAAAGAACATCAGTGGAACCAAACCTTGAAACCTGAGAGGGTATTCAAATCTCGAGGAAGAGATGATGGTTTTTCATAAGTCACGATAGAGGTCAAGATGGACTTCATAAGAGGATAAAAGGTCGAGAGACCAGTGAACACTTAGAAAATATTCTATGTTGGAGAGATCAAAAGCTCAGGAAGAAGATAGACAATGGTCGTTGGATGAACACTATGAGAATATATATTTAAGAACCAAACATCAATATAGCATGGAAAACCTCGGGAAAAGTACTCAGCGCTATGAGATAATTCGGATAATAAGCCTCTTGAGGGGCCACCTCCCTTTACCCAGCAAATGTTCAGAAGTACAAGATGATTCAAAATGAAAATGTCTCCTTGGTATATATAGGAGACTAGGAGGTATAATTACAACTAATGGCCTAAAGCGACATAAATGAAATAACATTACTAATATGTATACTAATTAAGGGGTAATGAGCCAACATTAGGGCTTAACATGCCCCTCCCTTGAGACAAGTGTTGTCCATGGCAGCTTGAGTAACTATGGATGCTTGTATAAAGATTCATCTTCCCAGGTGGAATCTTATTTGGAATCGTTTCCTCCCATTTAATGAGATACTCTTAGATAGATCTATTCCTTAATTTGGAATTCTTGTGTCGGTGATGGATTTAGGCTCCAATATGATTTTTCCTTCCTCATCAAGTTCACGGAAATATAGTTTGAGCTGGGATCTTTTCACTATAACCTTCTTTAAGCATGACATGGAAAGGTGTACTCATTGAAGATGCAAGCAACTCCAATTTGCATGCCATAGTACCAATATTTTGCAACACCTTATGGGTCCATAGTACTTTGGTGATAATTTATTATCCTTCTTGGCTTGCTTGAGGGACATCTGTTTGGCCTGGTTGTAGTCTTAAAACACCCAATCCCCTACTTCAAGAAACTTCTTTCACTCGATATTTATTAACGACATGGGTGTAATGCCTTGGTCAGGTTGTGCTTTAAGATTTAGAGAATTTGTTATTTGATTCTCGATGTGATCTTCTATTGCTTGAATCTTAGATTTTTATTTTAGAGGAAAAGTGATGGAAGGAGGGTGGTATCATAAAGTTCCATAAATGGTATCGACATTTTTGTTGCGATGTGAAAGGAAGTGTTATACCACCGATACGCCAAGGGTAACCATTGAACCATTGTGTTTTGTTTATGGGAAAAAGCAGCGAAGGTGCCTTCCGGACCGACCACTATCTTGGATTTTGTCCATCCCGGATTGAGGATGATAGGATGAGCTATGAGCCAATTGAGTACCCAAACAAGAAAGAAATAATTACATCCAAATGTCGATGAATATGGGATCTCACATCACTTACAATAATCTTTGGGCTACCATGGCATTAGGCATCTCCATGAATGTGGTGTTGCTCTTAACTTTGAAGGGATGAGAGAGTGCACAAAGTGTGCATACTTGGTGGAGTCTATCAACAATCACCATGATGACACTCTTTCCTTCAAAATTTGGTAACCTTGTGATGAAATCATGGAAACCTCCTCCAAGTAGCTTAGGGATGGATAATGGTTGTAAAAGACACAGGGGTCTTAATTGTTTTCCACCTTGTTTTGTTGGAAACCACACATTCTTCCACAAACCTTTGAACATTAGTTTAAGGTCATCCCAAAAAAAATCCTTCTTGACTCTATGGTAGGTTTTCAAAATCCAGAGTGCCCTCCCCTCTTTTGGAGAGGTGTTCAATTTCAATACTACCTTTTGTTTGAGTTAGGAGTCCTTACATAAATATAAGTGATCTTTGTACCATAGTGAATCATTTTCCATGTAAATGTATCGATTTCTGCGGAATCACAGCGACCTTTGAATGAGAGTGCACACTTTTTAGTCATATTTTCCATTTCATCCCTTGCTTCTATTATCAATCGGGTTGGATGATCGAGATACTTTAAAAGAAAGGCCTCAACATCTTCATCCTTTCTTGAGAGTGCATCTGCCCGTATTTGCTTCCCCTTTTATAGGCGATTTCAAAATCATGGCCAATATCTTGGTTACCCATTTTTTGTTCTTCTAAAGATAGTCTTTGTTCCAAGAAGTATTTAAGACTATCATGATCTGTTTTGACCCAGCAGAAGTGCCTACCTATTAGGTAAGGACGCCATTTTTCAATGTATGAAGTATTGCCATCATTTCATTCTCATAAATGGGTTTGTGTAAAGTCCTTTCCGCCCGAGGTGGTGGGCTTTCAAAGGCGGGGCCTCCTTCTTGCATTGGGACAGCACCAATTCCATTTCCCGTTCATCATTCCACAATAAGAGTTTTTGTGAAGTCTAGAATTAGATCAGAGCGGAGACTTTACACATCACCTCTTTAAGTTGTTCAAGCTTTTGGTTACCTCACGGAGTCCATGAAAATGCATCCTTCTTGGTTAGTGCGATTAAAGATGCTTGCTATTCTTCCATAGTTCCGAACAAACTTGCGGTGGTAACTGTCAAACCCAAAATCCTCTAAGATTTTTAATGTTTTTGAGAATGGCCAGTCCATCATGGCCTTAATCTTGTTAAGTCTACCTTGACACCTCCTTGAGATACAATATGACCCAAATACTCTACCTCCTTTACTCCAAAGAAACATTTGGATGGTTTGGCATATAGTTGTTGCTCCTTTGGTAGTTGTAGCACCTTGTCAACATGTTCGCGGATGAGATCCTCCCAAGACTTGTTATAGATTAGTATATCATCAAAATACTAACACAAATTTTTGAAGAAAGGGCTTGGAAATGGAATTCATCAACCCTTGGAATGTGGAAGGTGCATTTGTAGAATGGCCAAAGACATGACCAAAAATTCATAATGGCCTTCATGAGTTGAATGTTGTTTTGCAGGATATCTTCTTCCTTCATTTTGATCGATGATACCACGAGCGGAGATCCAATTTTGTGAAATAGAATTAGCCATGCGGTTCATCTAACAATCCATTAATCGGGGAATGGGAAACTTATCTTTAATAGTGATCTTGTTGAGCTCTCTATAATCACGGACACATATGCCATGAGTTATCTTTCTTGAATACCGTACACCGGTCGCGAGAGTAAGAACTTTGGCTAGGTCTAATAATGCGACCCTCTAGCATTTCTTCAACCATGTGGCTCAATTTCACTCTTAAGGGCATAAGGGTATATGTATGGCGATGTTAGGAGGAACACTCCGAGAAATTAGGAGGGAATTTCATGATCATGGTTTTAGTGGGAGGGAGACCTTTGGGAATATCTTCAAATACTTTGGAATGCTTATCAATGATCCTTTGGAGATCTTGGGAATAGATGGCTTAGATGTTTTAGAACATCTAGTGAGCATAGTTATGCAATAATGCCTTGATGCCCTTTTCAATAATTTTTTCGTAATGGATTGCAGGAGCTTATCCACCTTGTCGGGAACTTACTGTGATACCTCTTAACTCAATTTCTTTCCCTTCCAATGAAAATTTCATGAAAAGTTCTTGAAAATTAAAAGCCAACATTCCTAATGATTGCTTGGCTGTTTGGATTCCAATTACAACATCTGCACCACCCATGGGTTATAGCAATCATTGGACTATTCATTATATTCCCCATAGTAAGATTGAGTGTTGTGCATTTTCTTTGAGCAATTGATGAACATAAAATTACTTTTAATCATTACTTGAAACTCGGTCTTTGGATATACCGAAACAATTGAAATCTTTGGCCTAATTTATAGTAGGTAAATTATGAGTGCTTCGAGGAATCAATTAGGACTATTACCTTTTTCTTTTTTGATGTATCCTTCAATCTTGAGGGGTTTGAGGTGCTAATTCAGCCAATGCATTACGATATCGTGTAGAGTCAACTCTTCGGTGAGAATTGCTTCACGTTTTTTTCATCTTGAGATGGTTCTTCTTCTTCTTCTTCTTCTCTTCACAATCTATGTAGAATAATTTCTTCTCACCACACTTATGTCCTTACTATACTTGTTGTCGCTTAATTAAAGCATAAACCTTTTGCTTTCTTTCACTACAATTGTTGAGGTGTCAACCTTGTAGGTTGAGGTGTTTTAGGAGAAGGGCTTGATGTTCTCTCTATAGATATTTAGGATGATAGTTCCTTCCTAGTATCCATAGCCATATTTTTACTTTCAGCATTTCTTGCCACCTTAAATGCATTCTCAAATGATTTGGGTTCCCAAAGGCGAACCTCATGTTGAATATTGTCCCTTTAAAGTTCCTATGAATACACATCAATCAAGTGCTCATAAAGGAATGTCGGTTACCTTATATTCAATCTTTGAAAGTTCTCAATGTGCTTTCGATGGCCCGAACCCTTTTTTCTTGAAAGTTTATCAATTGGCTAAAGAGGTATTGCTCCTTGTATCCTCATAGTGTGCTATCATTTCTTAGTGAAAATTGTCCAAGTGACGGCGATTTGCGGGGTTTCAGCCATCGATGCAAACAAATTGATTAGTTCTAAATATAAAGAAGCAAATTCATTTACCCCTTTTGTGTATGTGGCACATTGGGGAGATCAAGGGAATTGCTCCATCACGAGTATCCATGTGATTGGGTCCTTGCCATCAAACTTCCTCATATCAAATCTTAGGAGCGTGGACGGTCTTCAAACTAAAGTTGGGTTCTCCATTCTTGATTCACCTTCCTTGTGTCCTCATCATGAATTTCATGGGATGCATTTCACACAGGTGTCTTATCTATTACAAAATTTCTCATTACTTCTATGATCTGCTTTAATCCATCCATCTTAGTATCCAACAGCTTCCATTGAATCCATCTTAGTATACAACTTAGCTTCCATTGAATCCATCATCTCTGTAGTTCATCTTTAGTTATTGTCTTCTTTTTTGTAAATCATTTTATGTCCCTACGCATTTCTTCACCTTCATCAAAGGAGTCCAATTTAGATTTTACGGAGGCTTATTTGGTGTGAGGTCCCTTTTTGGGTGGCAATGTTGGCCAAATATCACTTTTGAGTCTTGATTTTTGAGGTGGTTCTACTAGAAAATATTTATTACATTTTGTCTCAAGTTTATTATACGGGTATGAAACTTTCTTTTAAATAGTTCTCTAATATTTCTTCTCTGCAATGCCGCGAGTCTTATCAAAATTGGATGTGCCAAATTAGATTTCACAGTAGCTTCCTCACAACTTGTAGATTTTTGTCCTTTCAGGAGATCTCACTTGTATAGAATGCCCTTTCAAAATAATTAAATTCTAAAACTCTCACCCAAAATACTCTGAGACTGTCCATGATCAATGCAACCAGTCCCTCGATTTGGATACTCTACAAAGAAGTTATGCTTGTTTTACACAGAACACCTTGAGACTAGTGATACTCTAGCAAGAAGTTATGCTTGTTTTACCTGGAACACCTTCTTGAGACTAGTCAATAGGACTAGTCAGATACCCTATCTTACACAAGGTGTATCTACAAATTTAAGATGACCCAGAAGCTAAAATTTTTACCACAGATATCTTACTAATTTCTGTAAATAGCCTCTAGATTTTAGGGTCTGAAACATTACAGAAAAATTTTTATAGAAAAAAATCTGCAATGACTCATTTCAGGATGATTCCAGAACCCTATCTTGTACAGGCTGTATCTCTGAAAGTATAAGGCCTTAGGAGCTTAATTTTGAACCCAACGTACCTTGATCCATATAATAAATACCATCCAATCGGTTCCTTTTGAAACATTGTAGAAAAAAAGTTATAGCGAAAATGACATGGTGTCTCAGATGTAGCAGCGAAACCCCAAGACCTTGAGCTCTGATACCATATGTTAAGAACCAAACATCAATATAGCATGGAAAAACCTCAGGAAAAGTACTCAATGCCTTGAAACAGAGATAATTTCAGATAATAATCCTCTTCGAGGGGGCAACCTCCTTTTACGCCACTTAAATGTTCAAGTACAAGATGATTCAAAATGAAAATGTCTCCTTGCTATATATAGGAGACTAGGAGGTATAATTACAACTAATGGCCTAAAGCTGACATAAATAAAATAACATTACTAATATAATATGCCCCAATTAAGGGGTAATGAGCCAACATTAGGGCTTAACAAATATGGACCATTAGATCAAAGTCCAGACAGGAGGAACGAGTGCGCAAGAGAGGAACAGATCCTATCCGTTGGATCTGAGTGCAAAGGACCAACAACCGTTAGATCCAGTGGATTTGCAAGGAGAATAAGCTCAAGAGGAATATCTGACAATCGTCGGATTGAATTAGTGGAAGGATAGGACAAGCAAGGGCTAAGATCTGAGATCTCGATCATCCTAATACCATTCAGCCATCAGATCAAACCCGAATTCTCACCAGTCGTCCGATCATTTTAAAGTTGAAGGATAGGATAAGCGGGGCTAAAGGGTTGAGAATTTGATTATCCGAATACCTATCAGCCGTGATATCAAACCCAAATTCTCGTCAGTCATCGGATCATTTTCGAGTGGAGGGATAAGATAAGCGAGGTAAGATATGAGATCTCATTTATGCGAATTTTTGTCAATCGTTGGATCATTCTAAGTGGAAGGATGAGATAAGATATAAGAGTTGCATCACAAATAGATCGAACCATTTATCTGAGATCTTGATCAAATGAACAACATTCTTTTAGGTTATCAAGATGTGAGGAGGTTAAGCTTCGGAAAAATATCACATCAAGAATTTCAAGTTTGAGATTTGAAATACCTGAAGCCCGAAGATTCGAAGAGTCGAAATACACTCTCAACCATCGGATCATCTGAAGTGAATTTCATTCATCAGATAATTCTAAAGTGGAAGCACATGATAAGTTAAGAAAAGGACGCACTAATCTCAGCAGTCGAGAATCAAGGACTCAGATCTATGGTCGACAAGGCATATCGAAACCCCCAACCTTTCTTCCTTTAACCATGGGGGGGGGTTCGAGATGGTGGTATTTTCCATGTGGGACCCTCATACATGTATCCTTCTTGTTAACTCAGACCCCCCTTGCTCATTACCACTTACCACCTAACACCCCCTTCGAATAAACCACCAAACCACTCATACATACCACCTCAGGGCTCCGACGTCACACTCCACTATCCGCTACACGTCACACTCCACTACTGGGCTCTGCCTCCACACCCCACTACAACGCCTACAAGCCTCACCCATGACAATAGACCACCTCAGAAAGGACATGAGTCATTTGATTTGAAAGATCACTTCGGGTGTATTCTCAATCGTTGATCATAGTACAGTGGAAGGATGGTGTAAGTTTGAAAAGTTGAAATCCCAAAGTTTCGAAGGGCGAAGTTCCAATAGTCATCCATCTCAATGTTTGATTAAGTCTTAGTCGTCGAGTTGAACAATGAAAGGATGAGTGTAAGGATCAAATCTGACCATTGATTTGTTTCCATGAAATAAACCGTCCAATTCGATCCGTCCACTCAGGAGCACTGTCAAGATTGTAAGATCGACGATCCTGTCGCATTGCGGGGATTGAAGATGCCCAAACTTTAAAAAGTTGAAGGCAGGCCACAATAGAAACCATGGTTTTGGAGAAAGGACATGTGGAGGCTTGAGGTAAATTGCGGGGAGAAAAGTAGTTTGTTCTACACCACCTTTGAATGCGCCTGCAATCGCATGGTCACATGAGTTCATCGCCCAATGTCATATCGAGGGAGGAGGTAGCACATCGCTAAGCTCCACTTCAGAGTTCGGGAGATCGAGAAGTGCCTTTTGAATAAGTGTTTGGTCACAGCCATGGTTACATCAATAAAAGAGAAGGGAAGGATCTAGCATTGCTAGGCTCCACCTCAGAGTTTCGCGAGTTGGAAAATCAAGGTGACTCGCAGTCGATCACCAGAAACACAAAATCACGAAACACCTTTTTGGATAGGCGTCTGATCACAGATCATGCTCACGTGAAAGGAAGGGGATTAGCAAGAAAATCTAGTGCCTGCTATGATTTTTTTCTCAGGAAGGGAAAAGGTGCCAAAGGGATGAGCACGCAGAGGTTCTCTCTGTAACTGTCGGAACAGACTGATTATAACTACCAGAAACGGAGTGATTGCATATGCCAGAGAATAATAAGAGCTTCAAGGTGATCGCTAGAGGAGATGAAGAGTCTCAAGGTAACTTCCAGTGGAATGAAGACTCATCATAAAGACAATTGACAGATGGAAGAGAGTCAAAGACTGTAACTGCCAGAGAAGCCAAAGAATCTCGGGATAATGGCCACTGATGAAGAACAAAATCAACATGATTGCCAGAGAGAATGAAGAGTTAGGTGTATGATATGGCATAGGACTTGGCATGATAAATATACGCAAAACAGAGAAAATATGGGCTTCTGTTGAGAGTTATTCATGCAAGTAGAAGAATGCTCTGTACAATAGATGAAATGCACAGAAAAGGCATAACACATAGAATTAACATGGCGCACAGAGTATAAAATGTTGAAGAACAGAAAGCACAAGTGAGGGAGCAGGAGGACATTGATGAAGGCAGCGTAGAGCATTGTAGCAGAACAATGATGAGATTGATAAGCCATTGATAAACACTGTATCACTGTAATAAATTTCAATAAGTGAATTTTTTATAATCGGGGTGGTAAGGTGGTGCTAGGGAGGATTGTTGTCCTCAGAGTTTCAAGTGGGTTCTTGAACATAGGGAGTTGTAACTTCCATCTGGTTGCATCCAGAAAAACCAGGGTGGTAGGGTGGTGCAACGGAGAACTAGTGTTCTATGTTATACAAGTTGGTGCTTGTGTGACTGGAAGTTGATTCTTCCATCCAATTGGTGTTGGAACACTCAGGGAGTTGGTGCTTCCTTCTAGTGGGTGCTAGAGAAACCAGAGAGTTGGTGCTCTCAGTAAGTTCCATCTTGTAAAACAAAGGTGGTAGTCTCAAAAGGAGTTGGAGCTCATAAGAATGATACTACACAAAAAATGAATACTACTTATCATATCAAGAAGAAGAGGTTTTCTCCCTTTATGGGTTTCCTCGTGAATATCTGTCTCTGTGTATTTCATGTGTGTGATTGATGTTGAATACTCCATTTCTTACTTCCCTGAATTATTGTGATCATCGTTGAGTGTTTGGTAATGAGTTTAAAATGGGCATAATTGTTTAAGCACAATAACAACTGATTCAACACCCCCCCCCCCTC
>SNQJ01S0006011.1:132139-143695 GCA_010110895.2 Picea sitchensis
TTGGTTGTTGTCATTGATGTCAACCCTAGTCATGGGTTTTGGACCGCAAGATTGATGAAGGTATTTGGACATGAAGGAAAATGCTCATGTAAATAAAAGACCCATGGATTAATAGTATACATCATGTTGTTTTCGGTGGTATGTGTCACGTCACGTGGATCCTCATGGCTGAGGAGAAATGCATTTTTGAAGATGACAAAGTGAATTGAAGAAGGAAGTACATGTAGGCCCTGAATATAATTAAAAAAAAGAATTACAAAATAAGAAAGTGTCAGGTCGACCCTAGTGTTAAAAGGAAGTGACATAAATGGTATAAATAAATATCATTATACATTCATTTGATACACAAGTCTAATTTCAGAGGAAATTAGAAGTAAAGAAGGCCAGATTTCAAAGGAGGATGAAGTTGTTTGGTGATGTGTTCTAAAGTATGTTATTTTCAGGTCATCTTACCATTTTCGCTTTAACTTTTTTTTCTAGAACGACTCAGATGGTGAAATTGCTATGGTAGTGAGAAGACATATCAAGGTACCTGTGTTAAAAGTTCCAGCTCTTGATTCACTATGATTATGGATATACACTCTGTGGAAGATAGGGTTTTTTACCAGTCCTGAAGCTAGTCAATAAACAAATGTTCTGGGTAAAACAGTCATAACGTATTCATAGAGAATCCAAATGAAGTGGGACAAATTGAATTGGAAATAGTACAAACTTTAGTTTCTTGTGTGCGATTTTCCGAATCGGATGTTAAATATTGAGTGCAGGGAAGTTTGTACAAGTTTGGTCTTCTGAATAAACCAGAATTGAACAAGGTCTACCATTCTCTCTATAACTTCTTTTTGGGGAGGATTCAAGGAGTGAAACTTGGATAAGTTTCAGAGAATAAATTGAGTAATAATATCTACAATATCAGAGTATTCCAAGAATTGAATAATTGCATAAATTGAAGAAGTCTCAGGAAGCATTATCAGGTTCTATGTGATGGTTGGTTGATGGTGATGATTTTATGTGAAGTTTTATTATCTCTCATATATTCTTGGGTGGAAGGAAGGGGCAAGGATGGAGAATTAAACTCTCTCTTGATATTGGAGGATTGTATCTTCCTCTTTGAGGTTTATCCCTCCCTTTACATTTGGAAGTTGTAGCTACCTTTGGAAGTCATTACTTCCCTTGAAAAATAACTATTGATTATTTTTCATATACTGTGCATGGTGTATTGTGGTGTATTGGTGTAACTCTTATACTATTGTTCATTGTTCATTGGATATAATTGAATGGTTTAAGTATAAGTTGAAAAAGGTTTTAAATTGTACTTGATACTGATTCACCCCCCTCTCAGTATCAACAGTGGCTTTGGCTAACCCCCTCTTGTAAACATGTTCAAGTTCAGGAATGAAGTCAACTGGGCCTTATGAATTCCTTCTTGTAGAATACTCAGTCAAATTGGAAGTTAGTGGAGTCGCCAAATGAGGAGTTTATTTGTGATAAAAAAAACAAGCATCAAATAAAAACCAAGTAACAACAAAAAGGAAAACATGTTGTGTTTCGGGAATAGAAAGATTTATCCCCAGCAACGACGCCAAAAATGTTGTTTCCTTTATACACACTTGGGCTACCATGTAAGAAATATTCAATCCACTCAGTGTGTCATTGGGGGAAAGTCTTGAGTCAAGGTGTTGTCCCATGATCCTTGACTCCTCCTTGTAGGCCAACTCCTAGCGAAGCCAAGGGGGGTAGTCCCTAACAAAAATACTATGGCTTTTAAGATACTCTAAGCTAAGAAACCACTCTAGGAGTTTATTGCAGAATAAAATATTTATAGTGAATCATTCAATGCATTCATTCGATAGACAAGATAATCATTTATAATAGAACATATGTCCAACCCTAGAATATACATGCACAATAAAGTAAAGGATACAATATCTGCAAGTGTTATAACAATTATTATGCAATCATCATATTGTGAATGAAATACTTCTCATGAAATAAAAATTTGTAAACATGAAACCAACGCCTTAAAGGTATCGTGGGTAGTTGTCGAACACGTGTTTTATTAAGTTTTATTGAAGGTAGATTAATGAAATGTGTGGCCTCTTTAGAAGTTATTCTTTTGTTTGGAAATGTGTTGATAACTTACTTAAGCCCCAAGGCTTCACCTATAAGTTCAATGAAGGTGTCGGATGTCAACACGGGGAGAACCTAGATCTCAAAGTTCTTGTTTGACTTCACACACTCCCTTCATGCAGTTTCCCTCGCATCAAGATAGATACTATCAAGGCTTCCCTAATTAAACTACTCCACACTAACAACTCCAGTTATCATGAATTCCATGATCAAGTTAGGTTTGCAAGGGTTCAAAGCATACACTGGGAACTGCAGGGAAGGTTTATTTTAAAACTGAAAGTAAAATTGAAAGGAAAACGCGGAAAACTTGAAATGCTTTCTAATTACTAAAAGTGAAATGAAAGCTAAACTAGCATAAGAGTTACTTTGCTTAAAGAAAGTAGTGATTGCTTGAATGGTTAATTTTCTTAAGTTGTGTGTGTTTGAAAGAAAATAAAGCAAGGAACTTGAAAGAAAAATGAAGCACACAACCACCACTGATCCCCCTAAAGAGGATGACGAAACTGGGCACTAGAGGCCCACTTTTATTAATGCCTATTACACTTCGAGAAAATGAAATCTTTTTTTATTTTTTTCTTTTTTTTTATGAGTTTTGGATCCTTATAAAATGAATCAAATTATTAATAAAAATTTACAAAGAAGAATTCTAAAGTCTTGGTCTTCAAATGGTCCAACTTGAGGTAGAAAATCTTCAGTTTTGCTTCAAAATCGTCAAAGTTCCCCCTTGTTTTGTGACGGACCTGCTAAAAACCAGCAAAGGAAAATGATTAGAAACTACCACAAATCACTCTAAGCAAGTACAAAAGTGAACATTTTTAAGCTTTGAAAAGACTTGCAAAGTTTATTGAAATAAAGAAGGTGTTTTGAAAAGTTTTATGTGTTTTTCTTTTTGTTTTTCAGAGGGATTGAAGACTCCTTGTTCATTGAATGCGCCCAAACTTGCACAAATTGGACAAGCTTCTCCTTGGCTTTCCAAGAACCTGCAAATGACATCAAGGTACTTGTGCCTTGATCGTTGAAAAACAACTAGGAAAAGGTTCTTGTAAAGGAGGATTAGGGTTGTCCAAAATAAATCAACTAAAAATCTAGGTAAAAGGCTAAATAGACTAGCAATTTTGGAACACCTAAATGAGAAAACTAACAAATTTTATTGATGACTTTTTCTTGTTGTTCAGACATAAAGTAAATGAGCACTTCAAATTCTAGATATTACAATAGGAAAACGCTTTGAAGAAACTAATTACTAGCTTTAAAAGATTTGGATAAAAGATTGCTAAGAAGTATATTCTTCTTTAGATCTAGCTTGATATGAAGAGTTGCAATTTAAACCCAGATCTAAATCACATGCATGCATTAATAAAGAAACTAAAATTGATTTTCAATAAAAACGACTTGAATCTAACTAATCCAAGTGAGTAGGTAACCACAAAAAATTGAACTTGTGAATGAGGAATTGGTTGTTTGAATTTGGATCTCCTTGGGCGACGGGGTCTCTTTGATGGAGGAAAGACAGAAGGATGTCTTTCAAAACTTTCTTGGGAAGAGTAAGGATGCAAGACTAGATCCTTTACTTCTCCAAGGTTGAGGTTCTTATGTCCTTCACAAAACTTGCAAACACTTTGTTCGATTTTGGTGCTCATCTACACAAGAAACTCAAACAATCATGTTAGTTTAATCATAAAACATAACATGCATGATAATATTCATATATAAAACAACAAGAGGATTATAAATGCAATAGACAATAATAATCCAATCTGAGTTAGATAATAGTACCTCTACTTTCAGCCAATACTATCAAAATTTATGAGCAAAATTTGAAACACAACCACCTCAATCCATTAGCATAGCATCATTCCACATGTAGATCCAACACCAAGAATATACCTCCATTAATTATTCTTTTATTCCAATATCAAAAGATTAACAATGGTGATTACAACCTAAGTCCAACACCCATTAACCATCCAATGGGGGGTCGACTTCATTATATAGCTTTTTGTGTGATAACTCCAAGGTGAGGGTGCATGAGCTAAGTGAAGTGTGCATGGCCCAAGTGAGGATGAGTGGAGAGTAGTGGAGTGGCTTTACCACCACTCAACTTCAAACTCGTGTGGATAAGCCACCTCTATGCACAAGATATCTATCAAAAGCAAGTACAAACAAAATTTATCAAGAAAGGAAGAGAGATTCAATATGGAAGAGTGAGAAAATATATTCACACTACTCCAATGAGTTGATAATTGATAAATAGATGATGATCAATATATTTAATGAATGATTGGACTACACTCATATATAGGACATATAATTCCATAATCGCAGAATGCATGCATGCATAATAGCATAATAGTGATGATCTAAAATAGAACTAGTTAGTTAACTCCCACTGAACTAGTGTGCCAAAAATAGAAATTTCTCCAACACCCCCTATGAACATCACTATGGAGTAAAAATGAGCCTCGAAAACTAGGCTATGTTAGGTACTCATGTACAATGCAACTAATGAACACTTAATAAAATTGAAGAAAGAGGGAAAACCACGTGGGAATAAACCCCCCCCTCAAAAGACAATGCATCAAAAGAAGTAAAGGCAGTTGCTAAGCAACTGTGTTCTTCACTCCAAGACGATCTCATAAAGTCTGAAACTTATGCTCACTTAAATTCTTCATGAAGATGTATAAATATTTATGGATATGATGAAGTCCTTTGGCAACCTATCTAGCCTTGTACCTCTTGATCATGTGGACCCATCTGCACCTGAAAATATTTCTTTCTAGTGGAAGTGGAACCAGATCGCAAGTCTGATTCTCTAGGAGTGATTTGTACTCCTTTTGCATGGTTGTTTTCCATAATGGATTTCTCACAACCTCATTGTAGAGTTGCAGATCGGAAGATTGAACCATATAGCAATGCATGGGCATCGCAGGTTTAGAACATGAAGGTACATGAGAAGGCTCCTCGTGATGAGTTTGAGTGCTCCTCGAATCCAATGGATTCCCTACAAGACCACATGTTTCCTAAAATGTGAATTGTTCCCTCTTGGGCATCTGTTGAAGCTTTGACCCTGGCTTCTTATCTGGTTGTACTACCTGCTTATTTTCATGTACAGAATTTGAGTGTATGGAATCATCTTTTATGTCTGTAACTGATGGAAGTGCAAGAGTATATGCATGTTGAACTAGAGATGCATGCAAAGTAATCTCCTTATTTGTAAGTAGAAAAGAGGAGTCATTGTCAGAAAACTTAGTGAATTTATACAACCTTGACTTGTGATCCACCTCACCAATTGAAATGATGGAATTAGCATGTATGTCAAGTACAGAAACTGAATTTGATGTAAATTCAACCTTTTTACTTTTCTGAGAGATCTAATAAACTGAGAGTGGATTCATAGAAAGCTTTGGAACATGTAAAACATTATCAAAATTGTCATTATGGAGTTTCACTCTCCCCTCTCTCATTACTGCTACTAGAGTATCATCCCCCATGAGCATAGGGGGTCTTGAGCATGGACTCAAAGAAGAGAAAACTTCCTCTTTCGCTGCCATATGATGGGATGCACCAGAATCTATAATCCATGAAACAGATGAGGAATTAATTGCAACAAGAACAAGATGATTACCTTTCGTAGGAGCAGGATCTTCTTCCATATACTTCTCGACTCCCTCTGGAATGAAGTTTCCAAGGTTTTTCTACTGAAGTGCATGTGCCATAAGATCGATATGTTTCTTCATGCATGTGGATTCTTCATGATTCAGTTTATTGCAGTAAGTGCATTGCTTTCCCTTCTTCTTCTTCTTGGAATCTGAAGAATCGTTAAAGGGTTTGAAATATACCTCCTTCTCGTTGTGTTTCTCCTTCCTTTTATGTTGATGATCCTTTTCCATCATGCATGGTGAGTACATGTGCTTTGTGATCCTTGATTAGGCCCATCTGAATGATTTTTTCCTGCTCATGTGTGAGAGAATCAATGAATTGATCAATGGTGGGCATCTTCCAATTTGTTCCCATGAGATACCTTCCTTAATGGAAAGTGGAAACATAGACAACATATTATGGTCCTAGCTTGACCAAGATTGTTAGAATAAGTTGGTCCACTTGTTTAGACTTATCAATACGACAAGTTGCTAAGCTCAATATCAAATATTTAAACTTAGTAAAGAAATCTTGTATATTATAAAAACTTTTAGGATCCAAAGTATTCAACTCTACCTCAAGCATATGACCTCTCATCTCATCTTTCTTTCCAAACAAACTTTCTAAGGTGGTCCAAATTTCGTTTGGATTCTTGCATGCGGCAACATGAAACCATAGATTAGTTGAAATCAATTCAAGAAGAAGTCATGTGGCTTCATCCTTTCGGTTCGCCCATCTCATCTTATCAATTGTTGATGTAGGTTATGCTTATGTCCCCATTGTCAAGTTGTACAGTCATTTCCTTCTGAGTTGGAAGTATGCCTTGGGATTCCAATCAAAATAATTGTATGGTGTGAAGATTACCACCAAGTTTGACTATATAATAGGTGTCCTATCCATCGCTCCCACTGTTTCTGAGAACCCCTAAAAATTTACTCTCAATCTACAAGTGAAAAACTAAGAAATCACTGCAGAAAGGGCACTTTAAGTGAAAAATCGTATCAGTTTCAGGAGACGATATTTCGACTTACTTTATGAGAAAACGGTGAGGAATATAGTCAAACGGTTGAAAACCCACTTGCAGAATGGGTCGATTTACTTTTTTCTCAACCGTTTCCCCAAAAAGTTAATATTTTGGGGGAAATCACTGCAGAAAGGTATGACCACGGATTTGCATCAGTTTCATGAGGTGATCTTTTGGCTTACTTTCTGAGAAAACGGTGAAGAATTTCGTCAAATGGTTGAAAACCCACTTGCAGAATGGGTCGATTTACTTCTCGTGCAATCTGTTTCCTCAAAAAATTAATATTTCAAGAGAAATCACTATCGAAAGGTACGACCACGGATTTTGCTCGCCAAAACTCTGATTTTCCTTATTCTTTGGCTTGTCTTGCTTGTTCCAAGCAGTGTAGCTCTAATACCATGTCATTGTTTCATTGAAACCTGCATATGAAATCTAGCTAAAGAAAGTACAAACAAAACTTATCAAGAAAGGAAGAGACATTCAATATGGAAGAATGAGAAAATATATTCACACTACTCCAATGAGTTGGTGATTGAAACATAAATGATGATCAATATATTTAATGAATGAGTGGAATACAATCATATATTGGACATAACATTCCATAATAGCATAATCCATGCATGCATAATAGCATAATATTGATGATCTAAAATAGAAAGTTAAAATAGAACTAGTCAGATAACTCCCATTGAACTAGTGTGCCAAAATTAGAAATTTCTCTAACAAGGGAGGTGAGTCATCCTTTGGGATTGACGCCCCCTCTTGCAAGTGCGCCACATATGATGAGAGGTGCACATAGCTTTGTTGGGATCTTCACCCAAGATCCACCTCATCCAATCAAGTCTCCTTCACTAGGAAAGGAGTTTGCAACTCACTCATGGACTCTAGACAAAGGGGAAACATCTCCCAGAAATGTTTCCCTATTATTAGTAAGCTGATTTTATTCAATTTTGTTTGTCATTTTTACCTTTTTGAAAGCCGAGTGATTAAATCATTTTTTTCCTCAACAAAGGGGGAATAAGGGTTTAGGGGGTGTTATGGCTTAAAAAACGAGCACAATCATGGCATCTAACAACAATTGATGCCACTTTTATGACTTTATTGACTTTTACATTAAAAACTATTCGTTTTACGAGAATTTTTTTTATTGATTAAAACTTAGAAAAAAACTTAGGGGGGACTTAGCGCAATTTCCATATGACTCAATAGACATGACTTAGCATGAATTCATATACATTTAGACACTAAACATTGGTTATACCATGTCAAGGCCTAACCACCAGCACATACTCCAGCGTTGGAGGAGATTTGAGTGAAAAAACTTAGAAATTATTAATCACCTGATAGGCAAGAAATAATTAACAAGTGAAAAAAAACACTCCAGAGTACATGCTCGTGCTCAGGTCTTAGGTGGGCAATAGTATTTTATAACTTTCATGCTAAAGTCATTTATTACAATGCCCCAGAGGGATGTAAATGCAGAAAAAGGGTGCTCTCATAGACCTGTTGAATTTCTGAACACTGAATTCTGAGCATCTGACTGCTCAGTCTTTGGTGGCTCATCTGAAATCCAGCTAGTAAAACTCTGTGGATAGAAGGATTCATGACGTATAAGGGACCGTAGTATCTCATTTATCGATGCCTTTGTAGAGGGTGTGTTGCACCTTTGTTTTCAATGCAACCTTTTTCCAAGCCCATTTATTGTCTTTTAGTCTTTTTAAGATGTTTCCAAGTTGAATCGAAGGTGGGGCTTCTACCTAAGTATGAAAAAGAATGCCCACCTTGACTCTACTATGGTCACATCATGCTTCCCCATGTTGAAACCATGTGTAGGGCTTATTCCTAAGCATAAAAAACAGTTCCCACACATGCTCTAGCTTGGTTGGCATTTTGTATTAGTTATTTTATTTTGGGTCCCATCACTTTCTTATGAGAGACATTTCATTGTCCTTGGGATTGTTGAGGAAAAGATATGAAATGATCTTACTCAAGAATTTTCAGATCATGCTTGGCTAAAGAAAAATAGACGAGAATATCACCCTATGTTTATAGCCATCAAAATTAGTATCATAATTCACAAGTATTGATTACAAGTGCTTAATCTGGTTTTTTTATAATTAAAAGCTTGCTGAAAAATTCATCATTTATGTAATTTTCTGAACATAACAGATGTTGAAATAAATATAGAGTCAGAAGTAAAGACACCAAGTCAATAATCAAAATATATGAGACATAAAGAAATCATTTATTTCATTCCAATTCATCAAATAATCGTTCTCTTTACAAAATTTCTGGAGGAAGTTTTGGACCAAAGTCAAACTTAGACATCCTGGATGAAACATACAAAAGGACTTCTAACAAAAAGTAAAAAAAATGAACTTTAAAAGCTGGATCAGCTTGCCACAGATTGTTTCCCTTTTGACTCTGCATAATAGCCTTTGTCAGTCATGAAATCTAATTCACAAACAGACAAGTCTACGCAGACTATCAAAGATAGATCAACACCTCTAAAAAACAAGTATTTGAATGAAGTAATTCAACCATGAATCTTGTTGTCTACACTAGGATCATGCTATCATAAAAAAAAAAATAGGCTTCTAATGAATTAAGGAATGAATGAAAACTGAATTTTCTCAACAGAACTCAAAGAGCAAACCTTAGTATGCTTCTCCTTATATTCTCCTTGTGTTCCTCCTTTTCCTTTTGCCTTTAAGCAAATTAGAATTGGTGGAAGTAGTTGAACTACTTCTTTAGTTAAGTTAACTCAAACTCAACCAACTTTTTAGTTAAAGGGGAAAAGTAATAAAATCAAAATAAGGGTTTTTAATAAATAATAACTAGTAGGTGGGACCCCTTGTGACTCATTTTTTTGTTTTAACAATCATAACACAATTAGTTAATCAAACAAAACATCCCTCCTTGTGACTCCCATCATCACTTTCATATTTTGACAATTCATATCAATTATAATTTGAAATTATTTCCAAAAATATATTACCCAAATATCCAAAAATAGTGTGTTGTCCAAAAATTCAGAAGTCAACTGTTTTCAACAATTAATAAATAAAAACTTAAAATCCATATTTACCACTCTGGGAGGCAATCTTTTCCTTGTTGTTGTTGTCACCTTTTGATCTCTCTGAATTTTCCTTAGGTTGTGTGAAGCCTTTAGGCCTAATCTCATTGATCACATGATAGCAATCATCTCTCAAATGCATGTGGGAGGACATGGATTTATCATAATCATTTGAAGGTGAGGAGGGGGCGGCAGGGGATTTTCCCTAGAGCCTCTCTCATGGCATAAAAGGTAGATACAAACATAGAATATGCGCTACCTAGCTTAGAAAGAATAATATATATGCAACGCTCTTCCTCCATTTTTATCTTACATTCTTCACATAAAATTATGAGTGTTTTAAACTTAGATAGATAGTCTCCAAGGAAAGAAAAATCACTTGGACTCAAGGTCAATATTTGATTTTTTAACTATTGTGCTCGAATAATATTGATTTTACCAAACACAGATTCAATCGTGTTCTAAGCTTCTTCGGGGTCATCAATTCCTTGAAGGTGGTACCTTAAATCAGGAGAGATGGACATTCTGATTAGTCCACGTGCTTCGTCATTCCTATTATCCCATTTGGTTTTCTTATCATCATCAGTGGGTGTTGTTTCATTTCCCAAGGTAATCTGGTGCAGGCCTTTACTTAATAAATCTTCCATATGGGATTTCCATTGGAAATAGTTGTTGTTGGTAAGAAAGACATTAATTGTAGAAGCCATATTAAATATGCAAATAATGTGGATTTAAAAACTGAAACTAATGATCTCGATGGAAAGATCTCGAAAATTTATGCGGTTTAAAAAAAAATGACATTGAAAACAGACTTTCGATGTGAGAGTTATGCCCTTTTAAAACAAGGCATAAACGGTAACCAAATAACCACATGATAGTGTAAGTTACTTTATGAAGTGGCCCACTTTTATAAAGAGAAGTGGGGATCACTTTTACAATATAGTTACCTTATAACAGAAAAGTTGCATGCAAAATAAATAACTCTAAAATAAAATATAAAGCTACTTATAGTGATTCACTTTTATACTTGAAGTGAAATGCACTTTACAATTTTTAGCATGAACTTTTTCAAAAAAAGTAACAAAAGAGAGACTTCAACTCAAGACCTCTTACTTAATAAGGCAAGTTTTAACCAAATGGTCTAGCAAAACATATTGTAATGTTCAGAAGGAGGATTGGGGGTGTTGTTGTTGTGGAAGACGACCTTGGAGAGCATGCTCAAAAAAACTCTTTTCACACAAGAAAAAAATTTCGCTCCGAATCTACCTGTAATGGCCGTATCTTGGGAAAACGGAAACTTTTTTGAGTGAAATGAAAAGTGTTCCTAAATGAAATGAGTGCTCTGGATGCAATGGAATGGTCCTCTCAGCCCAAAAAATGTACATAAATTTCAGAAAATGGAGATGAGGCAACTCGGCTTCACGATCTCGATCTACAACAGGAATGGGTCTTCAAACAGGCTCTGATACCATGTTTGACAACACAGGTATTCCAACAGAGGGTGAACACCTTCAGTAAACACTCACATAACCAGATCAAAGATCAAGACACCGATGTTTTCACATGGTAAAACCCCTACGGGAAAACATCCACAGCCCCAACCAACGCGGCCACTTGGAGCAGTTTATTAATGCAAAGAAAAAAATCACAGAGAGATTTTACAAGAGAGTTTCTCACAATCGATCAT
>SNQJ01S0006012.1:0-53665 GCA_010110895.2 Picea sitchensis
GATTCAGAGATTTTAATTAAAAATTTAAACACGGATAAATTGTTCACCAACGCAAGCCTCAACAAAACTCTAAACAGATTAAAGAGAATCCTGCTCGACTTTGACTCCTACAAATTCTACCACATCCTCAGAAACCTGAACAATGAAGCAGATCTATTGGCAAACAAAGGATGCACTCTCGGGAAAGGGAAGCTTCTCCTAAATGAAGAAAGTTCAATTCATCCTTGTAATTCATGAGTAATATGAACTCGGAATTAGTATAAGAATTAGAAACAAAAGCTTTGTAATGATGGCTGCCATGGTGCATTTCCTTTCTTTTCCTCAATAAAAAGAAAAGGGCAGCAACTTGCAAAAGAATGTAGAAGGCAACAAAGCCTGAGAAAGACAGCTGGAACAGAAGCTGAAACACAGTGCTGAAACACAGATGCTGGAACATAGATGCTGGAACACAGATGCTGGGACACAGAAGCTGAAACACAGTGCTGAAAGTGATGGATCTTATGCTGAAACACGGTGTTGCAGCAGCTAAAATTAAGAGCTGTTACTTATGCTGAAACATAGTGCTGGAACAGTTGCTGAAACACAGTTTGTTACATATGCTGAAACACAGTTTTGTCACATATGCAGAAACACAGTTTTGTTAAATACGCTGAAACACAGCGTTGGAACAGATGCTGAAACTCAGTGTTGGAAATTATGCTGAAACAACGATGGATCTTATGATGAAACAGTGATGCAATACACTTTGTAACTGAAATTGTGGCTCTGCCACCCCTCTAATAAAAATTATAACCGTTTTCGTTAAAAAAAATAAAAAATTGATAAAAACTCAATTACAAACTCAGACAAAGAATGAATCGAATTAGCTGAAAAATATTTGAACCAATATTTAACCTGACCTCGGAAGGTGAGAGAAAACAATCTACATATAACATTAGGATCAATGATATTATGTTTTAAACATTTATAATTTTTTTTAGAAATATGGTCTACTGCAGATGTGTTCCCTTCACCATCAAAGGTGAGGTCTGAAAAGAGATCAACTGTCTTGTTGGGAATAAATGGTAATGAGACATTGCAAGCATGTTCCAACACAGTGATTTGGGGAGCAATGTGAAATTAAATACATTCAAAATAAAGACTCCTCCAAGGGCATCTTATCAGTCTGGTCTGCATTCTAGTGCATTTCAAGATGACACAGAAGAGGAATTTATAAATATGGAATTATGACAGGACGAGGGGTGAAACATTTAATCATTAAATTTACCTCAGCCCTCCTTCTAGTGCCATTTGTTGACGGGCGTTTACGACACATCATCAACGAGAATGATAGATCTAGACTGGGGTTCTCTATTTAACCCAAGCCGTTTGGTATGATCTAACTTGACGGGTTTAATGGCTCTATTAGCCAACTAGGTTCCTAAAAATAACAAAAAGAAATAAACTAACTAAAGAAATAATCTTAACGATCGACACACTAAATACAAATTTACAACAAGAGTGTTAATAAACAATGATGATATACAATTTGCAAAGTTTAAATAAACCTTTGCGAAAGTGATTGTTTGAAATGATGTTTCTTAAACCGATTAAGTAAAAGAAAAACTTATTCTAATGATCAAGCTATCAAACTATTAAATAGTGAATAAACATAATTTTAATGATTTAATGAAAAAAAACAAAGCTAATTAACGTCTCATTGATCAACAATACTAAACTAAATTCATCTCTCTGTATTTGTATGAGCTCCTCTTAACCCGTGTCAAGTGTAAACCTATGACAAAAGAACACATAATACTTCCTGAAGAAATTCAAGGAAGTGTTTCATATTCTAGAGCGAGTTAATGACAACAGAAAGAAAAATAATTATATATCATATGACCTTGAAATGTCCAATAACTAAAAATGAAAGAAATTCAAGTTCCGAGGAATGGTGTTGCCAACTATCTAGCATTAGATGTAAACTCAAAATGCTTGAATAGATGATCATTCACAGATATAAACTAAACCAAAACATAATGAACATAAAAAAGAAAAGCATGATAAAACATATTATGTGCATAACTAACCAAATCTAATTTGACACAGATAACATTTCACATCAATAAATTACATGAGAATACAATGAAAAAAACATTGCACAGTCTACACAGGATGAGAGCCAAAGAGTAAACTGGTTTCTCATATATTTTAAACAAAATATGTTCATCATATGGTCCAGGAAGATTTTTTTGAATAATGGACTCTTAAAGATTGAAAAAATTAATAAATAAATGATAACAATTAACCATGTATTGATAAAACATACTAAAGCTAATTTAAATCAATGCATAATCAATTACTCAAAGAATATGAAGATATTATAATGAAAATAAAACAATTTTCTTCACAGAACAAAAGCCACTAAGAAATCTGGAATTTCATATTCTTCTTCGAAAATACTCATCCATTCTCCCAAAATTCCAACAATCCGTTACTCCATTTGAAAAGAAAAGGTTACAAAATAAATAATATATAAAGAAGAAAGGATCAAAATCCTCCTCTGAATTTCTTGGATTTCCTAGCTCTGAACTTTCTCATATATTTATACAATGAATGAACTGGGCATCACTAATAATTTTCGCCACTTGAAATTTTCCTCATAAAGAGACACAAATATCTCTCAAGTCTTTCATATTTTTGGGAACATTCCTACTAGTAAGCTAAGTGGGTCAATTTTGCAGATGGGTTTTCAACCGTTTCTTCAGATTCCTTACGGTTTGGTGAAAACGAGTCCCACAAAATTGTCTATCTTTTCTTGAACGCATTTCCAAATCATATTTGTTGTTGCTCATAAATTATTTGCAACAATCCGATATTGTTTTTGGATCAATTATCTTGAACACATTTAGATAATAAAATCAAGCCATGATCAGATCCATACCAAATAAATGATAATAGAAACCTGTGAAACAAAAAAAAAAGCAAATTAATAACCTAAAAATTGTGAATAAAACAAATCTAGAACAAGAAAATTAAAATTAATTTAAACTAACTATAAGTTCTAAACAAACATTGTTTATATTTTCCTTTAAAATATGATCTTAAAATTATAGAAGCTTCAAGATGATGGAGAGGAGAAAAATATTAATTTTGGGTTTTCACAAAATCAAACAAACGATATATATATATATATATATATTATTTTATTTTGAAATGGGATGCAAATTGACAAAATAATTTAATTAATTAAACCTACCAAATGATTTTGTGAATATGATTGCTAATGAGAAAAAGACGAAAACATAATCATAATTTAAACTAAAGTAAACAGTTGATAAAAAATAATGTTTTTCGTTATTAAGATTTCTATGTTCGTCTCTCCCTCATTCAAAATTGATCAAATGTGAAGAAATGTCATAGAAACGATGTGTCACAATAAACGTTCTTCCCGTAAAATAATTGTTATTAATCCAAGTATTCAAACAAGCCATTATCATAGCAGATAAATTATATAAGGAAGAGGTAATAACAAACTCCCAGATTATGAAGCTCCCCCATCAACATAAAAAATATTTAGAAAGAAAAACAAAATGACATTTTAATGTCATGAAATTCAATCCAAAAAAAAGAAAAGAATATAAACTCAAACCAACCTCGAAACAAAGAAAACCAATACCAATCCAATCAAGTCAAAGGAAAAAAAACCCGAAGAATCCAAGAAAAACTTTGAGGGACCCTATATTTTGATTAAAAATAAAGAAGGGGGTTGTTGGGGCCCAACACAGTCGGACCCTTTTTTCATGGCAGACAGTTCAGAACTTTGCAGAAATTGTTTCTATTTTTTGCCAGGTTGTTGAATTCGACCTCCTGATCTTGGGGGACAATTTTTTCTATATATTTTATAATTTAAACATGAAGAGGGTTGGTTAGTGTGGAATTTGAGAAGCTGAAGACCAACATTGTAATGTAGTGCACAGTGAGCATATTTTTATTTTCCAAATAATAAAATCATAGGATTCTTGTGTCAAATACCCCGGTGATGTATTTTCTTATGTAATTGTTTTTCATTTATTCACAATCACATTTTTGTCTGAATTGTCTTTAGGAATTAAAAGAACAAAATTTGTTGAATTAGACAGTCTATTCTGGTTTTTGATAATTTCTATGTTTTCCACTAAGATACACGTGGAGAATTCTTAATTTCTCTCCCTCTTCTATTGATTTTGTTTCCTATCTCCTATTCCTCCTTTCATTTAAAACTCTGAGATCCAATGTTTTGACTACCTTTCCCTGCAAATGAACCTTATAGAAATTGGATTTGATTAATTTGCTGCTATGACTCCATAGCCCAATGGTTCTTCTTCTCTGTTCCTACCCAATTATTTAAATCAAAACCCTGAACTAGATATCTAGCCTAATATCTTCTTTAAAACAAAGCTAAAACTATTAGAAAGAGCCCTCTATGGGTCTAGGGGGGATATATCCTGGACTCCAAAGTAGTTTTTGGTTACCTCTGTCAATTTCCTCCTTGGCCTGAGAAATTACAGAGTGCTAACAACACCCCCACATAAACCCACAAATCCCATTAACTTTCCCACAAGTCCCTAGCCTAATTTCTAGTCCGATTTCACTAAAACAAAAGTAAAAAATGGTGCCAATGAAAATTCCCACATGCCTAGCACCTTGTCCTCTAGTGAGAATACCTTCTGAAGCTACACAAATAATCAACATCCTCCACCAAATGCATTAGGAATTGGGTAGTTACAACCATCCAAATTCTCATCCATTTTGCAAATGTGCATTGGAAACTTAGATAGTTGTAGTAGTTAAATTCCTCAAACGTTTCAAGTGATTTTTCTTCCATCATGCAGTTAGTCTACTCTTTTTCACAAAATTCTTGTAATACACACGACGTCATGATTTTTAGCATTCTAACAGAATTTCCCCTCACTGGTGCAATGCTACTGTTGCAGCAACTTGTTACAACAACATGTTACAACAATGGTGTTACAACAATGGGAGTTTCAACACTTATCTCACCTTACAGAACTTGAAATTGATTTTTTTTGGTTGATGTTGATTTCTTGAGGCCAAAGATGCTCATGCATCATAGTCTAAACTCCATCATAGCTTCTCTAATAGTATTGGTTATGTGAACATTATGCACAATTTTCTTGAGTATGGACTTTCTTAAGAGGAACTCCAGTTTCATCAATTACCTATCTTACAAAATGGTATTTAACCAACACATGCTTGGTATTACTATGATAATATGGATTGATGGCCAAAATGATAGCACTTTGACTATCACAGAAAACATTCACCTTGTCTTGCACGTTTCCAAACTCACTGAATAGACCCTTTGATCAAATTTCCTCCTTGCATGCATGTGACCCTTGCAAGAGTAAAGAAATAACCTAAAGTAGATACCCTTTTGTCCAAGTCACCTGAAAAAAAAGAATCATCATAACCACAAACATAATCACTACAACCATTATAGGTGATACAATAAGCACTTGTGCCTCTAGGATACTGAAGCACCCATTTCACTGCTTCCCAATGCTCTCTACTTGGATTTTTCATGTATCTATTGATGACACCAACATAATATGAAATATATAGCCTTGTACATACCATCACATACATTAAACTTCCTACAACACTAGCATATGATACACAAGACATATAATCATTTTCTTCTTTATTACTAGGGCATAAACTTGAAGAAAGATTAAAATGGGAAGCCAAAGGGATATTTACTATTTCACTTTATTCATACTAAATCTTGGAATTATCTTGTCTACATACTTATGTTGTGATAAATAAATCTTAACATGTTTCCCGTCTCTGTGTATTTCTATGCCCCAAATTTGTTTTGCTTCTCCTAGATCCTTCATATCAAAAGTCCTAGCCATCTGAGCTTTTAACCTGTTGATCTCAACCATGATTTTGCAAGCATATTATCAACATATAACACTAAGATAATGCATATACCATTTTTAAACTTTTGAAGTAAACACAATTGGTCATACTCCTTGTAAAATTTTGGCTCACCATAAAGACATCAAAATTCTTGTAGCATCGTCTGGATTGCTTTAAGCCATACAATGGATTCTCAAGTTTGAAAAAAAAATTTCTTTTGTAATCCTAAAAGACACTCTTCTTGTCGTTCCATATATATGTACTTATCCAAATCTCCATGTAAAATTTTGTTTTAACATCTAGCTTCTCTAACTCAAGATCAAGTAAAGAAACTAGTCCTAATGCTACACTAATAGAAACAATATTAACAACCGGTGATATTTTTTCATGGAAATCAATACCTTTCTTTTGAGAATACCATTTTTCCATCAGTATTACTTTGTACCTTTCAACTTTATGATCAAATCCCTTTTTCAATTGGTAGAATCATTTGCTACCATGAGTTTCCAATTGAATTTGTTTATTTTTTTGTACCTGTTCCTGTTTCATTTAAACTTCTACTATGTATGATTTTATGAGATGATATTCATCAAATAATACATATCTACTAATGATGATATTGTGGGAAGTAGGATCCCACAATATGTATCCCCTAACTCCATCACCATAACCAACAACAATATACTTCTTTTATTTGGGGTCCAACTTAGAACGCCAATCTTTAGAAATAAGCATATAAGAATCACAAATTTTTTTTTTAGACCTGAGTAAGCACATGAATGACCCATCCATAACTCTTCAAGAATCTTATAGTCTATTGCAATTGATGGTGACTAATTTACTAGATAGAAATATGTAGTGACTAGTTCTTCCCACAACAATTGTTGAACCTTGGCATTACTGAGCATGCTCCTTTATTTCTCTAGAAGAGTCATGTTCATGCGTTTAACCATGCCATTTTTCTATAGAGTGTAAACTATGGTTTATGCCTTTCAAGCCAAAATTCCTTTCAATAATTTTCAAATTCCAAAGATGTGAACTTTTCCTCAATTTTTTTTCTCTTAAACACTTGATTGAACTGTCAGTTCTCTTTTCAGCCAAAACTCTAAATTTCTTATTAAACACATCATATTTTATTTTGAGAGTATATACCCACACCTTTCTATATTATTCATATATACATGTTGTTGGACTTATGGGATGACCCAAGTTCTACCTTAGTTCTCCAACAAAACCCTTATCACCATCGACCCTTCTGGTAAACCAAAATGATACACCGTGCATAGAGTGCACAACACAGTCTCACATGAGATGGTTTGTGGGTGAATAAAGGACACAAGTGTCTTCAGTCATGGAATGGATTGGGGTTGTTCTTATTACTCTTATTTCTACTTAACCATGCATTCTATTACAATATTCATAAGGTCCATTCATTCATAGCATTCATTCTAGATATCTATTCTAGTGTGCACTGTAAGTAAAACCATTCATTCATCTATATAACCATTCAATCATAACTATAGAAATAATAAAACATTAAGACATATTGCAACACAAAGGTTTACTGTGGTTCACCCCCTTGGGGCTACGTCCAAAAAGATATTGTTTTATTTCTTCTTCTTCATCAAAAGGCATTGCCCGCATTACATCATAAGATGCTAGAGAGTAATGAGGCAGGAAAGAGTCACACTAAGCTCCAAAACTTGTGACCTAACCCTCAGTTACATTGAATCTATCCGAGCTCTACATCTCTTACCAAACACACAAACTCAAAACTCAAAAAGGACTCTAAAAGATACTAAAGATATGATAATTCTCTCGCTCTCGCTCCTTATATAGATGCCTCAACCTATTTTATATATTTTATATTTATACTATAAAATTGGCTTAAAAACCCTTATATTACATTACAACACCCTAACCCTGACATGGCTAGGTTTTTACACATCTACGTTGGGTTTCCGCAAATCCTCTCGTGCGCACTATTTTTCTTCAAAATATGGCGCGCTCTCCTTCTTGGTCCAATATGCCTCGTTTTCTACATTGTTCTCAACCTTTTCTCCAAAATTGACTCTTCTCTCAACATAGGCATGTTCCAATGGGCCCCTAACACTAACATGTGGCTCATCTTGAGCCACTTAGTTCACCTTCTACAGTGTTACCTCCAGCATATGAAACTTCTCTTCCAACTCCATCAATTTTTCCTTTTGCTGCACATGCTTTTCTATAAGGGTCTCCAATACTTGTGATGTAATGTGCTCCTTTAGAATTTGTGTTCTCTCTATGTGCACCTACTCCATTCTGACTTTTTCCACTTCCAGTGTTGTTATCATTTGCTCTGCTTGTTCTTGTAGTGGCTCCAGGTGAGTCTATCATGATTGTTTTTCTTCTTGTGTGATTTTTACCTCTTCCTGCAGGTTTTTCAACTCCTGCATGACCTTCCATCTCAGGGATATGGCCATGGTATTCTACCTCTGTTTTATGTACTGACCAACAACATTCAGTTTCTCTTCTCTCTGCTTCAGCTGCCGGATCTTCTGATGTTCTGCTAGGCTTGTCCAGAACTACATAGTCTTTTCATATAGTTATGTTATATCCTTAACTTCTAGTGAAAAATGAGATATTTTTTCTATGGCTTGATCCTCCCTTTCATATATGACCTATGGCGGTGTGGTTGGTGTTATATTTTCCACAAATTCCCTTATCTCTTGCTTCTATTCTTCCATCGCCCGGGCTATCTTTTGTAGCTTCTCATCTATGCAGATTTCCCTTGCTAATGCACTCTCTAGAATTTTCTAGAAGACTTCTTCAAGTCTTTTCTCCAGTCTCTCTGTGCACTATTTTTATTTTTCTTGTTCCAGTCTTACCTCTGTAAGGATTATATCTAGTACTTCCTTAGCATCCCTGGTTTCCTCTAGGTTTGGTGCATCTATCCTTGCCCTAGACCGTACTTTGTGTGCCACACTTATCTATAGTTTGTATAGGGCCTTTGTTGGTATCATTGAAAATATCAACTCCATCTGCTCAACATCCTTAAGTTGTATCTATGCCATATATTCATCTACTCACAACATGTCCTTAGTAATATTGAAACTTGCATTGGCCACTGTTGTGATCTCTATTGTTGTCCCTTTGCTCTACATTGTTTGTCGCTGAGTTATTTCTTCATTCTATGCATATTTTATCTAAGATGTGTCTGACCTATATCAACTTGCGCATTATTCTTTCCCTTTGTTCCTCTGCCTCCTTGTATTCTTCCACGAATATAGTCTTGTACCCTTTCCATGACTAGTTCGACATCGTTTTATGTTATCATGTATTCTAGGGATTCCTTGTGTGATTTCATCTACTTGCGCGACCCACCTATATGCACATCCAATATATTTTGGGGCCTTCACTGTGTTGGTTGTGTTGTACCTGGGGTATCTGGTATATCCCCTTCTGCTTGTCCCTCCTGCATAGGGATGATGTCCTTCTTATGTTACAAGCCATTAATGGGAGTTGCATGGTCTTTTTTCTATGTGAACGAATTGGGGATAGGATTCTTCTTTGCTATTGTGCTCCCTTATGTTGAATTTTTGTGTTGTGTTTAGCTCCTTATCTGACAAGATGGGGTAATTTTCAGTTGCGATGAACCTGCTTTCAATGGTTGTTTATCCTTGGCTGGATGCTTATCCTTTTCTTGCACGCCTGGAATCTTCCAGTCATATTTCCAATCCTTCATCACGCACTTCAGTTATTCTACTATGGTGCAATACCTCATCTGTAGACACTCGTTTGTTGGATCCATTTTTTCCTGAATCCACTTGTTATGTCACGAGGCTTTAAAGTTGGCTATTGGTTTATACTGTTCCACCACCTCTGGTGGGATCCTCCAAGTCTCTGCTAGATTCTCCTGGATTTCTTCAAGGTATGTCTTGAAAATGATGGTATTTTGTTATATGTATTTTGCAATGGTGTTGTGCCATAATTACTCGTACTTCACTGCGCGACACCTTCCAGTTCTCTGTAGAAACAAAGTGTACTTGGAGTGATTTCTACCCACTAGTGCAATCAAAATGATGAGCCAAGAGTAATGGAACTTCATTCCTATATCTTGTGTGTATCTGTAATCGTCCAAAAATTAAATCAAAAAGTACAAGCTCCAACTTAGTGTAGTTACTTTCACGCACTGCAGGACTACTGCTATAACACCTGCTGGTGCTTCCTCCTTGCGACACTTTCTGAGTAGCTTGCAGGACATCAATTTTGTGGCTATTCTTGTTTCATTTTCACTGATCTGATTTATGATGATCCCTCTGGATCCTCTCTTTGTACCATACGTTTGTTTCATATCCTCTTCCAGGGAATTTTCCTTGGTTTTATCATCTAGGTATTGCGTGGGTTTTTCTCCTTTTGTTGGAAGTCCTGTTATTTTAGCTATTAATCTCACATTAATGGATACCTATGTATCCAAACACAAAATGCCTCCATGTATTCCTGCTAGAAACTGCTTGACGTAGTTGTTCACTTCCTTTCCCCAAAGTGGGGAATCTCCAATAGGTTCATGATACCCATGTTGTATAACACCTGTATCCATTGCTATGGTTCCATTATAAGAACTCTCTGTGCATTGACGCCCCTGCTTTCTAAATAAACCTATTGCACTAAATTAAGGAATTTATCCATATCCTTGACATCATGATATGAATATCTCAATTTTTCTACGCACGCAAGTAAATCTACGACAACTATTACCCTTGCTGGTACGTGCGATAAGACAATAGTTATTTCTAGTTGTTTGCACGAGGATATCTGGGCATGTTGTTTACCTTTCCCCTTTATTGATGCACTGGAAGGCCTTTCTTCCTGATATGTGTTCTCTTACTCTTCTTATTCTACGCCATAATCCTTCTACAATGTAATATCCTCTACTTGTATTTGTTCCTGCTTTGTTTGTTCTATGCTAGGTTGAGCCCTTGGCTCATCGGATTCAGTCCTCTTTGTGTCTACTTCTACAGTGGGTAGGGTTGTTTCACACATCTGGTTTGGCTCGAATTTTATGCTTGATGGATCAACTTTCATCTGTTCTATCTTTTCTTCAACCAATGTAGGTCTTGGTGGACTTGGGGAAGGAATGGCATCAACATCCACCACTCCTTCTGTTTGGGCAGGGTTTTTGACCGCTATTGTTGGATCTGGAAATGATCGGCTGTTCCTGTGACTTCTTCTCATCATCTAGCTCAGTGATCCAAATTTTGGTGGTGCCATTGTGCTATAATATATGTGGGTTTTTGTCGAGGATCGATCTATTCATCTGCTAATTGCCTGGGTGTTCTTCAGTGCTCGCTGCTTAGCTCTGCATTTGCTCAAGTTTGTAATGAATATTTCCGAACCCTAATTCGGCTTGTAAAGTGATTTCATTAATGTTTCCATGATTCTCGAGAATTTATCCTTAACTGTCATAAATGTTCCAAACTTACTCTGCACATTTCATATTTTTCACACCTCATTTTTTCGGTGACTAGTTTTTCATTTCCCGACTATTTCGTTTTTCCAGTGCACTGTAATTTGCTACTGCGTTACCTTTCTAGTGCAGGGGTACTTACCTCGTGCAATATATCTATTTCTCATCACCCTATATTTCTGTCTGTTGCATACTATTATCCTTAATTATATGTCTATCACTTATTCCTCCTAATTACTTATTTTTGTCTTTTTCTTCATTTTTCTATTTTTATCTTGTTTTTCTTCTTTTAACTCCTACTATTTACAATATGTACAAGTCTACTTTTTTTTCTTCAACTACTGAGAGTTGGTGGGTCAATTGTCCCTATACAGTTTCAATCAACTACTATTCACCATTCCTTGAACTTCCTTTCCTATTAAGTCTTGTAGTCTTACAACACCTCCATGTGTGATTGTTTTTATCTGATATGGCCCCAGCGAATGAATTCTGAGTTTCCTTGGGTGCTGTGAATATTTACTTTCATAAAGGAAAACCAAATATCCTTCCTTAAAATTCTTTTTCTTGATATGTATGGAATGCCATACTTTATCCTTTTCTTTATGTACCTCCTAATGAAAACTTACTATGATTCTATCCTCTTCCAATTCCATCAGTTGAGCCAATATTTCCTGTCTTGCACCCCTTTCTGTCATCTCTGTAATTGTTTTAATGCACATAATTGGTATAAAATAATATAAGGTAACTATTATCTCCTTTCCATACACCAATATAAAGGGTGTCTGCCCTATTATCTTCTTGCAGGTAGTTCTATAAGCCCAAAGTACTGTTGGTACCTTCAAATCCCAATCATCTTTGTTTACATTACAAATCTTTGTCAAAGAATTATCCAAAATCTTGTTGAAATCTTCCACTGTTCCATTTTCTTGAGAGTGATAATGAGTACTCTTATGGTGGTATATCTTAAAATATTCAAGCATTTCCTCAATTGTACTGTTAATAAAGTGAGTCCCCTGATCACTCATCAATATTCTTGGACATCCAAAATTTGTCACTACATGTTCAAATAAAAAGCACATTGTAGTCTCTGTGCTGCAATCCTTCATTGGTGTTGCCTCAACCCATCTAGTCAAGTATTCCGTAGCTGTAATAATATATTTAGCTAGTCAAGTATTCCGTAGCTGTAATAATATATTTAGCTCTTGATCTTCTTGTTGGTGGATTATTTGGACCTACAAAATATGTTGCCCATTTATCGAACACTTGTAAAGTAACATGTGGTCTCAGTGGCATATCATCTCTGGTGGATGGATTCCCAACGCTTTGACAAACATCACACTTTTGAGAGTATTCCTTTGAATCCTTATGAACTGTTGGCCACCATAATCCTTCGCGCAATATCCTCTGCGCGATGGATTTCCTGTGTAGTGTCCTCCTGCAATCCCTTCATGAACATCTTCCAAGATAATGGGTCTTTCATGCTCCATCACACATCTCCTCAAGATGTTATGTGCTCCAAGTTTGTATAAATTACATGCAATCAACTGATAATTTGCATCTCTCACCACCAAATGTTTCTTCTGTGAAGTAGTAAATTCTCTTGGTGCAGAGCCTATACTAAAAAACTCAATAATGTCAGCAAAATATTCATCTGCAATCTGTACTGAAACATATTGTGCATCGAGAAATTTTTCTTCCAATTTACCGGGCTCTTCTCCATTTGTTATCTCGGATAAGTCAACTGGTCCTGCATTCAATATTCCAGGATTCACCACAACTTCAAAGTTGAATTCTTGAAATAATGATAGCCATATGCATATCCTTCCCCCAAACACTGGCTTTATAACTAAGTATCTCATAGTTGAATGATCTATAAACATCTTAAGGTGTTGTCCCAATAAGTAATGTATGTATTTTTGCAAAGCGTACACCATAGCTAGCCCTTCTCTTTCTGTAGTATTGTAGTTGTGCTCTGAATCTAACAACCTCCTTCTTGCAAAATAAATAGGGTGATATATATCACATTATCCTGGATGGATTAATACTACTCCTAATGCAGTTGTAGATGCATCCACATGCACATGAAATTCCTTTAACCAATCTCGGAAAACCAAAATTGGTGCAGTAATCATTTTTTTCTTTAAAATATCCAAACTCTTCCAGAATTCATCATTCCGCTAGTACTTAGTATCCTTCTTCAACAAATTCTCTATTTTCATGGTGATCTATGCATATCCCCTTATGAACTTTCTGGAATACCGTGTATGGAACAATGTACTCTTCAACTCGCGCACTGAATTTGGTGGTGGTAAGTTAACTATGACATCAATTTTAGCAGGATCAACGAGTAGACTATTATGAACATAATATATAATAATAAATATAAATAAATTATAATATTTAATGAATAATTAATGAAGATACACCTTCCAAATGACACTGTCTACATCTATCCAAATTCAACCTTAATACTTCAACATGATCCTTTAACAGAATGAATACTGTCCAATCATCCAAGTAACCATTAAAACAATTGTGAACAAAGTCCTTAAAAGCTGCTACTACTACCCTTGAGAAAATGGTTGGTGTATTCTTCAATCCAAATGGAATGATTGTATACTAAAATGATCCCCACTCTATAGAAAATTTAGTCTTATTCCTATCTTTAGGTTCTATCCTAATATGATGATAACCTGAAAATCCATCTATAAATGAATAAGCTTCTTGACCCCCTAGATTCTCCAAAACGTCACGTGTAAATGGGGTAGGCAAAGGATCATGTAGGAAAGCATCATTCAATTTTATCAAATCTACACAAATCCTAATCCCTCCTTTCTTCTTTTCTTGCACCACCATAGGAATGATCCATTTTGACTCTTCTACAGATTCTATAACACCAATTTCTAGCATCTTGTCAATTTTTATTTTCACCTTCTCTTTGTATATTGGATTCAATATGTACAACCTTCATATGATAGGTCTTGCTTCTGGATTCAATGGGATATTCATCTCTTCTATATCTCTTGCTAACCCCTTCATCTCTGAGAATGTTGTTGGGAATAATTCATTGTACTCGCACAATAATTTTGTGATCCTTCCTACTGTCTGATTATCCCAACAATCTCCAATACTAGCCATATTTGGGTTGTATTTAGTTCCAATGTTGACCTTCTTAAGATTTAATGGTGCAACATAATATTCTAAATCCATATTGGGAGCTTCTACTTCCCTTTCACCTTCCACTTTTGGGATCTAGATATTGCGCAGATTATATTCTACTGGTTCTTCTGCTTTTGCGACATGATAACAATGTAGAAATTGTTTAATTGTTTGTCTAACATGATTCTAATATGTTGGGAGTATTTCAAATTCCATTTCTTCAAATATCCTATCTCTTACCACTTTCAAAGCTATATAAATCTCTGGACTATCATGCTCAAAGGAAAATGTAACTACAAAGTTATGTTGTATCTCTTCCCAGTAAGCAGTTTGTCTGACTATTCCTGTTATGTGTACCAGTTCTTCGAAATTCCTTCTAGTGTGTTAATACAATGGTGTGGCCATTCTTATGGTGGTACTAATGTCCATTGAACTATGAAATTTTCTACATTCTCTTGAGGTTGTTCAAATCCCTCATATTTCTCCTCATATCTATGTTCTTGCTCTACACCAAATATTATACGTAGTAACCTTTTGCACTGAAACCATTTGTTGATATTTTCCTTGTGTGTACCCCACCATATTACATGTGTAGCTTTTAAATAAATATATAATGATGGTAATATCTGATTTTCCATAACCTCTGCCTCATACTTCATTAAAAAATCTTCTAAATCATTCAAATCATAAAAACTAGGAGGTTCTCTTACCTCTGTACCAACCCATATCAGCTCACGTGTCATTCTGGCACATCTCCTAGTAGATAATTCATTTTGTCGTTGCTTCTAGTTATTTAGTCCTATGTCAGAGTCTGAAGAACATGAAATAATACTCCTCCAACTGAGAATTCCATCTACAGTTGGGTCGATATAATCCTCTTGATGCGCGGTAGTTTTCTATAGCTGATTCACATCTTCTGTAAGAATATTAACTGTCATAGGTTCCACTTACTTTCCTCCTTCTAAGGGATCCAATGGTGAAATAACTTTATATTATCCATACTCAAATATCATTTTCTTGTATTCATGATAATAGTCTGGTTGTCAAAATCCCAATCCAGACCTAACAATCCTGGATATGGCGAAGTATTTTCCACTAAGTAAATGACTTCAAAGTTATCCATGGTGCACACACCATCTAGATCTACTGGAATCTCATTCAAAGTTCCTATTGGCACCACTCTATGCTCATTTCCCAACTTCAACTTAATATGTGAATACCCAAATTATGCTTCTCCCATAGCTTCCTAGGTTTTTTTTGGCAGAACATTGACTTCATATCCTAATTCTAGTATAATATCCCCCATATTGAAATATCCTATGATAGAATTCAATCTAAACTCCCTACTGGTTCTTCTCTTCTTACAGACCCAATTTAATATTTTTACCCCTTCTTCCAGAGGATTACACTTTTCTAATAAATTTTGCAGTACTTGTAAGGAATTTTATTACTTAGCGATTTGTCACAAGCTCCCAAAAAGTTTCTTAAATTACATACTTGTTTTGAAGACTATTCTTTATTGGTCTAATTGAATAATGAAGGCATTTCATAGAATGGTATCTCATCTACTGGCTTCATTCTTGAAGTGGACACAATGTTTTCCTTCAATATCTCCTGTCTAGCTTCCTTAAATATATGTTTCTCTTTACATACATCAAACTTCTATTTCGACGTTGTATTCTTCCTGACCAATGGAACTGGTCCTGATCCTTCTTGGATGCATATTTTCCTATCTTATCTCCACCTCTAGTCAGTATGTTAATATTCTTTCTATCTTCTTCTATGTTTTCCACCCTGATCCATGGCATGTTTTGATTAGTCTGGTTCATCTTGTCTTGTATCTTTATCAAAAGTGTAGGGTAGTTCTCAAATACATACTTGTCGCAGGTGGTTGTGGGTAGTCTCTGGAATAGTGCCATAGTTTCTGAAAATTATGACACACTACTAGTCCTCGACTTCCTCCAAAGCCTCTTCCTCCACGAACTCCTCCTCTGAATCCTCCTCTATTTCCATGATTATCTCTGCGCAATGTGTTATATCAAGGTCCTTGATTATACTTCAATTGCGGGTTATTGTAATTTTGTGGTGCTACACACTACTGTACATGATTATACTATTTTTTCCCTTGAAAATGATGTGCATTATACTGTGGTTGTGCTGCAAATTGCAGTGTGAGGTTGTACTATGGATTCTACACAGTGTTATATTGCGACTGCTGTGCAAGTTGGCCTGTTACATGTTCAGCCTGCACTTTGTATGTATCTGTAATCCTTTCTTTCATCATCTCCAAGGTTCTACACTCCTTGTCTCTGTGTCTTACTGATTTACAAAAGTTACAAAATGTACTCTTCAATATTTTATGGTACATCTACATTGGGGGGAAATGATAAGGATCATGCCCATGTGTTTTGCAAATATCACACCATGGTCCACCTGAAGTTAAAGGGTTTGGCATACCCACTCCAATATACTGCGAATATAATGGAGACTAATTCTTGTGATGGAATTATGTCTTGCACATTGTACACCATACATATTTTCTTTTCTCCTTTCCTTTGTTCTGATTCAACTAGAATGTCAAGTTCTTCATATATTTCTTCAACTCTTCCACAACTAGATTTGTATGCTTGTATTAGTTTTCCTCTAGATGTAAGATTGCTTGTAGGGCCTCAACCTGACTTTGGAATTTATTCTGTCTCAAAGGATACTTCAAGTGTGGAAACAAATAATTAACAAACAAATGTCTATGTTGTGTATCAACAATAATGTACGTTAACTTACCTTTTAACCTCTTGAACTTATGGTCCACTTCCCAGAATGATTCTCCTGGTTTCTGCTTGATCTCTATCATTTCATTAATAAACTGGTCTTTTGAGCTAGGTGTTTGAAATTCATTTATTAACTACCTCTTAACCTTTTCTACAGTTGTAGGTGTTCCTGTTGGGTTATTTGTTTAGAGACACATGTACCAATCTAATGCGTAGTCTCTAAAACTGATTTCCAACTATGAAACCTTTGTGTCCTCATCTGTAATCTACTTTGATGCCCATATCTTCTCAGAAATGAAGAAATGTTTCTCTGGATCATATGACCCGTCCCCTCAGAACTATGGTAACCTAATAGTTGGATCTTGTGCTGCCATTGTGAATTTTGTTGAACTACCACCTTTGTGTGGTGTAGATAATTGACTACTACTGGCTGAACTTGCACTTCTGCTACTGGACCCACATCCTAAAAAAATTATTCTACCACTAATCACCTATTGGTTAACTTATTTTTCTTATTCAATTGTGTTATTCATACATAGGGTTGTGGATTTCACACTAATTCGAATCTGGAATGGAGATCCTTCTTCTATGTTGGACCCATGACCTATGATTTTCCTCTCATATGTGGCACACAATATATCCTCAATATACCCCGTGTCGAAAAGATCCTTTACCTCTTCCTCATTATTATCCAATCCCTCTCGCTCCGCTGCAACCCTCTTATTACTATTAATCTTATACCAGTAGGGGCATCTGCTCAACACCACACCTGCACTCCTTATGATTACCCTGGTCTATTCATAATCCATGATGATGGGGTCCATTGCCTCCTTCTTCTGGATACTCTCCACATCCTTCTCCATTTCTCAGATCTTCCTTAGTGCTTCCCCCAACTCCCCCATGCGTGCAAAGTGATCTAGCTATCTAATTCCATAGTGATCATGCCTTTATCATGTAATACGATCTTGATCCATGTGTAAATATACCTGATGTACCTCCCTCTAGGTCCCTTTAAGAAATATTTCTCTGCATCAGTATATGACTTTATTGTATCTACTGCAAACTAAATGATAAACCCTGCAGTAATGTTGTCTAACCAAAATCCACTACGCACGTGAATTTGTTATTAAACCTTTCCAACCGCACAGTATTTTCATCAGTCCACACTACTGATATAATCTGATTAATCATATGGGTATATTTCAACCTTAATATACATTCTTGTAATAAATCTTTAAAGAAACATAAATATTCTTCATGTAAATCAATAAACACAGACCTTTGTAGGTACTGATGCGGTGTATACCTGGAACCCTTATTATCGTTTTTTGCGAAATCGAATTTCTTTGTCTCCAACCATATTTCAGTATCTTTCTTCGTAGGATTCAATTTCTTGAACATCCCTTTCTACCACTACATATTCTTCACCAAACCCCTTCATGTCTCTCCTTCTGAGTTCTAGCTGACAAAGGAACCATTTTTTGGATGTATGGGATGACTCAGGTTCTACTTTAGTTCTCCAACAAAACCCTTATCACCATTGTCCCTTCAAGTAAACCATAAGGCTACACTGCACACAAATTGCACAGTGCAGTCTCACCCTATATGGTTTATGGGTGACTGCAGGATGCTAATGTCTGCAGTCATGGAAGGGATTGGGGTTCTTATTCTTAATCTTATTTGTACTTAACCATGCATTCTATTATAGTATTCATCAGGTCCATTCATTCATATCATTCATTCTATATATCTATTCTAGTGCACGATGTAAGTAAAACCATTCATTAATCTATCTAACTATTTAATCATAACTGCAAAAATAGTAAAACATTTAGACATATTGAAACACAGAGTTTTACCGTGGTTAACCCCCCTGGGGCGACGTCTATAGAGATATTCTTTTATTTGTTCTTATTCATCAAAAGGCATTGCATGAATTATATCATAATATGATAGAGAGTAGTGAGTCTAACCAAAGTCGCACCAAGCTCCACAAATTGGGACCTAACCCTCAATTACATCAACTCTATCAGAGCTCCGCAACTCTCACCAAAACACAGACTCAAAACTCAACAAGGACTCTAAAATATACTAAAGATATGATAAGTCTCTCACTCCAAATCTATATTCCTCAACCTATTTTCTATATCTTCTATTTATACTACAAAATTTGTTTAAAAATGCTTACATTACATTCCAAAACCCTAACCCTAACATGGATAGGTTTTTCCACGTCTGTGTTGGATTTCTGTAAATCCTGTTGCGCATGCTACTTTTCCTCAAAATATGGCACACTCTCCTTCTTGGTCCAATCTACCTCATTTGTTGCACTGTTCTCAACCATTTCTCCAAAATTGACTCTTCTCTCAACATAGGCCTGTGCCAACACATGTCATAAAGTGTTGAAAAGTCAACAAGAAATGTGTGTCTAATTTATTTTTCCCTTAAATAAATGGGACAATAAATATTAATCTATTATCTCATAATTACTTGAAATAGTTAACAAAAATGGAAAATTAGTTAGCTATAGGAAATTCGAGTTCAAAGGTTGATTGGTGGGACATGGAAGTCGAATTAATTGTAACTAAGTGACTTGAAGTTGTAACAGAGTTATAAGTCTAGTTATGTGAGTTGTGAAGTAGTTTAACTCAGTTAAGTGAGTTAAGCTCTGTTGTACTAGTTGTAACTAAACTTACACTAGTGAGAGTTTAGTGAATTAATTATTACTTAATTCACAATCAGTGAACTCACATGCAACTAAAGATTTACCACTGTTAACTACATGCATGTCAGATCCAGTGGAGACCCAGTTGAGATAACATGTGAAAGGGACAGTTTGGCTATCAGTTGTGATTTGAGTGAAGTGCACTCATGCAATCACACACATAGTGGATGTGCCCATGAGAAATTCACAGCCTAGGCAAGAGAAATTCAAATTCATTTGCAGGGTTTTCATTGCAGGGATTGCGCAGAGGAGGCAGGTTGTCTAAAGGTAGAGAATTGGCACATGTATTTGATGGTTTTTTGTATGACAGTGTGAGATGATTTTATATTGTACTGAGATCTCCTAGATTAGAGTTTTGTATGATATTGTTTCATGATCCATGATATACATAATATATGATAGTGGGGTTTTTATTTTTATGCTTTCCCAGTAAAACATCTGTGTTATGTGTGATTGATCTTTCTTCTTGATATTGCAATTGGCGATCATGTTTTAAATTCCACAAGAATATTAGTAGAAGTGATTATGTATTTAACAGTGGCATATAATTTTTATATCAAGAGAATCCAGGCAATACATAATTTGTATTGAAATTTCTACATGGTATCAGAGCATAGAAGATTGCAGAAGCTGAGTTTGTGACTGGATAGAATTCGAATTTGTAGAAAGACTGTGTTGGTGATACAGCTGATTCAAGATCGAAATGGATTTCAATTACTTGAGGTTAGAGTATGCACTCGAGGGAAACTCGAACTACATTTCTTGGAAGGATAGGATGAAGGTAGTGCTTGAATACAATGGCTTGAAGGAATTCATTGACAAATATGTTCCTAAGAGAGATGTTGCAGATGCTGCAAATCTTGATGCATGGAAAAAGAAAGTGGAAAAGGCGAGGAGGATCTTGTTGGAGGGAGTACGAGAAAACATTTTCTCAAAACTCCATGGGAAAATCACACCATATGCAATGTGGAAGAATTTGAGAGATCTATTCCAAAACAACAACGACCATAGGAAATTGGTGCTCAAAGATAAACTCATGAAGATCAAGATGGAGAAGGGTGACTCCATTCCAAAATATCTCATGAAGTTTGTCCAATGTCGGGATGAGTTGGGGAGTGTGGGAATAACAATCATTGATGATGATTTGGTGAGATTGGCTATCCTAGGACTTCCCAAGAGTTGGCACAGTTATCAAGACTCTGTCAATGAAAGGGGAAAATTGCCATATTGGGAATGACTATGGTCGGATTTGGTGCAGGAGGAGTTTAGGCGGAACACCAGAGATGGATCTTCATCAAAGAATGATGATGAAGAGGATTTTTATTTGGCTACCAAGGCAAGGAAATGGAAGGGAAATAAATTCCATTCAAAATCTGAGTCTAAAGGAAAGAAGCTGGATTTGTCCAAAGTGAAGTGTTTTCACTGTCACGAACATGGGCATCTCACTACTAACTATCCGCAGAAGAAAAACAACAAGAAGGTTGTTGAAGCTGTAACTGGTGAGGCCCTTGCCTCACAATTTGAACTTGAATTCTCTTTGATCACATGCATGGATTCAAGTGCATTGGGATCAGTGTGGTATTTGGATAGTGGCGCTTCCTTCCACATGACGGGAGATAAGGAGTTTTTCAGTGACTTGGAGGAGAGAGATCTCAAAATGCATATAGATATGGGCGATGATGGATGATACAATGAGAATGGCATTGGTACCATTACCTTTCAGAGGGATTCAGGTAAACCATTTCAATTGAAAAATGTTATGCATGTTCCAGGTCTGAAGAAAAACCTAGTCTCAGTTTCAATGTTGGAGGACAGAGGCTATGACGTTGTTTTCAGCGGTCGAAAATATTTTATGTAACATAAAACAACAGGTAAAGTCAAGAGGATATGGATTCGAGTTAATAATCTCTACATCCTGTAGGTAGATGGCTACGCTGCCATGATGGGTGTGGCAGAAAAAGTGGTGAGTCGGGATGAGGGTGAATTATGGCACAGGCGATTGGGCCATCTTCATCATGGAGCCTTGAAGATCATGCAACANACAGTTATCAAGACTCTGTCAATGAAAGGGGAAAATTGCCATATTGGGAATGACTATGGTCGGATTTGGTGCAGGAGGAGTTTAGGCGGAACACCAGAGATGGATCTTCATCAAAGAATGATGATGAAGAGGATTTTTATTTGGCTACCAAGGCAAGGAAATGGAAGGGAAATAAATTCCATTCAAAATCTGAGTCTAAAGGAAAGAAGCTGGATTTGTCCAAAGTGAAGTGTTTTCACTGTCACGAACATGGGCATCTCACTACTAACTATCCGCAGAAGAAAAACAACAAGAAGGTTGTTGAAGCTGTAACTGGTGAGGCCCTTGCCTCACAATTTGAACTTGAATTCTCTTTGATCACATGCATGGATTCAAGTGCATTGGGATCAGTGTGGTATTTGGATAGTGGCGCTTCCTTCCACATGACGGGAGATAAGGAGTTTTTCAGTGACTTGGAGGAGAGAGATCTCAAAATGCATATAGATATGGGCGATGATGGATGATACAATGAGAATGGCATTGGTACCATTACCTTTCAGAGGGATTCAGGTAAACCATTTCAATTGAAAAATGTTATGCATGTTCCAGGTCTGAAGAAAAACCTAGTCTCAGTTTCAATGTTGGAGGACAGAGGCTATGACGTTGTTTTCAGCGGTCGAAAATATTTTATGTAACATAAAACAACAGGTAAAGTCAAGAGGATATGGATTCGAGTTAATAATCTCTACATCCTGTAGGTAGATGGCTACGCTGCCATGATGGGTGTGGCAGAAAAAGTGGTGAGTCGGGATGAGGGTGAATTATGGCACAGGCGATTGGGCCATCTTCATCATGGAGCCTTGAAGATCATGCAACAAATATCTACTGGACCTCCAATGGGAACGCTTGCTCAGTTATATCAGTGCAAGGGTTGTGTTAGTCCCTAAATTTTCACTTGACTATGAGAGGGAAAGCTAGGGCATCATTCGTTATTGCAAAGTATTTATAAGTTTTTATGATTTGGTTTTTTCTTAGTAGGGTGGTTGAAAACTGGCTCAAGGTTACAACATAACATGAAAATCAAGATCAGAGCATAGCATATCCCATTGGCTGAATAATAGGTAAACACATAGATGGATTAAACCAATTAAGAAAAAGGAAGATAAAGTCTTCAATTTGTCAACTTCACATGAATTATCATCTCAAAATGTCATAAAGAAACAAGGCTATCAACTTGATATCAAAACTTGAAAAATTATCTCTACAGTAAAGTTTTCACTGTATAAATTAACACTCAAGAATAAAAAAACATTGCAATATGAATAATGAATTCAAGCATGAATAAAGAAATAACAGATTAGAAAAAGAGGGTCTAACCATCCATATGCCTTTGCTATTAAGTGTCAAATTGAACATAAATTCCTTTTACAATGAGCTTCACAAAAAGGTTCCCCGGATCTCCAATTTTTCGACCTTCACATAATATTTCCTCTGTATATTTAAACTATCTATAAAACTTCTAGATCCTATCGTCTAGTATAAATTTAATGAATATATTCAAATAGTATCTATCTACTAAGGTAGTTCACTCAAAAAGAGCTTCTACAATCCCAAAATAGATCACAGCTCAACAACTTGATATTGCAAAATATTGCCAACATTCACATTTGATTCTACAAAATAGGAATTAGTTTGATTCAGTCAAACAGATCAGGGTCTTAGCATCTCACTGACCAAAAATGAATAGGCTTTGCCATATTTCTTGGAAAACATTTAAATCATGATTGTAGAAAATCTCCATGTAACCTTTAGGATATAATCATAGCAGTAGCTTTAGCATTTTTCTGTTTGAGCTTTGTGGTAAGCAAGACATTGTGCCAATAGAGTCTGAAATTTATCTCCCTGAGTTCTTTGAGCAATTCCCTTTTCTCTTTCTTCTTATTTTTAAAACCTTGAATCCTTTCTTGCTGGTGAGCATTCCATTGTTCTATTTGCGCCTTTTGTTTCTTTAACTGTCTTATTGTTTTCTAAAATTCCTTGATCCTTTCTTTATCAGTTCTGATTTTAACTCTGAATCCTGAGCATTCTTCAAGAGGTGCAGGTTCATTAAGGTTTATGGCAACTTTGGGTTCTTTTGCTTTAACTTGGTACTTTGAGACTAATCCCAAGCTATGTTCTTCATCAGAACTTGTTGAATATATAACTTCAGGCACATCTGATATGTGATCTGAGTCTTCAAAGTAATCTTGTTTATCCTCTGGGGTTTCGCTGATACCTTTAGCCATTTATTTAGCTTTTGCTAATTTGGTTGAAGCTCTCATTACTGGTCCTATTGATGGTGAAATCATTCTTTTACCTTTGTTGACTGGTTTCTTAGGTAATGAAGTTCTTTTTTCCCTTTTCCTAGTACCTTCTTCAGCATTCTTAGAGTCGTCTTCTATGACTATGACATTTTCTTCTTTGATTGATGGATTAAACATGGCCTTTGACTTCAGTCTATCATTATTGGTGAGCCTAGTAGAATTCCTTCTAGTTTTTTGTGATACAAACACACCTTTAACCCTTTTCCCTTTGACTGCAACACCCCCTTTTCTGGTTGATGGTGATTCATGCTTGACTGTAGTTTGAGTATCAAAATCTTTATCTGAATCATTTTCCCCTTTAACATCTCCTTCATAAAATGTTTCAATTTCTGGATCCCACCTAGGTCTTTTACTTCTGGTTTTCCTCGTCACCCTGACATCAGGCATCTCCTCTTTCACAGGGGTTTCATCGATTGAAATATCTTGGCTCTGTGTAACAGTCTTTCTCCCTTTACCTTTCTTCTGTTTATTGGACTATGTGTTAGGGTTTAAATATTGCGTGAGCCATCTCTAGGGATTCTGTAATTCGCTCAAAGAAGACATGACTAAATTTTTAATTAGGACTTGATGAAACATACTTCTCTTAGCATTGGTAGAGAGTGAATTCACTCTCTTTGACATCTTTGTCAAGATTTTGACTCGAAAATAAGGGAGATTTAAAGGGTAATCACCAAGTAAATGCATTAGTATCCTAATGTGATAGATATAGACCAGTGAGAATCTACCTTCGCAGGTGATATACCTGTGGATCACGATTATATCCATGTGCCATTCGGGTCGAATCCAGCTACGAGGTACTCCCCTTTTCCATTTCAGATTTTGCTTATCTGGAAGCAGGAATTTGTTTACAAACTTTGTAACCACATGCTCTTTCTTCCACCATCTTTCTCCTCCAACCACCAACCACCAACCTGTAAGCCTTTGTGATAGTCTTCTTTGTCACTAGCATCAACATATTCTTGCTCTCCACCTCAGGACAATCGAAATTCAGAGCGAACTCCATGGAGACCTGCTCATCGTAACCTTGAAAAGTGGTAAGGAATTCAAACCACCCAACGTCTCTAAACCTTTGAGGCATCTGAGGATAGGATTCAAGATGTTCGACACCCTCTGGTTCTATTCTGACTACCTATCCGCTCCTCTTTGGCACCATCTAAACACAATTATGTAACTAGCACCCTCGGGTTCCAAATTTTCCACCTGCAATCTGTTAGTGTATACCGTTCCTTTGAGCGAATACCTATGCCTAAATTCAGCAAAATCGAACAGGTAAAATATAACGATCATTGATAATTGGTGATTTAAAATAAGTCTTGCGTGGGTACACAACAATCAGATTATGAAACAACTTGAATCTATAAATGATTCCAAGCTTTCGTGGACACATGTGAACTCTCAATCCACGATTTGTTTCATCATAACAAAATCTAGATGCAGGCGTGTATCAAGGCATTATTATTTTGGTGCTACGAGAATAGCCTTATTCCCGTAGCGCTATTAATGACTTAGGAAAATGTGAAAGTTTGAAATTCAAATAGGCATATAAGGTGACACCTTGTCTTAAAACCATATCTTTCAAAATCAAACTTAAATAAACTATCCAAAAACTGTAATGCAAACCATAAGACACTAAAAACAAAAATCGAAATCAACTAGAAATAGAAAATGAAGTGTGGGTAAGATGGGTTTAGGATAAGGGTTTCTCACTAAACCAAGAGAAAATTAGAAACTAACATTGGCTCCTTCTGGGGATGGAGTTTTGATAATAATATCCAAGAACTACAGACCAATGCCTTTCCTTTATCTCTGATTCATTGACTCCCCTGCAACTGTCAGTCTTTTATTCTCAACATAACTGTAAAAACAAGTCCATTGGGTATATGGAGTCTTTATTGAAAGGAAAACCTACTGTACTAACTGAAACCTGATGATCCCATAGAGAAAAAAGTGCTTCAAGAACCTCCCATTCACTGGGCCTTGAAATTTTTTAGTGTTATCTAATTATGAAGGAGAAAGGTGTTATTTTTCATTACCTTGGCTATCCTGAAAGGACCATACCATAGGTTATCGAACTTTCCATGTTTTTCTTTATCCTCTCTCCTAGCATCCCATATTAACACCAAATCCCCTTCACTGAAAACATCTTTCTTAGTCCCCTTATCGAATGTAGCCTTGATTTTTCTCTGATGAGCAACAACTTCCTGATTAACCTATTCTCTGACCTGCTGAACTTCAATCATCTGAAAAATTCTTCTTTGGACATCATTGGGTTCCTCTAGTTCTTCTTGTAGAAACTTTAAGACTGGCAGGCCCAATTGAGTTGGAAGAATTGCTTTTGTGCCATATACCATCTAGAAAGGAGATGTCCCAATAGACTTCTTGTTACTGATACGATCAGCCCAAAGGGAAAACTTTAACTTAGAATCCCATGATTTTTTATTTTCTGTTAGTAATTTTTTGATAATCCTTATCAGAGTTTTATTGGAAGATTCTGCCAATCCATTCCCTTGGGGGTAGTAGGGGGTAGAATGAACCAATTTGATACTATAATTTTTACATAATTCAATCGTGGAATTTGATTTAAAATCCTGTGCGTTATCAGTGACCAGTTTTTTAGGACAGCCAAACCTGGAAAAAATATATCCTTCTAGAAATTCCATGATTACCTTGTCTATTGTATTCCAAGTCAGAATTGCTTCAATCCACTACGTAAAATAATTGGTGGCTGTAAGAATCCATCTATGTTGTCCTGAGGATGATGGATTAATCTCTCTAATGAAATCCAATCGCCACTATTGAAATGGTCCATGAGTGATGATTGGTTTTAGAGGCAGAGATATAAGTTTCTTCTTTCCAGCAAATTTCTGACAAGGTTCACATTCCCTGACCTGAGAAAAAATATCTGAGAATAGAACTAACCAGTAATAGCTTGCACTAAGAATCTTGAAGGCAGTATCCTTCCAATGATGATGGCCTCTGCAGACACCATGATGTAGATCATGAAAGATTTGTTTAGCTTCCTTTTCGTCCACACACCTCAACAAAAAACTATTAGGGTCCTTCCAGAACAAGATCTAATCAACAATACAGTACTTTACAACTCTCAACTTTAATTATCTGAATTTTGATTTATCCAACTCCGGGGGAGACTAAAAATTTAGAAGAAAAAATACGATATCTTTGTACCATTTTGAAGAAACATACTTGTTGTTTATTTGCAAATTTATTTCTTCAATCTGGACAGAAGAGTCTTGTGTCATGTCTGAAATATGGTATAACCCACTTGCTTTGCAATTAGATTCTGCCATTAATTTGGCGAGGCCTTGTCCTTTTATCAGCTGAGTAGGCTTTATGGTGAGATTGTATTCCAGGATTTTGGTTATCCATTTCCCTCGCTTTCCTTCACAATTAGGCTGAACCAATATTTATTTGACTGCACTGCTTGGGACATAAGCTGTAATTTTAGATTGAAGAACATATACTCTTAAGGATTTTAAAGCCTTTACCAAGGCATAGGCATTTTTTTCTATTAAATCATACTTCAATTCAGAGTCTCTAAGGGTTTTTCTAAATAAGTAGATAGGTTTTTCATATGCTTGCTCATTTCTCTACAGAAGAACATCAACTATGGTATTCTCTGATGCAAATGAAAAAATCATGAATTCTTTGGAGTAATCTGGGCTAATTAGAATAGGTGCCTGAATGAAAACCTGTTTGATACTTTCAAAGGATTCTCTCACTTCTGGTATCCACTTAATTTCTGCATCCTTTTTCAACATGTCAATGATGTACTTGACAATTTCTGCAAAGTTAGGTATAAACCTCCTTAAAAAAATAATTTTACCAATGAATGACTGAATAGACTTTTTATTTCTCGGAATATTGATTTGTTGAATAGCCTTTACTCATTCCAGATCTATTTTAATACCTTCAGGTGAAACAATGTGTCCTAGAATCTTTCCTTCCTGCATGGAAAAATGTGATTTTTTGGGATTAAGTGATATTTCATACCTCCTACATTTATCAAAGGTCTGCTTCAAGTGCTGTAAATGTTCTTCATCAGATGCCGAAAATATAGTGATGTCATCAAGGTAAATAACCACAAGTCTGTCTTTCTCCCCAATGAAAGTGATGTCCATAGCCCTTTGAAATGTATCTCCCGCATTCATCAATTCGAAAGGAATCTTTTCATACATAAAGGTGCCCCAAGGAGTGGTAAAAGTTTTTTTCTTTTTGTCTTCTTCCATTACTGATATTTGATTGTACCCTGAATATCCATCAAGCATAGAGATTCTCTTTGCGCAGACAACTCTTTATAATATATAATCCATTTTTGGTAATGGATAATTGTCTTTCAGGGAGTAGCTGTTTAGATTCTTGAAGTCTACATAGAGCCTTATCTCCCCATTATTTTTCTTGACAGGTACAAGGTTGGCTACCCATTCTGAGTATCTCAGTGGCACTATGATTTTTTCTTCCAACAACCTTTTCAGCTCCTTTTCTATTATAGGTAACAGTAAAGGATTAAATTTCCTGAACTTTTGTTTAACAGGTTTTGATCCAGGTTTCAGAGGAATTTTGTGTTGAATAATCTCTGTATCAAACACTTTCAAATCTTCATAATACCATGCAAAAATGTCTGAATAATGTTTCATTAATTCAACATATGCTTCTTTCTGTTTTTGTGACAGTTTCCTAGATATTTTTACCCACCTGGGATTTGCATCTAGACTAATGTCAGAGTCTACTACATATGTTTCTTTCGTTTGGATAACAGCCTTCCTGGAAACATCATTATGATCGAACAACCTTTCTAGTGGAACCAAACCCTTAGGCAGATGGTTTGTCTTCAATTCAATGATTTTGTGGCCAACAATTGTATCTTGAAGGAATTCTGCAACATGTATTTTTTCTTCTCCATCTTCGTTATCTTGATCAATTGAAATGTTAGAAAACTCTTCAATAGTTTTCAAAAATCTTTGAATTTCCTCATCATCTTTAAAAACCTGCCAATGTTTTATATTATCTGGTATTGAAGGTCTGTTTCTGACTTCAACTTCGAATTTCAGATTAGGAAACATCGGATTTTTAAAGTTGCTAGATGCAAGTGCCAAAGATTCGGCCTACTGATTCAAATTCCTGTGCACAAAAGTAATATTAAATGCCGAAAAGAAATTATCCACATAATCCCACACCTCATTTCTGTATTGTTTTAACCTTTTCTATTTTCTTTGGTATATATTCTTGATCTGGTGAATAATAAGTTCCGAGTCTCCAAAAACAAACAACTTATCTACTCCCATATCTCTAGCATCTTTCAAACCTAACAACAAAGCTTCATACTCACTGATGTTATTAGTGGTGTCAAATTCAAGTTTATATGACATGGGGATAACCTCCTTTGAAGGGGAAATGAAGACAATACCAGCTTTAGAACCTTCTTTAGAACATGCTCCGTTAAAATACATTTTCCAAACAAAATTGTCTTTCCTCTCTCCCACTATAGTTATTGACTTTCTGACTGATACTTCTTCCATTTCCTCACTCATATGAAAAATAGAAGAACCAAGATCATCTTCTACAACATATATAGAATGATTAGTGGGATTATTTTGATCACTTACCAAATAAGCCAATCTAACTTATCTGTATAATCTTCATTTTTCACCACCCAAAACAGGTATGGTTGCATATCTAAGGTCCATCTGTAGAGTACCACCTACCTTCTTAGCCCAAGATCTAGAAAGAAGCATTCCAAATTTTGGTGGTATGTCAGGCACGATAACATCTAATACCACACTTTTCATAGGTAATTGGGAAAGAGTAACAACCACATCTTTCATAACTCCAAGGTATTTTACTTTCTTGGAGTCAAAAGAATATAGATCATGATATGGTCTAGTAATGTCCAACCCTAATTCTTCCATCACCACCTTAGGCATTACATTATGCGAGGCACTAGAATCCATTAAGAAGTTGTGCAATATCTTGTCATGGATATTTAATGAAATGTAAAAAGGTGGAGAGGCATCAATTCTATCTTCAATATGAGTTCCAATAGTTATAACAGGGTTTTCATCCTCTAGATTGACCGTATCTGAAAAGGTGACATGAGCTGGAGCCTGTAAAGCCTTGAGGAAACTCTTTCTGAAAGGTTTTGTTTTCATGGGTTCTAATAATGGCACTAAAATCTTAATTTTTTTGCTTTCGTGTTCTAAACTAAAAGCAAAAACATTTCTATCTGGTTCCTTTATGTCAATAGTACTATCCTTGGCGGGTTGTTTCAATGGTTGATCAACTTGGATCTTGGGAACACCTTTGACAATTCGTGTCTTAACTGGAGCATTGGCCTTCTTTGTGGAAACATGTGTATCAACTTTAGGTGCATTCGAACCAGATCTGAGATTGTATTTTTTCCTTTTAGGTTCCTGTTGGACGATCTCATCTTCATCCCCTTCTTCAAACTAATTTGCAATCAAAGCATCTTCATAATCTTGCTGTGTCACATGTAGAGGAGATGATTCAGAACCATTCAAATGAATTGCAGGGTCTTCTTCTGTATCATCTTCATCCTCCTCCTCATCTACTACATTAGTCTGAAAAGGAGGTACCACCTTTTGGTCATCTTTGTTTTTTCTTTCTCTTGGTAAGATTTGAGGTACATGGTTGGGTCTCCTGAACTAATTTGGATTTCTGTAACCACCCTCTTGTGCAGGTCTACTGGGCTGTTGTTTTTCTATCTTCAATCTTTCCATTTTAGATGTCAGAGTTTTCAGCATCTTATCCATTTCATCCATTTTAGAATCAAATGTTGAATTAGAAAATGAAGGCAATTCTTCCTTTTGCTTTTTCCTGTCTCTTTTACTTCTAGACTTCAATTTGTCTACTGCTAATATGTTTGATTCTACCTCAATAGCAGCATCTTGCATCAGGCTAAGGGTAGTGGTTATTCTTTCCCTAAGAAACAAGGAAAATTTGGCATCGAATGCATTGGCAAAAGTGATTTTAGGTGATGTCTCTGAAGGTTTTATCTCCTCTGGAACTTTACCATACATCTGGTTGAACCTTTTGGTAAAATCATGTATTGATTCACCTTGTTTCCTCCTTAAAGAACCAAATTCAGTGATGTAGTATAAAAGGTCCTTCTGGTCTGCCCAGTGTTTAAGAAAGGCATCATCTAAGGCTACAATATCAACTATTGAATTAGGAGGCAAAATACTGAACCACTTTCTTGCTTCCCCATTTAGACTTTGTACAAATAGTCTCATCCACTCAAATGATATTCAACAGTAAATGATCCATCTCCATTGAATCTGGGAAAGTATCTCATATAATCATTTGGTGAAAATGCATACATGACTTGTGGAAGAACCAAGGGAGCATACCTTGCTGCAACTATTTTGTCTATTCTGTCAGCATCCATATTATCTATTTTTGGAGCTCTGGGAGTGAGTAAGTTTGGTAATGCTGAAGGAGAAGGCGTCCCTTGTGTATTACAACTTATATGTATTGTCATTGAGTCTTGATCTTTAGCAGATAAGGATTTTTCTTTTGGACTATGATCAACTAATGGGTTGAGAAACAAAGGATTCTCAAAAGAAAAATAATGTGATCTAAAATCCTCAGATGAGACAGATCCTAGAGATGATGAAGGTGTCTATGGTTCACTCTTAATATCTGTGTTGTGACCTCTCGAAGTTTCAGTCACATGCGAAATGTCTGGATACTCATGTTTAATGAGTTTAGTAAGTAACTTCCAGTGTTCTAGATTTAATTCTGAAATAGTTGAAGGGAATGAAACTATATCAGACTCAATAACAGGTTTAATTTCACTTTCAGGATTCACATCTTCATCTAATTGGGTTTTGATGATTTCAAAGGATTTTCCTTGAGAACTTTCTGAAGATAATTTTCCCTTTAAGAGTAAAGACTGACTGGAAAGAACTTTAGGTTTTCTTAATAACTTTTCAGGATTTGGAATTGCTACAACAGGCTCAAGATATGGATTTTTCCTGGTTACTGGTCTCTTATTAAATGATGAAGAATTCATAGGAGTTTTAGGTCCTTTACGTTCTCTTTTAGGATCCAGAATTACCACAGAGGAGTCACCAGGTGAATAATCACAGTCTTAAATAATGTTCAAAATCTTGTTCACCACGAAGATCTGAATGTAAACTTGTCATTTCCCCAGGGAATATCTCTTTGTTTCTTTGTCCCCGGCAATGGCGCCAAAAATGTTAGTCCCTAAAGTTACACTTGACTATGAGAGGGCAAGATAGGGAATCATTCGTTATTGCAAAGTATTTATAAGGTTTTATGATTTGTTTTTTTCTTAGTAGGGTGGTTGAAAACTAGCTCAAGGTTACAACATAACATGAAAATCAAGATCAGAACATAGCATATCCCATTGGATGAATAATAGGTAGACACAGATGGATTAAACCAATTAAGAAAAAGGAAGATGAAGTCTTCAATTTTTCAACTTCACATGAATTCTCGTCTCAAAATGTCATAAAGAAACAAGGCTATCAGCTTGATATCAAAACTTGAAAAATTATCTCTACAGTAAAGGTTTCACTGTATAAATTAACAGTCAAGAATAAAAAAACATTGCAATTTGAATAATGAATTCAAGCATGAATAAAGAAATAACAGGGTAGAAAAAGAGGGTCTAACCATCCATATGCCTTTGCTATTAAGTGTCAAATTGAACATAAATTCCTTTTACAGTGAGATTCACAAAAAGGTCCCTTGGATCTCCAATTTTTCGACCTTCACATAGTCTTTCCTCTGTCTATTTAAACTATCTATAAAACTTCTAGATCCTATCATCTAGTATAGATTTAATGACTAGATTCGAATAATATCTATCTACTAAGGTAGTTCACTCAAAAAGAGCTTCTACAATCCCAAAATAGATCACAGATCAACAACTTGATATTGCAAAATATTGTCTGCATTTACATTTGATTCTACAAAGTAGGAATTAGTTTGATTTAGTCAAACAGATCGAGGTCTTAACATCTCACTGACCAAAAACGAATAGGCTTTGCCATATTTCCTGGAAAACATTTAAATCATGATTGTAGCAAATCTCCATGTAACCTTTAGGATATAATCATAGCAGTAGCTTAGCATTTTTCTATTTGACCTTTGTGGTAAGCACGACATTGTGCCAATAAAGTTTGAAATTTATCTCCCTGAGTTCTTTGAGCAATGCCCTTTGCTATTTCTTCTTCTTTTTAAAACCTTGAATCCTTTGTTGTTGGTGAACATTCCATTATTCTATTTGCACATTTTCTTTCTTTAACTGTCTTTCTGTTTTCTAAAATTCCTTGATCCTTTCTTTATCAGTTCTGATTTTAACTCTAAATCCTGAGCATTCTTCAAGAGGTGCAGGTTCATTCAGGTTTATGGCAACTTTGGGTTTTTTTTCTTTAACTTGGTACTTTGAGACTAATCCCGAGCTATGTTCTTCATCAGAACTTGTTAAATCTATAGCTTCAGGCACATCTGATATGCGATCTGAGTCTTCAAAGTAATCTTGTTTATCCTCAGAGGTTTCACTGATACCTTTAGCGATCTCTTTAGCTTTTGCTAATATGGTTGAATCTCTCGTTACTATTCCTGTTGATGGTGAAATCATTCTTTTACCTTTGTTGACTGGTTTCTTAGGTAATGAAGTTCTTTTTGTCCTTTTCCTGGTACCTGCTTCAGCATTCTTAGAGTCGTCTTCTATGACTATGACATTTTCTTCTTTGATTGATGGATTAAACATGGCCTTTGACTTCAGTCTATACTTATTGGTGACCCTAGTAAAATTCCTTCTAGGTTTTTGTGATAAAGACACACCTTTAACCCTTTTCCCTTTGAATTCAACACCCCCTTTTCTGGTTGATGGCAATTCATGCTTGACTGTAGTTTGAGTATCAAAATCTTTATCTGAATCATTTTCCCCTTTAACATCTCCTTCAGAAAACATTTCAATTTTCGGATCCCACCTAGGTCTTTTACTTCTGTTGTTCCTCGTCACCCTGATATTAGGATTCTCCTCTTTCACAGGGGTTTCATCGATTGAAATATCTCAGCTCTGTGTAACAGTCTTTTTTCCTTCACCTTTATTCTATTTATTGGACTGTGTGTTAGGGTTTAAAGATTGCATGAGATAGCTCCAGGGATTTTGTAATTCGCTCAAAGCAGACATGACTAAAGTTTTAATTAGAACTTGATGAAACATACTGCTCTTAGTATTGGTGGAGAGTGACTGCACTCTCTTTGACATCTTTGTCAAGATTTTGAGTAGAAAAAAAGGGAGATTTAAAGGGTAATCACCATTTAAATTCATTAGTATCCTAATGTGGTAGATATAGACCAGTGAGAATCTACCTTCACAGGTGATATACCTATGGATCACGATCGGAGCTATGTGCCATTCGGGTCGAATCTAGCTACGAGGCATCCCCTTTTCCAATTCGGATTTTTCTTATCTGGAAGTAAGAATTGGTTTACAAACTCTGTAACCATATGCTCTTTCTTCCACCATCTTTCTCCTCCAACCACCAACCTGCAAGCCTTTGCGATAGTCTGCTCTGTCACTAGCATCAACATCTTACCGATCTCCACCTCGTGACCATCAAAATTCAGAGAAAACTCCATGGAGACCTGCTCATCATAACCCTGAAAAGTGGTAAGGAATTCAAACCACCCAATGTCTCTGAACCTTTGAGCCATCTGATGATAGGCTTCAAGAAGTTCGACACCCTCTGCTTCTATTCTAACTACTTGTCCACTGCTCTTTGGCACCATCAAAACACAATTCTGTAACTCTTCGGGTTCCAAATTTGCCACATGATATCTATTAGTGTATACCATTCCTTCGAGCGAATACCTGCACCTAAATTCAGCAAAATTGAACAGGTAAAATATAACGATCATTGAGAATTGGTGATTTAAAACAAGTCCTGCACGGGTACACATCAATCGGATTATGAAACGGTTTGAATCTGTAAATGATTCCAAGATTTCATGGACACATGCGAACTCTCAATCCACAATTCGTGTCATCATAAAAAAATCCGGATGGAAGGCGTGTATCAAGGCATGATATTTTGGTGCTACGGGAATAGCCTTATTCTTGTAGCGCTATTAATGAATTAGCAAAATTTGAAAGTTTGAAAGTCAAACAGGAATATAAGGTGACACCTCATCTTAAAACCATGTCTTTCAAAATCAAACTTAAATAAACTATCCAAAAACTGTAATGCAAACCATAAGACACTAAAAACAAAAATCGAAATCAACTGGAAACAAAAAATGAAGTGTGGGTAAGATGGGTTTAGGATAAGGGTTTCTCACTAAACCAAGACAAAATTAGAAACTAACAAGTTGCACCATGGGGAAGTATGTAAAGTCCACTTTTCATGAAAAGGAGAACCGTGCTTCGGTGATCCTGGAGAGAGTTCACAGAAACGTGTGTGGACCATTCTCGATTGCTTCAACAACAAAACATAAGTATTATGTTATTTTTGTTGATGACTTTTCTCATAAATGTTGTATCTTCTTCATGCAGAAGAACAATCAAACATTTTGAAAGTTCTGTGAGTTTAAAGAATTGGTGGAGAAAGAGTTGGGGAAGCAAGTGAAGGCTCTGAGGAGCGATAATGGTGGAGAATACATCTCTAACGAATTCAAATACTTCTACAACAAAGAAGGAATTCGAAGAGAACTCATAGCGCCTCATAAACCACAACAAAATGGGGTTGCGGAGAGGAAGAACAGAATGATCATGGGTGCAGCACGAGCGATGCTGCATGATCAGGGCCTACTAATGCATTTATGGGCAGAAGCATGAAACACTGCAGTTTATGTGAAAAACCATTGTCCTCATAGAGTACTTGGCATGAGTATACTTGAAGAAGATTTCACTGGTAAGAAACTTGATGTTTCTCATTTTAAGATTTTTGGCTCATTTGTTTATGTGCATGTGACCAAGGATGCCAGGAAGAAGCTGGAACCGACTACTGAAGTTGGGATATTTGTGGGGTACATAGAAACACCCTTTAATTATTTTGTGTATTTTCCTAATAGTAAGATGACTATTATGCGACGGGATATAAAATTCGATGAGGGGAAAGACATGCGGTTATCACTTGAGATGGATCTAGACTTGCATGTAAAGGAGGAACTGTTGGTTCCCAAAGATGAGTCTCAAGATGTGGATCAGCCACATGAGGAGGTGTTGGCACAGGGGCAGGCCCAAGGTTCAAGTCTACAACAATGCACCAACAAAACCCTAACTACCGGCCCTTTCGGCAACACTTGTGAAGCAGATGAAGTCTCACCCAAGGTAGAGGCAGGGGTTGTTGCAGGACTCAAATGTCTGCAACCTTAGGTGGGGCATAGATCTGTGATTATAACACTTAACAAAGCACTTAAGAATTAATCTTCATCAATATTCAGTTCTTAGTAATAGCGCAGATGTATCCTGATTACAGAGTATCACAGTATGCAACCAGATCCATCATCTAATAACACTTAACATAAAAGGAACACATTAGATCTAGAATATTCAAGAACTAAGCACATCCATATAGGTCATACCTAGCATTCATTCACATTATTAGGCACCAAGTAACATCATATCTATCTAACATTCATCATATAGAAACACATCGATACATCACACAAAGAAGAGAAAAAAAACATGTACGTGGTTCACCCCCACCCTGGGGATACGTCCACCAACTCTTCTTCTTTATTAATGTATTCAATTGTTTACATCATGCAGTCAACAAAAACCCTTCTGCACACAGGACAAAATATCTGTGCAGCTCGCTAGAACCTTCTTCCTTGCGTTGTAGCACAAAGCCTTCTATAATCTCTATAATAACTTGCACTTATCTCTGTAACCCTTCTACAGTCATGAACAGATCACTAATAAAACTTAGCTTACATCACATAGATAGGCTACTTTCCTCTAATTACTTTGCCTAGAAATCTATTTATACATACGAAAGTGGACCTAAGTGTGGGTAAACCCACGAGCCGACATCCCTTTCCCATTACATTGTCCCAAAACCCTAAAAGGGCCCTGAAAGTGGGTTGAGATCCCATGATCTCAGCTTCTTCTGGTGCTCCATCTTTGACTGGCTATTGAAGTCCCAAAAAGGGTCAAATATGACAAAGTGTTCCTCAAAACTTGGTCAAGGGACAACAGGCCCCCAACACTCACCTGTGACTCTTCGCGAGTCACTATGGTCTGAGAAATTCCGCTTCGAATGCCTCGAGCTTGGCTCGATCTACTTCGATCTGTTGCAATGCTACTACTTATTTATCAGTGAATGCCTGAATAAGTGCATCATTGACTGGTCCTTTGAGGTGTTGTTATTCTGTACTCACAACCTGTTCAAGTTCTACTCCTTGGCTTTCAAGTTCAGTGAATAATTGGCATGCCTTTTCTTGCACTGGTTGAAGTTATTTATAGAATTCCATTACTTTACTCTGGAGTGTGCATACTTGTTATTGGGTTGTGCGTTGCTCTAGAAACCTCTTCATTCTTTCAACTGGTGACAAGGTCTTTAGCTGCGCCTGTAACGTGTCTGCCTGCTATTGTGCATGTTGGAGCTGTAATTCTAATGCCTGTAATTCTGGATTTTCGGTGAGGCTTTCATACGTATGGGTGCTTCTGGATATCAACTGCTTGTATTCCAAGGAAAAGGATTTTAGTCAGTCAACTACACTTTGGGAAGTGGCTTCTCTTAGATCTCTTATTTCTTGAGGTGTCTCGAGCACAGTGCGAAGTTACAGGTCTGCGATGTGCTGCTGAAGTTTTTGGATCACTCCTTCCAGTTGTGCCACCTGCTGTGGAACTTGTTCTTCTATCTGGACTTCAATGATTTTCACAGAGAGAAGTGCTCTATGAACCCATTCCTGTACTTTGAGTTTCTTTGTGAGAAACTATTCCCTGTCTTGTTGTATCGCTTCTTTCTCTTCCTCACACTTTTCTTGAAGAGTTATTTTTTCTTGTTCTGTATTACTGTGTTGTTCTAGCATATATTTTTGTGCCTGCGTAAAATCTTGGGTAGATTGTGTTGTCTCTTCCTGAGCTTGTCGAAGGAGAGCTTCAACTTTATTGGTGATCTGGTGCAGTTGGGTTGGCTCATCTCCTGGTTCTTCTGTTCCACTTTTCGAGGGTGCAATAGAAACTGTGTGGATGGATTGTAGTGCCTGTTGTACTTATCAAAGTTCACCCTTGATTCGGCTAAATACCTCCTCCTTCTTCACTTATTTCTTTTCCGTGATCTCCAATGAAACATCATTCAACGTATCGACTAAGAAGTCGAAGTTGTCTCAGGTGAGGGTAGTCTTAAACGTAGCCCTGGTGGCTCTGGATTTCTTTCAGGATGAAGGCTTTGGCGGGGTAAACTTCCTTTTCTTAGTTGGATCCACTTCCTCTCTAGGTGGAGTAACTTCACCTTTGTTTTGCTCAACTTCTATGGCAACTAGTTCTCCACCATCATCTCCCTACTCAGGTGAGGTCGAAGATGTCTCCACCAATGTGCTATGGACATCATGGACTTCGTCATTTTTCTTTGTTTTACTTGGTCCAGGTGTGTCCAGCGTAGTTTTAGGGCTATCCACATCGGACATCTCTGCGGGGTCCGCTGGAACAAGGAGGTTTGTCGACCATTACTTGGTAATCTCCTCTAAGTCATCTTCTGTCAATTTGTAATATGATTGGTGCTGTTGTTTATGATCATTAGTGTGCACTGTAATGTAGGTGAAGTGGCGGTCCACGCTGAACTTTATCAAGGGTCTAAACCTGCAAAGTTTGTTCGGGGTGATGCATGGTGTAGACTAGATTACGATCGTCAACTGGTTGTAGTAGGCGTGGAATACGGCATTGCATTTCCACTGTTGGCGCATGTTGCTAGAATACCACAACATACAAAACTTTGCGGCCAATGGTTTGAAGGGTTCTATATCCAGGAAAGTGGCATCTTCTGGTAGCTTCCAGGAAATGAAAGTGATCAGTATGAGAAGCCAATTAAAGTGGAAGTCATACCCTTGGTCTTACACTTCTCTACAATCAATCTCTATTTGGTTGACAAGGTACTGCGCCCAATTCATCTGTAATACCTCTGCGCACTTCCCTGTGAGGTCGACCACAAATCCGGTCACTTGAGTTGGTCTATTCTTATGAACTAACATGCTCGCGATCAACTAATAGGCAAGGCACACCATGCCACTCTGGATAGAGGCTACCTTGTAGCCTCATGTGCCCTTCTCGACATCGCCATAGGTTTCCTTGATTCTCTACACTAATGCTGGGTTGGAGGTAATTCCAGCGTAGAACTCCTATGGGTCAGGGCCTTGCATGCTAAGCCCTATGATCCGATTGATCATGGTCGAATACATAGTGATGGGTTGGTTTAGCCATAGGTATCCTCTGAGATAGAAATATAGAAGCAACTCCTCCGTGATATCTCGACAAAGTTCAATTTATGCAAGTTTCCCATTCTACAAGGTTACCTATGAAATATTTCGTAGTCTGTCGATCTTAGCTCTCCTTTTACTTAGTTTCCTAGACTTTTTTCCAATGAGATTTTTCTCGGGGATTCTTCCCATTTTGGTTCTTGTTTTCCTTGAGCATAGGTACTTCGTGCTACTGATATTCTCTCCTGAAATCCAGGGGTAATAATTCTTCTTTTTCCGGGACATGTGCTTCAGTCTTCTGTGAGCATTATGACATTGTTTCAGCTTTGACATAAGGGCCTCTAATGATAAGTGGCTTTGATTTGTTCTCCTGTTCTTCAATAAACTACGAAATCCTTCTGGTCATGAAATCTGTTAACTCTTGTCTCTGTTGTTCTAAAACTTTTTCTTCTTCTTTCTTTCTGGCTAGATCTCTCTTAATCCAAGGTTTTCCAAGTAACATAGTAAACAGGGCGATGTCCTCAATAAACTTGATAATCTCAAAATATTCTTTTGTCAAAGTTCCATTAGAATTCATAGATATCTAGGTGATCTTTCCACATAGGGTCACTAGCTTTCCTCTAAAGAGTCATATCCCTCTTAGTGAAGGGATCATATCAGGGCTTCCTATAGCTTCCCAAGTTCTCTCTGACATGATGTTCACTGGTGTTTCTTCATCAAGAACACATTCAATGTCGAAATCTCCTATTCTTACTTTGATGCATTCTTTTTCTTTAAATATCTCTGATAACCTAAAATGTCAGTGGTCATTCAGGGTCTCTTTCATCTGTAGTAGTACTTTCTCGGATTCTTGTTGAGATTCGACTATTTCTAGAGCTGTCTTAGGGTTTTCTTCATTCATCCTCATTCCTTCAATCTTAGAAATCATTCTAGGGCAATCCAATACTTCATGGTCCAAAGATTTGCAACAGAGGCAACTAGGTCTTCCACCCAAGCATTCCTTAGCAAGATGGCTTGGTTTTCTACAACTGTAACATAGGGTTGATCCTCTCTTTCTCGTAAATGATCCCCAACCTCTTCTATACTGTGCACTAGGATCATGGTAGCTAGCCTGCGATTTTTTTTTTCTAGGATCCTGCATCCATTGGTTAGTCCAAACATTCTTTCTATGCATAGGTATAACATATTTATCATTATTCTTACCAGATCTGTTCATATCAAATCTTCTTTCATCTAACAATGCCCTAGTTTTCAAGATATGACAGACTCTATCAAGCATATCTATATCCATATTTTAGAAACAAAAATGTTCACTTATCTTACTTTTACAGAGCATAAAGCTTCCAGATCTAAAGACTTTTAGTTGTTCTTACCTCTATCAGAGCATAGATCTTACAGATCTTACCTCTTTCTGTAGATCTGACCTCTTTTCTTTAGAAACTTCCACTTTAACCTTTCTTAGAGCACAAAGTGTTCAGATCTAACTTATTTTCTTCAGAAACTTCCACTTTAACCTTTCTTAGAGCACAAACCATTCAGATATGACTTATTTTCTTCAGATCTGTCCTTCCTTCTTTAGCACAAAGCTTTTTAGATCAAGTGGATTACTGTGCACTAGGGCACCGGTCCACGCATAGAGCTTCAAAAGTTTCAAGACAAATCTTTGCACAAAGCTTCTTCTTTATCAGTTCCCAACAATCACAGTTTCAGGTCCCAAAAATGTAACCATTTGTTGGCATAGGGGCAGACCCATGGTCCAACGTTACAACAATGCACAAACAAAATTGTAACTACTGACCCTTTCGGAAACACATCCGAAGAAGATGAAGTCTCACCCGAGGTAGAGGCAGGGGTGGTTGCAGGACTCAGAGGTTTGCATCCTTAGTCGGGACACATATCTGTGATTCTAACACTTAACAAAGCACTTAATAGTTAATCTTCATCAATATTCAGTTCTTAGTAACAACGCAGATGTATCCTGATTACAGAGTATCACAGTATGGAACCAGATTCATCATCTAATAACACTTATCCTAAAAGGAACACATTAGATCTAGCAGATTCAAGAACTAAGCACATCCATATAGGTCAAACCTAGCATTCATTCACATGATTAGGCACCAAGCAACATTAGATCTATCTAACATTCATCACATAGAAACACATCGATACATCACACAAAGAAGAGCAACACAACATGTACCGTGGTTCACCCCCACCCTAGGGCTATGTCCACCAACTCTTCTTCTTTATTAATGTCTTCAATCGGTTATAGCATGCAGTCACCAAAAACCATTATGCGCATAGGACATAAGATCTGCACAACTCTCTATATCCTTATTCCTTGCGTTGTAGCACAAAGCTTTCTAGAATCTCTATAATAACTTGCACTTAGCTCTATAATCCTTCTTTATATTTACACATAGAACACTAATATCACTTAGCTTACATCACATAGATAGGCTATTGTCCTCTACGTACTTCGCATAGACATCTATGTATACATACAAAAGTGGGCCTAAGTATGGGTAAACCCACAGGTCGACATCCCTTTCCCATTACATTGTCCCAAAACCCAGAAAGGGGCCCGAAAGTGGGCCAAGATCCCATGATCTCCTATTCGTCTGATGCTCCATCTTTGACAGGATGTCGAAGTCCCAAAAAATATCAAATATGACCAAGTGTTCCCCAAAACTTGGTCAAGGGCCAACTATCATGTAGAGCCATCCATAAGAAATGGGTTGAAGCAAGCACCCCGTGCTTGGTACACTCTGATAGACAGCTATTTCACCAGACTGGGATTCACAAAAGATGAAGCAGATGCAAACCTATACCAAATTGTGGTGGAGGGTAAGATTTTAATCATTGTTCTTTATGTTGATGATTTAATAATGACTGGTGATGAGCAGCTGATACAATCATGTAAGGAGGACCTTGAAAGGAGATTGAGATGAAGGATTTGGGCCTTCTTCATTATTTCCTTAGATTGGAAATATGGCAGCAAGATGGTGAACTTTTTGTGTCTCAAGGAAAGTATGCAAGGGAGATACTTGGTAAGTTTTACATGGAGGGATAAAAACCCATGGGTACTCCTCTTCCAAGAAACTGGAGGAAAGAGGATGCTACTTTTGGAGAGGTAGTGGATTATACTGTCTATCAACAGTTAGTGGGTTCGCTAATGTATCTAGTGAACACAATACTTGACATTTTCTATGCGGTTAACCAGCTGAGTCAAGCGATGGTTAATCCTATCAAGATCTTTTAGAAGGCGAGAAAGAATGTCCTGAATGAGGAGCACATCTGAGTATGGATTATGGTATAGATAGACACATGAGGTGAAGTTGCATGGATTCATGGATGCAGATTGGGCGAGCAGCCCAACAGACAGAAAGAGAACATCAGGGGGGATCTTTAGTATCAAATCTACAACTATTTCTTGGTAAAGAAGGAAGCATAGATCTATGGCACTCAATTCAGTGGAAGCAGAATACATGGTAGCGATTCAAGATGCATGTGAGGTTATCTGGATGAGAAAGATCTTGGTTGGTTTGTTTGTTTCTCATTTATATCTAACACTGATTCATTATGATAATCAGAGTTGCATTAAAATCTCAATTAATCCTCTGTTTCATGATAGATCTAAGCATATAGATATCTAGTATCATCATATCAGAGATTGTGTGTAGTGGAAGATCATGTTGCTTCAGTACATTCCTACAGAAGATCATGATGCAGACATTCTAACAAAGGTGCTCATCAGGAGAAAATTCGAATGCCATAGAGAAAGGATTCGGGTGAAGGATAATCCTTTTCTTGTTGAGAGGAAGTGTTGAAAAGTCAACAAGAAATGCATGTCTAATGTATTTTTCCCTTAAATAAACTGGACAATAAATATTAATCTATTATCTCATAATTACTTGAAATAGTTAACTAAAATGGAAAATCAGTTAGCTATAGGAAATTCAAGTTCAAAGGTTGATTGGTGGGACATGGAAGTCGAATTAGTTGTAACTAAGTGACTTGAAGTTGTAACAAAGTTATAAGTTTAGTTATGTGAGTTGTGAAGTAGTTTAACTCAGTTAAGTGAGTTAAGCTCAGTTGTACTATTTGTAACTGAACTTACACTAGTGAGATTTCAGTGAATTAATTATTAATTAATTCACAATCAGTGAACTCACATGCAACTCAAGATTTACCACTATTAACTACATGCATGTCAGATCCAGTGGAGACCCAGTTGAGATAACAGGTGAAAGGGATAGTTTGTCTATTAGTTGTGATTTGAGTGAAGTTCACTCATGCAATCACACACATAGTGGATGTGCCCATGAGAAATGCATAGCCTAGGTAAGAGGAATTCGAATTCATTTGCAAGTTTTTCATTGCAGGGATTGTGCAGAGGAGGCAGGCTATCTAGAGGCAGAGAATTGGCACATGTATTTGTTGATTTTTTGTATGACAATGTGAGACGATTGTATATTGTACTGAGATCTCTTGGATTAGATTTCTTTATGATATTGTTTCATGATCCATGATATACATAATATATGATAGTGGGGTTTTTATTTTTATGCTTTCCCGGTAAAACATTTGTGTTATGTGTGATTGATATTTCTTCTTGATATTGCAATTGGCGATTGTGTTTTAAATTCCGCAAGAATATTAGTAGAAGTGATTATGTATTTAACAGTGCCATATAATTGTTAGATCAGGAGAATCCAGGCAATACATAATTTGTATTGAAATTTATACATAAAGTATGATGATCCTCCAAAATAAAATGTATGGGAAGCCCCCCAAACTCTTGTTTTAAACTTTTGTCTACACTGCTCCCTAAAAAACACAATGCTTCCATAAATTCAAATTCCATAATTTTAAATATGGAAGTAACTTACAATTTATGAATATATTTATCCCTTTCTCATTCATGTGGTGATCCAAATTATTTTCGGAACGAAATGAAAGCAATGATATTACAATGAAATACACAAAAATTGATAGAAACATAGAAATACAACAATACATGATTTCTATTAATGAAAGAAATGTATAGAGACTGTAAAAATATAGAGTGAAAGACTTGATAGAATGGTGGAAACCTTATCTCTAAGAATAGATGTGATAACTACGGTCATTTGCAAGTGGATTATTAAAATGAGGCTCCGAAGGCCTTTTTATGATAAACATGGATGCGAAAAACCTATGCATCCAAAATCCTAACCCTAGGAGATGAAGCACCAAAATTCATGTGGGCCCCTTTGGGGTAAGTTAGTACATTAACTTCTCAGGGTAGTAAATTTTGCATACGATCTTCGTTTTAGGCATGTGATAGCCCGTTCGAAAGGTCGTTTCGAGAAATACGCATTATGCCATCAAAATATAACTCTGTCTACAGTTTGACTGTGACAAGACAAAAAAATATTGTTGATCCAGATGGATGTCGGTGGCCTCCCAAATATTCCAATTGGTTCATTTTGGTAGTTTTCTAGTTTGGCAGTGTTTTCCTAGTTTTTGGTTCCCCGACTTCCAAGGTCGTTTTGAGGACCTAAACAACATTTTTAGGGATCACTATAGTTAGAAAATAAATTGATTTAGAGTTTGATGACAACATGTGCATTCTTTGGATAAACCTTTCCAACGGGATATCGTGCCCCTAAAACGAAGATCATATGAAAAAGTTATAACCCCGGGAAGTTGATGTACTAACTTACCCCAATGGGGCCCACATGACTTTTGGTGCTTCATCTCTAAGGGTTAGGTTTTTGGATGTCTAGGGTTTTGGCATTCATATTTATTGTAAAAAAGGCCTTCAGAGCCTCATTGTACTCATATTCTTGCGAATGAGAAGAACTGTCACATCTCTTCTCAGAGATAATCCACCACCATTCCAACAAGCTTGTGTTTTTCTTTATTTTATAGTTTCAACTTATTTCCTTATTGAATAGAAACCAATTTTACTGTATCTATGTTATTCTGTGTTAAGAATATTTTAAAAATAATCTATATTCATTTCATTCTTCTCATAAAATCTAGATCAATGGTATCAGAGTGGTATGCTCCTTGTCGCTCTTAATGCATGTCGCTAATGAGGTTAGGGTACAAAGAATTGGGTCTCGATCTTTGTTTTATCGAGGACAAAAGCTATCGCACGCCCAATTGACCTCTCATGGTGGGAGAACAAAAAGACGACGGGACAGAAGATCCTTTCAAAATGTTGCTCGATAAATCTCTCACACAACAGAGGACCCAGATGATGGATAGTTTTGCGCAAATCCTTCAACGATTACCAACAGGTGATGCATATTCCTCGAGTGGAGGTGCTGCCACATTCAAAGTAAAAATACACTTTGATATTTGTATATTTGAAGGTTAGATAGACGCAGATTTTGTATAAAAATGGTTGAATATACTAGAAGGATATTTTTTTGTCCATAACTTTTCAAATAGAAACAATATTACTTTTGTGCTCCTCAAAGCCATTCCCCATGTCAAATATTGGTCGAAAACTTTCTATGAGTAAAAGGAAACAAATGAACCCGATTATTTACAATCGCAGTCACTTGGGAGTCCTTCAGGGATGTTATTAAGAAATAATACTACCCTCTCGAAATTTATGACGACCTGTATACAAAATGGACCACACTATGGAAGGAAAGAGACCAAGTAGTTCAAGAGTTCACAAATATCTTCCATACCTTGCAGACCAAGCTGGGTATCAAATATTTTGAGTGAAATCTGGTGTTCAAGTATTGCGGTGGTATGCATAGATACATCTAGGAAAAAATGGATTTTTTGGACATCTTGTCCTTGAGTGTGGCCTATCGATATGCTGTCAAAATTGAGAAGAAGCGCAAAAAAATACATAGCAAATTGGGCCAGGGAACCCCTCACAGCAAAATAAAGGAAAGGGTGGCCCCAACCTGCATAAAAAAGGAAAGAGAAAAGATGGACATCATCAGGAAAACCAATCCAAGCCGCCAGCAAATAAGGACACCAAAAATACAAGGAAATATATCGGGAAGTGGTGTGACTTCCATAAGAGCCCCTGGAATAACACTATTTTTTTTCACTCAAATACGTCACTGGTGGTTGAGGTGAAATCCTTTGAATTAGATATGGGTTATGAATCTGATTCAGAATAAAAAATGGGGAAATAAATCATTGACACGGAACCCAGTGCCACCATTGCTACCACCAAGGTCCATCCCGGTGAACTAGATGAGCCAGAGGAAGGAGAATTCCTTTTTCATTCACAGATGTGGGTGAAATACACCCTGCTACAATTCATCGTTGATAGTGGTAGCCAGAAGAGCCTCATCTTAGCAGATCTCATCAAGTAGCTATCCCTGCCAACAATGCTACACAGGCAACCCTACAACATTGTATGGCTTCACCAAGGAACCGATCTCCGTATCAACCAACAATGTCGCCCGTTGTACGACATCAAGCCATTCAAAGACAAGGTATTGTGTGATGTTTCTCCTCTCAAAGTTTGTAATATTATTTTGGGCCAGCATTATTTATGGAAACATCATGTTGTATATGAGTCTATGCCTCATAGTGTCATTATTACTTTGAAAAGGAAATTGTATAGGATACCCGAGGCAGTCCCACCTAGTGCTATTTCCTTGATCTTTTCCAAGAAATGAAGGAAGGTCATCTCTCAGAATGGGAAGTCTGTCTTCTTTGCGATTCACTATCAGAGTGAGTGAAAGATCGTAGCCACATCTAGGGCCTCCATGGCCAACCTCTCCAAAAAGAAGAAGAAAATGTATAAGATCATGGAAGAATACTCATATATCTTCTCCTTACCTACTGGGGTACCTATGCACTGTAAGGTGAAGCATCCCATTGATTTGACCCCTAGCGCACCTCTACCTAATGGGGAAGTCTACTACTTCTCTTTGTTATAGAATGAGGAAATCAAGCGACATATCCAAGAAATTCTCCACAAGGGGAACATCCATCCCATCTCATTGCCTTGTGTGAGCCCAAACATGTTGGTGCATAAGAAAGACAGGACATGGTGACATTGCATTGATAACCAGGCCCTGAATAAAATTATAGTCCAAAACCTGTACCCAATTCCATGAATCGATGACCTCCTTGACAAGATCATGGGTCCAAATACTTTCGTAATATTGATTTGATGTCTATATACCACCAGGTCCCAATAGAACAGACAGATGTATTGAAGACCGCCTTCAAGTTAAAAGAAGGTCTTTTTGAATGGATGATCATGCCCTTTGGTTTGAAAAATTCTCCAACAACTTTCTTGAGGATGATGGACTATATCCTATGACCTTTCACGAATACTTTTGTAGTGGTGTCTCTGGATGACATCCTCATCTACAAAAAGAATTAGGAGGAACACTTGCAACATATTCAATAGGTTCTGCACACCTTGCGACAACACACACAATATGCCAACTTGGAAAAATGTTCCTTTGGGATGGACATGGTCCATTACCTAAGGTACATCATTGGTCATCTTCGTGTGCATGTGGATCTAGCCAATATTCAGGTCATCTGTGATTGGCCAGCGCCAACCACACTCACTGAGATTCATAGATTCTTGGGCCTTGCCAATTTCTATCATAGGTTCATGTTTGGATTCTCCCAGATTGCATGGGACCTTAGCCAAGTAACCAAAGCTGGGGTTAAGGAAAAATGTATGTGGGTGTTAAGGAAAAGATATGAAATGATCTTACTCAAGAATTTTCAGACTTTACTTGGCTAAAGAAAAGTAGACGGGAATATCACCCTATGTTTATAAACAACAAAAATAACATCCTAACTCACAAGTGTTAATTACGAGTGGTTAGGCTAGTCTTTTATCAACAAAAATCTTGTTGGAAATCCACTTTTTATGTAATTTTCTGAATATAATAGTTTCTGAAATAAATGTAATAACATAAGTAAAGACACCAAGATGATAATCAAGACAGATGAGGCATAAAGAAATCCTTTATTTCATTCCAATTCACCAAAGAGTCATTTTCTTTACAAAATCTCATACAAAAATCTTGGACCAAAGTCAAACTTAGACATCTCCGATGGAACATACAAAATGACCCCAGACAGAAAACCAAAACTGAACTCTAAAACCTGGATCAACTTGCCACAAATTGCTTCCCATTCGACTCTATGAAATAGCCTTTATCAGTCATGAAAACTAATCCACAAACAAACAAGTCTACACGGACTATCAAAGATAGATCAACATCTCTAAAAAAAAAGTGTCTGAATGATTTGATTCATCCCTTAGCATGCTTTTAACAAATTAGAATTAGTTGAAGTAGTTGAACCAACTCATTAGTTAAGTTAATTAAAAGACTCAACTAACTTTAGTTAGGGGGAAGAGTAATAATTATAATAAGCATCATAAATAAATAATAACTAGTAGGTGGGACCCCTTGTGACTCCCTTTAGTTCAAAACAATCATAACAATCATAACATAACCATTAGTTAATCGAAACACACCTCCTTGTGTCTCCCATCAACATATTCACTTTTTGCAATTTTAGCTCATGAAATTGAAATTAATTCAAAAATAATACTCATATATCCAAAATAAAACATGATGTCCAAAATCCTGAAGTCAACTGTCATAAAAAAATAGATAAAATAAAAACTCAAAATCCATATTTCCCGATCTGTGATGCAACCCTTCCTTGGTTGTTGTTTTCATCTCTTGATTTTCTTGAATTTGCCTTTCACTGTGCAGAGCCTTTAGGCCTAATCTCGCTGATCACGTGGGAAAAATCATCCCTCAAATGCATCCGGGAAGAAACAGATTTGTTAGAGCCATTGGAGGGTGAGGAAGGGGAAACAATGGATTTTCCTCTATCAAGGGCATGGTGGGACTCAGTTTTCAATCTCTTGCTAGCATGGGAGGATCGCACTGGCGAGTGGTCAGGGGAATCTTGGGAAATGGGGTTAACAGGCGAAGGAGCAGGCAAGGACAAGTTGGGGCAGCCACGATGTTGGGAGACTGTCAGGTGGACAATCTCCTGCCATCCATCATTTTTAGGGACCTTAGTTTGTAATGAGACATGAGGAAGTACAGATATATCGGGGGCTTGTGGGGATTGGAAATGAGGCCTTTCAGGCCTAGGATGGACTATTCCTTGCCCAATCCAATTGAATAATCTGGCATGAAACAATTGGCCAAGATCTTGTGAATCAACTTCAAAATGTATGGAAAACCAGGGCCTTCTTGGACCTCGGTTCGAATTACCTCTACCTTTGTTTCCTTGGCCATGGCTACCTCGACTGAAAAAAAATCATCCTGCATGTGTGATTGCTTAGAAAATAGTATTTTAAATAACCATACATGACAACTCTTAAAAATATGAAATAGATTTGGCTTAACAATGTATCATACTCATCCAATCCAATCCATACAAATTTGTTTACCGTTTATCAATGAGAAGGGGGTGAAAATGGTTCTGGGATATGCGAGGGGTTTGTATTGAGCGAAAACATGATACCATGAGGGGGAAAAAAACACGGTTACTTCTCAATGACAACAACAATCAACTATAAGCAACCCAATAAAACATCATTGTATTCCACGCAAGACACTGCCACTTTCAACTGCCTTGACACTGAAATTCTCTTGACTGTAATCAATCTCAAAACATGCAGTGAAAAAATGAAATGGGAAGGTGATAGGATTTGTAATTAGAATAAAATGAAATCATGGAAGGGAAGAAAGATGATTATTGTTCATGAAGTTAGTTAAGTGATCCATACAACATTCTGTGAAAGAGATGTGTCAACCATCAATCATTTTGACCAAATAACAATTTCGATGCAATTAATTGGTTCACTTCCCATAATCAAATATCCAACACAGTGCCACCACAAGACAGTATGTAGTCCACCCAATTTGTCAAGGGTTTTGTTCCTTTCATTTACATACTTTGCATTTTATAACAATTTTTTAACAGTACCTATTTCCAATCTATAAACCATCAAAATCAACCACTACCCATACATTCCTTCAATCCATAATAATACGCAAAAGTCATGTTTTCAAATTAATAATGAAGTCACTATCACTGCAATCAGGGCTATCATTTTAAATGCGATGACATTCGTTAAATATATATAGGAAATCACCCAATAATCAAGATCAAATTGTCAAAATACGAATTGACAATTAAAATGACAACAACCACCATTCTAGCACAAGATATGCGCCAAGTAATTCAATCATGCAAGTGTAATTCCGTCATTGTGCAAGCCCAAAACTAATGTGACTATAAGAGGATGGGCCACCCATCCAACATGGTGGGGTATCAACAACAAGTGTGTCTCAACAAATGATTGAGATGCAACAAAACATGCTCAAAAACTCTGTGAGTAGCCCTGAGTGTGAGAACCCAAGCCATCTATGTTATACACAATGCACAACCAACAAAACCCCATGATGCAACAATTCCACTTTAACAAAAAAAAACACATAGTCACAGTAATAACTAAACATATTGTGTTGAGCCATTTGTTTAAACAATATTTCTTTGACTTAGTCACACCATAGTCGACTATGTTGTGTGCACTTGGCTCAAACAATCAAACAAGCATAAGGATGCAATGGATATATTCTCTACAGTCATCTGGTTCAACAATCATTTAGCCCCAAAGAAAACCACAGTTACCATGCCCATTATTTCATTTTACAAAAACACTATACACACAACGCAACATGCATGAGAAACATCAAGAATTGGTAACCAATGCCAGCTAATCATCCAAATAATCATTAGTTTAAATACCAATGACTATGTATCAACCAAACAATTTGCCACTGTTGTAAAAAATCAATCAACCTAACAAGTTGTGGAAACTATGCATACCCACGCATCAGATCGAATCGAGGAAAAGGCCTTCTCCATTAACAATACTGAGTTATTAACATAAGGAGAGTGACTGTGTACTTTAAGAGTGAAATTGGAAATGTAGGGTTTATCATTATTATCATAGAGGCAATGACTAAATGCCAAACCAACACGACTACCATACGACCAACTGGGTGAGTCCGTATTCAAAGTAATCGACCATACACTCAATCCACAATAACCTGTAGCAACTTGAAAGGCACGACAGTATCCTCTATAAAACTTCATATTAGAGGGTTAAGGGTATACTTTGTAGCCAACACCAAGGGAACGGATCTAACTCCTCGTAATGGTGAAACCTTCGAGGCCAAGGGTTTTCACACAGAGAGAACCATGATTCATTCGTGGACATGTAACAATCCATGGTAGGGGCCATAACAAAAAGGAAAGGCTCCCATTCGACCTGGAAATTTTATTTAATGTGGGTAGGGTATAACCCTCATTCTCTTTGATCAAAAAACCACAACACGGAGGCGAAGACAAGGCCGAGTAAGAATACGAGAACCCATTTTGTGACCCTTAGTGGTGAAAATCAACCAATACTGAAGTGAACAAAACACAGTGACTCATAAAGCCTTCAACCATTAACCCCATGAAAGCCGGAGGGATTTAGTGACAGTGCGTGAATATAGCTATCCACCCAATAATAAACAAAAACCCTCCACTTAAGCCAACAAGGATAACAAAGAGCTACCACCCAGGATGACCAATAAATTCAATATTATTGTAGGAAGAACCATTCATTTCAAGAACACCATTTTACACAGTTGCAACACTTAAGGAAAATACAAACCAATACACCTGAGCCAATAATCATTTCATAACCAGAGAAGAGTCATGAATGGAAAAAACAAGAACATACCTATAATCAAATTCCTTAAAATGCAAGTTGGTTGAGAGGTTCCTCTCTACTAAGAATTCAGAGCTTAACCACAACATCAAGATGGAACAATAACTCAACTAGGGTGGAAACTAACAGGAAGGGTATAGGTGACGTGCAGTAAATGCACATCACCTCCACCCATAATTCATTTACTCATTAGTACATGCCAACCAGCTCTTAATTAACACCATTAATTTAACTTTGCGTTGGAATCTGCAAATATTACCTGCCAATTGTGCTCTCCACATCATATATCTAATTCCTTATTATATAACTCAAACAAAATCGCATAACCATTAGCACTATCACCTTGCCAAATGCGTCACAAACATCTCATACCATATGTGTATCAAACATATTATCCAATCACAATTGCATAACCATTTACTTGTTAGCTAGGATGTAACAATAATTGTTAATTCTTTCATGCATGTAGTATAGTGAATAAGATAGCTTTAAATTCTTCCCCTTTGCAATTGTTTCTCATTTCTTTCCAATTGTTCGCATGTAGTATAGTAAAATTACAGAATTAGATCCCTTTTCTTTGCATTTGTTATAGTATTTTTGCCTTTCTCAAAAATGTCCTTCATGTAATTTCACTAACATGCTTGTTGTGCAGGTGTGATAAGAACATATAGCAATGATATTAATGAATAGTATACATTGTAGTAACATCAGGAATCAACACTTCATAAGCTCAAATCATAACCAATAGCAACAATATATCATCAACCATGTAAGTCGTGTCGCACATCATCATAACATAAAAAATGAACAGATATGATCTTCAATAGTTCAAGGGGCTCCCACCTACTACTATTTTTTTTTTTTTTTTTATAATAATAGGCTTTAGCAACACTTTGCGGGAAAATTTTTGTTGACACTTTTAATAGTCAACAAACTGGCGAATCCACAGGAAAATTTGTTTCCAACAGATTTAGGACTCAGAACTCATGGTCTCATAGACCAAGAACAGTAATTTTAGAAGACATAACGAGAATAATTATGCAACAGGGGGAAGTGAGCGGATTTAATGGAAATATGTAACACACCCA
>SNQJ01S0006012.1:53675-101263 GCA_010110895.2 Picea sitchensis
ACGCCCCTTTTTCAAGGTGCCCTCCACCACTATCGTGGTCTCTTTTCCGCACATCCCCTCTCAACAGTTATGCAATAAATTCAAACTATCATTTACATTCATTGACCTCTTCCTGCAGGTCCATTTACAGCACATATTCATACTTATGAGTTTTTCCATAGTCCTTGGCCAGTTCAGTTATATTTACAATCTGGGGGAAACAGGGTGTTACAAAATATGACCGGGAATTTGGGAATAATTGATGAAAAGTGTTAAGTATGAGGGGATTTTACCATTGTATGCATAATCATTCAAATGGAATATGGTCTTAAATTTCAAGGAGGAAAAATTATAGACATTCTCATAAGATCTCAATGGATGAAGAAATGGCAAGAAGAAGCAGGAAATAACCAATTCCTTGTAAGACAACAGTGGAAATATGTAACAATTTCAAGGGCCCTTCATAGGAGACATCATAACAACTACGTAAGCTTGATTACTATTGACTAACAATGATTTGTAGGAGTGTCACTATGGCATAATTGATCCAACATTCTATCTTGACCAAACACTACAAGATGATAAAGAAAAAAATCACAACAGAAGTAATAATGAAGAAATTAAAACAACAACAGTAAAAGACTCAATTGAAAACAACAAGGAAAGAAAAATTATCTTAGAAAGAAGAAATCAGGGTGCTGTAAGCGTCGAAAAGAAGAAAAAAAATTGAAAGCATAGCTAGGCTACTCGTATACAGAAAATCCAATCAACATTAGAATCTTTCACGATGGTCCCTTGCAATACTTTAAGCGAGGACTATTAGTGTTGTAGGAAAAAAATTGTCTCTATAATTCCTTTAAAATGTCTGAGTCAGTGTCCAAGACAAAATTAATCTGGAAATGACCCAACACTTGGAATTCTGATGTAATTATTAGCCTTTTGACGCATATGATTAAATCATCAAGATAAGCATAGGGACTGACCAATTCATCAAAAATCATGTGTATAGGCCCTTTAAAGGAAATACTTTCATCAAATAAGCCAGAAGGTAGGCAATTGTAAGACATGGTATCACAGTTTGTAATAAGAGTGGTCTTGTGAACAATTTCCCTTTCTACCTTGATTTTATTGTAACCAAACAAACTGTCAAGTAAGGGCTTCAACTGTAACTCTACAACCTGTTGCAGAATCATTCTTGTATAGAGGGGGGGAGAAGGATTTCTCATAATAGACTGACTGAAGGTGTGAAGATGAATGGGGGTTATAGTATGATTTGTGATCTTTGAAGTAGGTACTCGATTTGGAACCTGTTCAGGGTGGACTGAAAAAAATGTTCCAGCCCTTAAGAAATATATCAACTGCCTTCAAAAGGGTGCTTCTAGTGCAGAGTTAACAAGTTCTTGTTTTTTCCTAGCTAGTTTCATATCATGCTAAGTAAGACCAGGATCAAAACCATGAATATCCTCATAAGACCAAGAAAAAGCCTTTTGAGATTCGTCAAGTAGCCCGGTGGACCCCATCTTTTTTCTAACAAAACATTGGACATTTATTTTAACATCCGATGAAGATTTAGGTGTCCTAATTTTCAGGAGGATGGTTTCAACCATATTCTTTTGTAACTCCTCTTATTTCTATTTTTCTTTGTTTCCTACAACACTCAATGAAAACAAACTCTCAAGAGGAGTCAAGCCCTCAGGAATCTCATTATTTTCTATGGATATAATCCCTTCGGGCTTAAGAGATTCATTTTGGATGACAACACAAATGCTCTCATGGTTGGGAATGGCCTTCCAAGATCCTTCATTCCTTTTCAGGAATGTATGGACAATGTAGAGATTAAAAAGAACAATCAGGCCTGTGAGGCAAGAGTTGTTGAGTAGGAAAGGCTGGAAAGACAACTAACCGATCAACCATTGAATTCAACTCCTTCTTAACATGAGTGATGTTGAAAGATAGAAGGTTCGAGACAAGTTCCCAAACATTTTGGGAGTATTGTTCCATCATCTTATTGCTAGGAGAGCATATCTTGTGTATCAGGTTCAGAACAAGATCAAAATTTCCAAAAACTAAAAGGTGACCACAACCAAGATTAAGGGCATTCTCAATGCCTAATAATAAAGCTTCAAATTCAGTGACATTGTTTGTACAAGCAAACTCCAACTTGTATGACATATTATGAATATTTTCTGTAGGGGAAACCAAGATAATACCTGCCCCGTTACCCTCCTTAGGGTGTGAACCATCAAAGTGAATATGCCATAAATCATCATCTAAATCAATTATTTCCAAAGGAATATTATCCTCTTCGGCAAAGATGGAATACACTCCTAGGTCTTCTTCGATATAGTTTATGCTAGATTGTAGAACACTCTCTATGTAGGGTGGAATTATTCCTTCTGTAAGGACTATAATATTCTTACCATTCTAAGGAATGGATAAATGTGTCTCGTCGAGTGAAAGGTATCCACATGTTAGGGCTTGCCAATCTCTCCCCAAGATAATTGAGTAATTGCTTACATGCATATCAATCACCTGAATGTTGAGGGTTGTCCTTATCTCAGGATGAGCTCATAAAACCAAGGTAACATCTTTAATCTTGCCTATGGTTTTTTTTTGTAGACTATTATAGGAGAGCATGCTTCTATCATTTTTCATTTGTACAAGACAAGCCTATCTCTTCCATAATAATCTTCAACATCACACTTGGGCCTGAACCACCATCAATGAGGAAACAATGGGAAATCTTGTCCATGATGTTTACAAAAACATAAAAAAGGGGATTTTTTATAAGGTCTCTAAAGTTAGGTACACCTCCTTTATTTACAGAATAATCCTCTTCATCTACCGCTTCAGAAATATTGTCTACAATGGAATCTTTTCTTATCATGAATTGTTTCAGATGCATTTGTTGTTCAGGGATGAAAACCATGTCTAGTAGAGTTTCATCTTCTTTGATGTTGGCCAATTGACTGAATATATTATATTTAGAAGAGGGAAGAGGGGGAGTGATTCTTTGACTCTCAAGAGTTTTAGGAACTTGGAGCATAGAAACGGTTGAGGATGAGCTCGGGCTAGAATAACTATGAGGTGGGTCAAATTTACCCTTGGGAGCATAGGATTTGTTCCTAGTATTAATAACCATGACATCCTCAGGCTCCGAAAATCTAGTACAACGATAGTATCTTCTGATCTCTTACCAAAGATCTTATCTCTGGCACTCTTCTTTACCTCACATGTAGTTTCTTCGTGGTGTTCCTCGCAAAATTTACACCAACTCCAAGGCAGGATAGCCTTAGGATGAAAATTATTTTTAGCCGGATTTCTAAAAGGGGGTGCAAAAGAGTATGAAGCTCCAGGGTTGAGAGGGGAGAAAGTACCCTTTCGATGGAATGTTATCATACGATTGTTCATATCTCATACTAGTTGTAAGAGAGCGGACATGTATGTCTGTCTAATTGATTCTCCCTAGGGAAGACCAGATCTTTCAAGGTGTTCTTCATACTCTGAGAAAGTATCCAAAGTGGAACGGAGATTATCAATGGCCTTTTCCTTAAGCCTATGATAGTAGGGATAAGGCAATGCATTGTAGTAATGCATGAAAGTGGTTTGGTTCTGAGGGTAGATAAGTTTGGGGACTTGATTGTACAACTTGATGAAACACAAGTTAAAAGACTTGATGGTCTCACCATCTTTATAAGTGATGTTATTGTATTCCCTTAACTTCTTGGCAGGTCTTTTGGATTGCCCATAAGTATACCAGAACCAATAGATTAACTCCTCCCAAGTAGACAGGATCTTAGGAGGAAGGTCAAAGAAATCGACCGTAGCCTTTCCTTCCAAGGAATTTACGAAGAAGCACATGCAAGTGTCATTGTCATTAGCTACTATGTGATGAAAAGCATTAGAAAATGCCATCGGGTATTCGTTTTTACTAATAGTGTTGTTTCCTGAAAACTTAGGCAAGTTCTCTTTAAACTTCAGAAGTGGGAAAGTTGCAGGTGCTAAGTTAAGAGGAGAGGACACATGACATGGTGTGGTTGTGTCATCTTCTTCGAACTGAAAAAGTCCATACTTTTTGATGACTTTAGTGGGATTTGTGGTAGATTGGACAGGGATATGGTGGTTGTACAATCTACCAATCACCGATGAAGATGAATATTGAGAAGATGAAGCACCTCCAGTTCCACCAGAGCCTCCACTAGATGCCATCCTATGGGTGATAGGTGAGGGAAAGAAAGACGAGCTAGATGAATCTGATAATTCCTCCTTAGAGCACTTTGTTGGACATATAACACTATGTTTCTTCTTCCTCTTTCAGCAATAGGATTGATTTCAGGTGACAAGCCTCTTCTTCTTCTAGAAGCACGAGAATCTATGGACATGAAAGAAAGGAAAAAAACTTGAAGAAGCAAAGGGTTACTATTGATTTCTAGGTTGCCTATGTCTAGCCTCCAATTTTTCTTGAGCACTAATATCTCGTTCAATTGTCACCCAAGAATGGTTAATTCCGGCATGGGTATTGGTAATATCTAGAATGGTGTTAAACAAGTTCAAAGCAATGTTGTTATGGTCTTGAGGACCGGGCTCAATATTGGGTTGCCTTGCAACATGAACAATCATTAATAGTGAAACAGTCAAAGAATCAAATTCAAAAAATAAAGATGTATCGATGAAAATCGAATATAAAATTAACCAGAGAGATATCGAAGATCTCCCCAGTATGGTCACCAAATAAATGTTGAGGAAAAGATATGAAATGATCTTACTCAATCATTTTCAGACTTTACTTGGCTAAAGAAAAGTAGACAAGAATATCACCCTATGTTTATAGCCAACAAAAATAACATCCTAACTCACAAGTATTAATTACGAGTGCTTAGGCTAGTCTTTCATCAACAAAAAGCTTACTGGAAATTCACTTTTTATGTAATTTTATGAATATAATAGTTGATGAAATAAATGTAAGAACATAAGTAAAGACACTAAGATGATAATGAAGACAGATGAGATATAAATAAACCCTTTATTTCATTCCAATTCACCAAAGAGACATTTTCTTTACAAAATCTCATACATAAATCTTGGACCAAAGTCAAACTTAGACATTCGTGATGGAACATAAAAAAGGACCTCTGAAAAAAAAACCAAAACTGAACTCTAAAAGCTGGATCAGCTTGCCACATATTGTTTCCCATTTGACTCTGCACAATAGCTTTATCAGTCATGAAAATTAATTCACAAACAGACAAGTCTACACAGACTATCAAAGATAGATCACCACTTCTGAAAAACAAGTGTCTGAATGATTTGATTCAGCCTTGAATATTGTTGTCTAAAATAACACCCTGCTATCATAAAAGAGAATTAGGCTTGTGATGAATATATGAATGAATGAAAAATGAACTATCTCAAAATAAACTCAAAGAGCAAACCTTAGCATGCTTCTGCTTCTATCCTCCATTTGTTCCTCTCTATCTTTTTGCTTTTAACAAATTAGAATTGGTTGAAGTAGTTGAACCAATTCATTAGTTAAGTTAATTAAAAGACTCAACTAACTTTAGTTAGGCGAAAGAGTAATAATTATAATAAGGGTCATAAATAAATAATAACTAGTAGGTGGGAACCCTTATGACTCCCTTTAGTTCATAACAATCATAACAATCATAACATAACCATTAGTTAAGAAAAACACACCTCCTTGTGTCTCCCATCAACATATTCACTTTTGGCAATTTTAGCTCATGAAATTGAAATTAATTCAAAAATAATACTCATATATCCAAAATAAAACATGTTGTCCAAAATCCTGAAGTCAACTATCATAAAACAATAGATAAAATAAAAACTCAAAATCCATATTTCTCGGTATGCGATGTAGCCCTTCCTTGGTTGTTGCTTTCACTTCTTGATTTTCCTGAATTTTCCTTTGGTTGTACATATCCTTTAGGCCTAATATTGTTGATCACGTGGGAACAATCGTCCCTCAAATGCATCTGGGAAGACACAAATTTGTTAGAGCTATTGGAGGGTGAGGAAGTGGCAGCAGTGGATTTTCCTTTATCAAGGGCATGGTGGGCCTCAGTTTTCAATCTCTTGCTATCATGGGAGGATCGCACTGGCGAGTGGTCAGGGGCAGCTTGTGAAATGGGGTTAACAGGTGGAGGAGCAAGCAAGGACAAGTTGGGCCAGCCAGGATGTTCGGAGACTGTTGGGTGGACAATCTCCTTCCATCCAGCATCTTCAGGGACCTCGGGTTGTAATGAGAGATGAGGAGGTACAGGGGTACCACGGGCTTATGAGGCTTAGAAATGAGGCCTTTAAAGCCTAGGTTATACTATTCCCTGCCCAATCCAATTGGAAAATATGGCATGAAATTATTGGCCAAGCTCTTGTGAATCAACGTCAAAATGTATGGAAAACCTGGGCCTTCTTGGGTCTCGGTTCCAATTACCTCTACCTTTGTTTCCTTGGCCATGGCTAGATCAACTGAAAAAACTCATCCTGTATGCGTGATCGATTAAAAAATAGTCTTTTAAATAACCATACATGACAACTCTTGAAAATATGAAATAGATTTGGCTCAGCGATGTATCAAACTCATGCAATCCAATCCATACAAATTGTTTTACCGTTTATCAATGAGCAGGGGGTGAAAAGGGTTCTGGGATATGAAAAGGGTTTGTATTGAGAGAAAACATGATACAATGAGGGGGAAAAAAACATGGTTACTGCTCAATGACAAAAACAATCAACTGTAAGAAACCCAATAAAACATCATTGTAATCCACGCAAGACACTACCACTTTCAACTGCCTTAACACTGAAATTCTCTTGACTGTAATCAATCTCAGAATAGGGAGTGAAAAAATGAAATGGGAAGGTGATGGGATTTGTAATTAGCATAAAATGAAATCATGGAAGGGAAGAAAGACAATTATTGTTCATGAATTTAATTAAGTGATCCATACAACATTCTGCGAAAGAGATGCGTCAACCATCAATCATTTTGACCAAATAACAATTTATGTGCAATTAATTGGTTCACTGCCCATAATCAAATATCCAACATAGTGCCACCACAAGACAGTATGTATTCCACCCAATTTATAAGGGGTTTTGTTCCTTTCATTTACATACTTTGCATTTTATAACAATTTTTTAATAGTACCCATTTCCAATCTATAAACCATCAAAATCAACCACTGCCCATACATTCCTTCAATCCACAATATTACTCAAAAGTCGTGTTTTCAAATTAACAATGAAGTCACTATCACTACAATCGGGGCTATCATTTTAAATGAAATGACATTCGTTAAATATATATAGGCAGTCCCCCAATAATCAAGATCAAATTGCCAAAACCTGAATCAACAATTAAAAAGAAAACAACCACCATTCCAACACAAGATATGTGCCGAACAATTCAATCATGCAAGTGTAACTCCATCACTATGGAAGCCCAAATCTAATTTGACTGTAAGAGGCTGGGCCACCCATCCAACACGACGAGGTATCAACAACAAAACTGTCTCAAGAAATGATCGGGATGCAACAAAACATGCTCAAAAACTCTGTGAGTATCCCTGAGTGTGAGAACCCAAGCCATCTATGTTATACACAGTGCGCAGCTAACAAAACCTCATGATGAAACAATTCCACTTTAACAAAAACAAACACACAATCATGATAATAACTCAACATATCGTGTTGATCCATTTGTTTAATGCAATATTGCTTCGATTTAGTCACACCGTAGTTGACTATGTTGTGTGCACTTGGCTCAAACAATCAGACAAACATAAGGTTATAGTGAATATATTCTCTATAGTCATCTGGTTCAACAGTCATTCGGCCCCAAAGAAAACCACAGTTACCATGCCCATTATTTCATTTTGCAAAAAACCCATACACACAACGCGACATGCGTGAGCGACATCAAGCCTTGGTAACCAATGCTAGCTAATCATCCAAATAATCATTGGTGAAAATACCAGTGACTGTGTATCAACCAAACAATTCACCACTGTTGTAAAAAATCCATCAACCTAACAAGCTATGGAAACTATGCATACCCACACATCAATTCGAATCGGGACAAAGGCCTTCTCCATTAACAATACTGAGTTATTAACATAAGGAGAGTGACTGTGTACTTTGAAAGTGCAATTGGAAATGTAGGGTTTATCATTATTATCACAGAGGCAGTAACTAAATGTGAAACCAACACAACTACCATACGACCAACTAGGCGAGTCTATATTCAAAGTAATTGACCATACATTAGCATCCACAATAACCCGTAGCAACTTGACAGGCATGACAATATCCTCTATAAAACTTCAGACTGGAGGGTTAAGGGTCTACTCTATAGCCAACACCAGGGGAATGAAGCCAAAGCCTCGTAATGGTGGAATCTTCGAGGCCAAGGTTGTGCACACAGAGAGAGCCATGATTCATTCATGGACAGGTAACAATCCATGGCAGGGGGCCATAAAAAAAAGGTGAGGCTCCCATTCGACCTGGAAATTTTATTTAATGCACGCAGGGTATAACCCTCATGCTCTTCGTTTAAACAACCACAAAACGGAGGTGAAGAAAGGGCCGAGTAAGAACAAGAGAACCCATTTCGTGACCCTTAGTGGTGAAAATCAACCAATGTCGAAGTGAAAAAAACAAAGTGACACAAAAAGCCTTCAACCATTAACCCCATGGAATCTAGAGACTGGATTTAGGGACAATGCGTGAAGATAGATATGCACCCAAGACTAAAAAAAAACCCTCCACTTAAACCAACAAGGATAATAGAGAGCTACCACCCAGGATGACCAATAACTTCTACAAATTCAATACTAATGTAGGAAGAATGATTCATTTCAAGAACACCATTTTACACAGTTGCAACACTTAAGGAAAACAAAAACCAATACACCTGAGCCAGTAATCATTTCATAACTAGAAAAAAGTCACAAATGGCCAAAAAAAGAACACACCTGTAATCAAATTCCTTAAAACACAAGCTAGCCGAGTGGTTCCTCTCTACTAAGAATTCAGAGCATAACCACAACAACAATATGGAACAATAGCCCGATTAGGGTGGTAGCTAACGGGAGGGGTAAAGGTGACGTGCAGTAAATGCACGTCGCCTCCACCCACAATTCATTTACTCATCACTAGATACCAACCAACTCTTAATTAACACCATTAATTTAACTCTGCATTGGTATCTACACATATCACTTGCCAAATGCGCTCTCCACATCATATATCCAATTCCTTATTATATAACTCAGACAAAATCAGATAACCATTAGCACTATCACCTTGCCAAATGTGCCACCAACATCTCATACCGTATGCGTATCAAACATATAATTTAATCATAATTGCATAACCATTTACTTGTTAGCTATGCTGTAACAATAATTGTTAAGTCTTTCATGCATGCAGTATAGTGAATAAGATAGCTTTAAATTCTTCCCCTTTGCAATTGTTTCTCATTTCTTTCCAATTTTTCGCATGTAGTATAGTAAAATTGCAGAATTAGATCCCTTTTCTTTGCATTTGTTATAGCATTTTTTCCTTTCTCAAAACTGTCCTTCATGTAATTTCACTAACATGCTTTTTGTGAAGGTGCGATAAGAACAGATAGAAATGATATTAGTGAATAGCATAGTTTGTAGTAACATTAGGAATCAACACTTCATAAGATCAAATCATAACCAATAAAAATAGTATTTTTTCAACCGTGTAAGTCATGTCGCACATCATCACAACATAAAAAATGAACAGATCTAATATTCAATAGTTCAAGGGGGTCCCACCTACTAGTATTATTAATTTTTTTATAATAATAGTCTTTAGAAACACTTTGCGGGCAAAAATTCGCTGACAATTTTAATAGTCAACAGTGGGGCTTGTCCCAACAACAAGGGTTTGATGATTTGAAGTAGCACTTTTTCTCAACCCCAGTAATTTAATTACTGGACCTGGAACAACCCTTTGAGATTGATATAGATGCTTCAGACTATGTCATGGGCGCCATTCTCACTCAACACGACCACCCCATGGCCTATCATAGTGAGAAACTATCTGATGTTGTCCTTAAGTACCCTACTTATGACAAATAAATGTACTCCATTGTGAAAGCCTGCCACTAGTGAAGACATTACATTCTTTGGAAGGAGATAGTCATCCAAACTGATCATAAGCCACTACAGTTCATGCAGACACAAGGGAAATTGCAGAATGACCACCATTAGAAGTCATCCACATACGTGCAACAGTTCCACCTCAACATCAAGTATAAAATAGGAAAGTACCAAACGATTTGTTGATTTCCTCAGCTGATATCTAGTTGTGGCACTCACCATGGTGCTAGACTCCAGATGGCCCCACCTCTATGAGATAGACCCTGACTTCGCCACCACCTACCAAATGTTTGACGCAAAATAAATTGTCGCTAATTTCCATATTCAAGATGGGTTGTTGTGCCATCTGGTTCATCTCTGCGTTCCATCAAGCGAGCGAGAGAAGATGATTTGGGAAGCCCACTACAGTCAGGTGGCAGGACACTTCGACATCGAAAAGACAGTGGCAGTGCTGCAGAAACATTTTTACTGGCCGAAACTTCGACACGATGTCAAAAAGTATATCGGGTCCTACACTGACTATGCTATCACCTTACCAACCACTAAGAAACATGGACTGTACACTCCTCTTCCTGCTCCTGATAGGATATGAGAATCCATATAAATGGACTACATGTTGGGCATTCCTTCCACCAAGAGGGGAATTGACTATGTTTTTTTGGTTGTTGATCGCTTTTCCAATATGGAATATCTGGCCTATTGCAAGAAGAGCATCACAACATAGGCCACTTCCAGGCTCTTCTTTCAATGAGTATGGGTACATTTATTAATCCCGCAAACCATTATCTCAGATTAGGATATTCGGTTCCTCAACACATTCTAGTCAAGCCTCTGGTCATTGTTGGACATTAATCTCACCAAATCCACTACCTTCCACCCCCAGGAAGATGGCCAAATTGAGTTCGTTAATCACATGATCGTACATATCTTCTGCATTTACAATTCCAATCACCCCCGCAAATGGGATGAGAGTCTTCCCTATTTTCAACATAGCTACAACCGATCCCTACATAGCTCAACCGACCACAACCCCTTTCAGGTGGGGTTGGGAATCCAACCATTGGGTCCCATGGATATTGCACTACCCTTTGCATCCACCTCGATCGACTCATCCCCTGCTCCAACTGAAGTTGAGAAAGACACCCATTTCATCGAGTGAATCCAGCACATCCACCAATAGGTTCAGGATATTTTACAGAAGTCCAATGCGAAGTACAAGCAACGCCATGATCATCATCGGGTGGCACATAAGTTTCAGGTGGGAGAAAAAGTTTGGTTGCAATTTCAGAAAGAATGCCTTACAGGGCCCCACCATAAGTTTTTCCCACTTCATTATGGACCTTACACCATCACTAAGGATATGCATGAAAATTATTTTGATCCCAACATTCCCCCTTTCCTTGGCCTGGACCCAATATTCAACGTGGCTCTCCTTCGTCCATATTTCCCACTATTATTGGACACCTCATAGATAGAAGAACAGTTGACACCAATAGAGATCAACCCTGAATCCAATGATAATATTGTGTACACACATGTCAAGGGAACTCAACAGTAAAGGTTCCATCTTTATCGAGTTGTCAAAGAAGGCCAACTCCTGCACCAAGGCAAGTGGCGCACCTAGGGCCAAATTCAACAGAAATTTCCTCATCTGATGGGGGAACTCAACGCAATGGAGACCATTTCTTCCTAAGGGGGGGGGATTGATCCATATGGATTTTGGTGGCCTCCCACCTATTCCAACTGGTCCATTTTGGCAGTTTTCCAATTTGGCATTTGTTTCCTAGTTTTTCAGGTCCCTGACTTCCGAGGCCGTTTTGAGGCCCTAAAAAAGGTTTTTAGGGCTCGCCACAAATGAGATTGTAGTATATGTTATAGGCATATGAAAACATGTTTAGTCCTCAGATATAATTTTCCAATGGGCTATCATGCGCCTAAAACGAAGATCGTATGCAAAAGTTACGACCTTGGGAAGTTGATGTAGTAACTTACACCAATGGGGCCCACATGACGTTTGGCACTTCATCTCCTAGGGTTAGGTTTTTGGATGTATAGGGTTTTGGCATTCATGTTTATTGTAAAAAATTCCTTTAGATCCTAATTGTACTCATCTTCTTGCGAATGACCACAGTCGTCATATCTCTTCTCAGAGATAAGCCGCCACCATTCCAACAAGCTCATTTTTCGCTGCATTTTACAGTTTCAACTTATTTCCTTATTGAATAGAAACCATTTTTACAGTATATTTTTTATTCTGTGTTTAGGATCACTTAATAATAATCTAAATTCATTTCATTCTTCTCATAAAATATGGATCAACTATTTAGAGCCCTAAAATGGCCCTGGAAGTACAGAAAGATGTACTTCCAGGAAAACTTCCAAAATAAGCCAGTTGGAATAGGTGGGCAGCCACCAATATCCACCTAGATGTTGTGTAGGGATTTAGGAAAATCCCGTAAGTGAAGAACCCACAATTACAAGGAAATGTTCCTGTTATAGAGAAACATGTTGAACTGAAAACTGTCAACATGATTGTTGGGCTATATATATGCACTATTAATTCCCACATTTAATTATCAACCGGGGCTTGTAAGCTTCGAGGTGTAGGCACAGGAAACACAGGATCAGATCCTAGTCTAGCCTAATCTAAAGCCGACAAACAATCTTCAAATCCACACTGCAACAAATTAACACTAATGATTCATCATTGGGACACAAAAATACTTAGTTCTATAAAGGCTTGGATCATAGTCTTTCATGCACTCGGTGATGTTCATGTGATTAATCGTGGGTAGGTTACTTAAATTTTATGTCATTCAATGACTATTTCCTATAGTGGATCCACACTTAAATGCAATAAAAGAAACAAGAAAATGGAAATGAAATTCAAAATAGAAACTAACACCTTAGGAAGAATTCCAATGTGGGAAGGCCATATCTCACAAGTTAGACCTCTAATATGTCCATTGGTGATTGAAACTATGTGAAATTGAAGTGCAAGTAATCCAAAGGTATAGGAAAATAAAGCAATCTGAAAGAGAATTGTAGGAATTTTGATGAAATCAATCTAAAGTCAATCTTAAGCAAAAGACAATCAAACAAGGCTGCAAATTAAATCTAAACTCAAAATATTCCACAATCAAATGCATCAATCATGGAGAAGAAGGAGAAGGAATAAGTAAAGATGATGTTGTAGATATGTGAAGCAAAGAATTGAAATTCTTATGTGATAGAAAAGAAATACCAACTCTATCAAGAAAGATGAATGTTAGATGGGTTAAGAAGAGATGAACATAGAATTTTCAATGTACACTGTAGAACTCAACAAAGAATAATCATAAAGAAGTGAGGAATGCTTATATAGTTGACTCAAAAGGTTGAATGTACACAGTCAAATAAAAGATGGAAACATGGTTGAAGAAAATGAAATGGATTATTGGTGACAATTGTATAACTTAGAGAATTTGCAATCAACCAAGCAAGGAAAGAAGATGAATGAAAATGAATAGATGCATAATGGGTGGTGTGTGTTAATGTGCAAGTTCTGGGTGCAAAGAATGAATAAAAGAGAAGGGAAATCTGCTCATAAACAAATGTAGATGCCCATGCATGGCTAATCAATCTGTAAGCACATCATGAAGGATAACACATACTCTAAATTGTAAGTAATAAGTGCAGTTCTGAACCTATGTTTCTGTGTCTTCTATTCATAAATGAATTCAAATATCCAACTAAAGATCAAAACTTTGTTTTATGCATTTGACACAACTAGGAAGGAAAAACACTATTTAATAATGTGAGCAACAAATAGATGGCAAATTAATCAAGCATGAATGGACATAATTAAAGCAAGGCACAAAGAAATGAATCATTGGTCAAATAATCATTAAGCACATAAATAGAGCAACATGAGAACACATATATTAGAAGCTTGGAAAACGAGTATGATTGAGGTTAAATGAAAAATGATAATGCTTTGAGTGGAAAGGCATAAATTTGAGTTGTTCATGAAACCAATTGTAGAATCAAATTGTTGAATTAAAACACACAGTGTATGGAAATCAAATCCAATCAAATTCATAAACTAATTAGCAAAATAAATAACAACAGGGACATACCCGGATTGAGGGGCCCTACCCGACCTAGGCATGCTCCTGGAAGACTAATTCAGATCGGAACTGGGATGATGCATCAAATCTCAACCATGAATTGTTCTTGTTTATTAGATATCAAAATCTTTGATTACAACCTTTTGCTCATCAATTTCATGTCTTTAATATGATGAATTTCTCCCAAATACAATTTTAAATAATAAATGATGGATCCCCCTCAGCCCTATGAGTTTCTTATTTATACATGAAATGCAAAGGGAGATGATAGAACCAAATCCTCCAAACTCATATTTTGGTTAAAGCCAATTTTACAATTTTTTGAGCAAAATCACAAAAATCTTGGTTTTATTGTAATTTGGGCAGATTCGAGTTATGGATCCACCCATAGCTTACCAAATAATTCAAAATTTAGAAAATTGTCTCTGGGTTATGTAGATGGATGATATTTGTAAAAACCCATTTTTCAGTTTTGCAATATATGCTCCCATGTGTACAGGAATAGAGGCACAAGTTGGCAGTTTAAGTTTTGTTGCTAATTTTGGTAGAATCATTCCCCCTAAGTTGGAGGTACACACGTGCAATATGGATGAATTTTGTCCCTCCTGTCTGCATGAAAACATCATTCTGGACAAAACCCATGTACCCTATTTTCCTCTAGAAGCTTTCCAAAATTTTGAATTATTTCTAGTACCAGATTATTGTTGATGCTGGTACCGAATGATCTGGAGCATTCTGGTACTGGATGGTTTCTAGAACATTCTAGTACTAGATGTGTTGAATTGCGAGTACCTGATGATATGGAGTGTGAGTACCGTATGACATGGAGTGTGGGTACCGCATGATATGGAGTGTGAGTACTAGATGACTTGTAGAACCTTCTGGTACCGGATGACTTGGAGTACCGAATGAGCACAATACTGGTACCAAATGAAATGAGAATTGGATGACATGGAGTATGGGTACCATATGACTTTGCAGGTACTGGTTCACTGTAGAATCTTCTGGTACCGGATGACTTGGAATACCGGATGAACTGCAATGTGGATACCAGAACAAGAACAATACATGTAGCAGAACATGGACAGTGCATATACCGAAACTTGAACAATACAGAAGATGTTGATTGGACATATAAACATAGGATTAAACCATCATCGACAAAAATATTGTATAAACATCCTTTTAATCACTAAAAATATGGAAAATTGTCTATTAACCACATATGATGAATAACAAGAGATAATGGAGGTTTATGGTGTAATTAGGGATATATTAGTGACAAAATTCAGGGAGAAGGTGTAATGATGAGTGTATTTTTTATGGCGGAAAGTATGACAAAACTGGATCTCAAAAATGATCCAGTTGGAATTTGGAAAAGTTGGGTGGCCACCAATATCCACCTGGATCATGTGGCATATTCATTGACACCATGAATGAGTAGTTCCATTTTATTCCTTAGATACCACCATTTCTCCATTTATTTGAGTACTCCCTTCCATATTGCAAAGATTCCCAATCTTTGTTCCCTTGATTGAATTTGACCAAGCCAACCACGTGAGCCTTCAAAACTCACCTCCAGGAACATTACAATGGAGTATCCTAATCCTTTTTAAAATTATTTATTACATGCAACCCATGGGAACAATACCAAGGGATACCAAAACCATGGGCCTGGAAACCACCAGTATTGACCTAAAATGAATTTAACTCATTGACTCTTTCACTGAGTCAAATTTATCCCAACATTCCCCACTTTTAAACTTGAATTGGGGTAATTATCTAGGTCCTGCCCCCCTCAAAGTTTATAACTACGGTATACGGGAATTAGGCATGTCACCCCCATATCACCTAGTTCTATTTATATAATTTACTAGTAATTTACCATGGGTATGCATGCCTAATCAAGTCTTATAGTTGTATGCCCATTTACATGTAATTAAATGTTTCAATTCCACCTTGAACTTTGCATTAGAAACCTTTCCCATTTGATTCTCAATTCTTTTGGATGAATTTAATACAGCCTGAAAAATGGTTCAACTAAGCTAGAACCATAGCCAAAAGTAGTGATGGAGTCACTTCCATAGCCACTAAACGAACTAGAGCTTGCACCATACATGTTACCGTTATCAGCTCCATTTCCACTACTCGATCCTGGCCCATATCCACTTCCTAAAACACAAACTTGATTTCTTTTTTTGCTTTCCCTCGACCTCGCGTAAGAGCCAACTCTTGAACATAGATGAATCAATATCACACGAAGCCAACCTTAAATACAATTCTTCCTCCAAATACCAATTACTCTTCTACAATTATTTGTATTATTTTATGAGAATTAATCCCTCTAGATCATGGACTCAAGTTGGGTGCTCACCCACTGCTCGTATCCCTTGGCCGATAAATAGTGAACAATTCTACCACCCAACATTGACTACCAATTTGACGATAGGATGTCCTTATTTGCATCCCAAATCCTATACTAGAACCTAGGCTTCAACTTGCTCATAATGGTGTGGAACAATGCGTTGTTAGCCCTATCCCACACACCTCATACCAATTTATGTTGCATGATATACTCAAATAAATTTTGACCTTGGTCCTTTCTCCTCACGTGCACTTGTAGGTACACATTATGCACTCTATGACCTTTGCATCTATCGCCTTGCATGAGAACCCCCTGCAGATGAAGTCATGTATTGATTTCCATAAGGCTCGTGCTTTAGTTAGAGAGTTATTTGAGTAATTTGTGATGCATGTGGTCCACCCCCCCACATCTCCTCCCAAACTCAGATGACCCATCATAGAACCCCACTATTCTAGAGTGAAAATTACCAAAACACTCACCCCGATCCCATCCTTGCAAAAGACATGACTTCTAGGCATTGTGGGAGGTGATAATGGGAATTGAATCTAGGTTGAATGCTTGTCCAATGATCATGGATGTTTTTCATGAAAATTTTTGGCTTGTTTCAATCTGCGACATGGAAAATTTGCAACATCCCATATTGGCTAGGAATCTCTTGGATCGTCACATAGCCTCTCTCAAGTCCTCTTCATATGAGCTAGAACACCCAACTCACCACATCGTGATTTTCTCCCATATTTTGTCAGATACCACCCAAGTCCATGACTCTCAAATTTATGGAAGAAACTACAATCCTCCACCCAAAAATACTGACATGTAAAGATCCTTGACATACTGGTTCAAATTAGTTCCCCCACACAATCATGGATCTGATCTCCTCATCGTGGATCTCTGACACAACTATGACAGTACAAAATATTTTGTCCATGAATGTGATTTTTCTCGGCTTCTCCTCACCATGTCTCTCTTACACTGCGAGAGCAATATGAAATATTCTATCCACAAATATGTTGTCTCTCAACTTCTCCTCACCATGGATATGATACCACCTTTTCGAAATGTGGGAGCACATAGAAAGTAATATGCACTGCAACACAAATTAATTGTGAAAAATATGAAAACAAGATAACATAATCACATTCAATAGGACACAAATTGTACATGGTAAAACCATGAAAATTTTCTAAGGAAACATCCATGGGGTAACGTATCGACATTCTTATTGCTCATAGATAAATATTACAACAATAATCTTACAAAGCTTTCCCATTTACCCCTTAGTGAAAAATTTCCCAAATGCCTCTTATGCTTATGCAAATATATATTGTCTTAAAAAAAACTACCACTACTACATGAAATACCACTAGTTCAAGAACTGCCTTCGTTAGATGAACCACCACCGTTCATTTGTTTTATTTGTTTTCACAATTCCAATAGTAATAAGGTATTCAATAGAAAATGTAAAGTATTGTTGATCTAAAAAACTGTCAAAATCTTAAGTTAACATCACAAGGATAAGTCCTCCTGTGTTTTTATGTAGGTGGTACTCCTCTTTCAATATATTACAATTTACATAAAAGACTATAAAAGACTAGGATTTCAGAAAATAAATATTCACATGCAAAGAACACCTGAGAAAGGACCAGGCTTGTTCAGAAAATGAATATTTATAATATGGTACAATACTGTAAACCATAAAAGTAAAAAATTTCAAAAGGAAACATTTCCATCATATCAGGATTAAGATAAGACACATCATTGGACAAAATAAGAAACATAGCCCACATTTGCAGAGAACTTGATATGATTATTACATCAAAACTCAAAAAACGATTTTGATGGACACACATTTGAAATCTCATGCTTCAAAATCAAAGTTTGAGAAATCACTAATGTAGCGCCCCAAATATTCTCTAGGGATCCTAAAAAATATATAAATGTTTTTTTTTTAAATAATAATGTTTGTGGTGTTCATAAACGTAAAAGGAATATGTCCTTCAAAGAGGACAAGGTTTTGGCTCCTGCAGAACATGAAATTAAAGAAAGACATGGAAGATGGAAATGAGACACAGTGAGGGGCCAACCTTTGGTTTTCACAAATCTTGAAACAAGAAAGGCCATATGACTACTAATTGAGAAGAAAAATGAATAATATGACTATTTGATGTACTATGATGGAAAGTACCATCTTGTTCATTTACTTGTTAGAGAGCTTCTTGTAGAATTTTCGGCTGGAGGTTCCATGGAAGTTGTAACTAAAATTTGCTAATCTCACTCAATTATGTTTATCAATGTGTTCTTTAACCATAATTTGATATACACTTGCATGAGAGAAACCATTGTCTAATGTTTAATTCTTGCATTGAATAATAATTTTTCAATATCTCTAATATGAAAACTGAGCTAGTGCAATGTGTCTTCAACATATTCATTCTTATTTACATAGCAGATCAACCACTTTTCTACTTCCTCTTCTGAGTATTCAGTTGTTTCATTGAAATCATTTTTCCATGAAATATTTAGGCCATCCAAGTATTATTGTAAATGATCTTTAGAAAGTAGAATTGAATCCATTATCAAATTTGGGCACCTCAACTCCTTCATCAAATCAACAAGCCTTAAAAATAAGTCACCTCTCTTAATATTTATGACATCACATTCCTCAAGTAATTCTTTTAAACATTCAAATATTTTTAACCATCCTGCATTAATCTGCCTTAATATAATTTTTAGATGGGGTATTCTACTCTCTCCTTTGCATATCATTATTATTAAAGATTTTGGCAGAAAATGTGCTAACAACTTCCTTGCAGAATTTTTCATCACTATACAGGTCCTTTTGGAGATATTCTTTAAAACATTTTATCCTTAAGGAAAGTATAATAGAACTAGTACCTAGTTCCCATAACTCAAAGATTAGAGAAATTCTTTTCTGGATATTTTCTCCAATATATTGTTTGATGGCTATCAATAATTTTGAGGAACTCCTTATTCTAGAGGTTGATTCCAGAATGTCTTCTAAAGTGTTAATAGGTTGGATGGTGTCAATTGGCTTGACAAACATAGGCTTCAACAGTAAGGCATTTTCTAATTCTTTTATTTTTTATTTCAATATTTGGTTTTCTTGTCCAATTTCATCAATTGAATACTTAAGTGCTTCTCTAGTTGCTTTGTGAAATTGCATGAATTTTGAGGGTCTCACCCTTGCAAATCAATCTCAAAGTTCCACTTCTCAACAACCGTTTTTTTATTTTTCAAGTTAATCTTTTCAATAAACAAATTTTTAGATTCTTTGTTAAAGGACACATGGTGAAATGTAACATATTCCTATTCAAATACCAATGGCTATTGACAATCCAACTATTGTGTCATTTATCTATTTTCGAACAATATTTTTGTGGCCCAGTTAAGCTCTACTTATTCAACATCCACTTCCATATCTTTAGGTTCAGTTGCTAGAATTAACTTCTCTCCTTTCTGAGTTACATCTCCTTTTATTTTGAGTACTAAAAAGATAGTATGAGTTTTTAAATATCTCCTTTTCAAGGGTTTTCATCCTATTGTGATGGAACAACAACCCTTTTCCCCATTTTAATTTTTTCATATATTAATGTGGGGATGCACATTTTTCTTTCATGAGGTATCTATGCTTAAATATTCGTCTTCTTTTTTGGAACTAAATCTGGGCTTCCCATCTACTTCTCTCTTTTTCTCCCTTCTTACCTTTGTGTCATCGGGTTTTCATCAAACATGCGCACAAGCCTCCTTGCATATTTCATCGACAATGATGCCTCACAAAGTCATCGTAGGAAGTTAATGATAATCCCTCTCTCCCTCCTAGTCACTTCCCAACTCACACATGACCCTCTCTCTTGAATACACCTCAGAATTTTCCCCCTCGTGGGCCCCTCAATTCAATCAATGTGTACATATTTTCTCTTCCAACGTGTGTCAAGGTTACAAATACTAACGTACTCGACCAGTTCATTTCATCGTCAGATTTCTCTCTAGGATATTTCTTATTTTTCTTCCCCTCCTTGCCGATGATGACAACTCCCTTTGTTATCCAACTATCACATCCTTTATCCCATGGCTCCTATGAACTGAGTCGTTGTCCATCTTGTAATATCCCCTAGTAGAGCCCCAGTTGTAATTATGAATTGTAAACATGCTTTTTAGGTTGGTGAGATGAGTTATAATAAGCTAGGAGGATTATGTTATGATTAGGCCAGAGAGCCTAGGATGCTAAGGATATAAGCGTGATTTTTGTATATGTAATTATGCAGAGCATTAATAAAAATTATCCATCGCTGCGTGTAGACCGACCATGAAGAAAGAGTGATGGGGGACTAAGATCCAGTAGGTAGGAAAAGGGATGGGACTGAGAGGATAGGAAAGAGGGACTAAGCTAGAGGGCTTAACGCAAGGGAATATTATAATACATTCCTGAAAATGAAAATACTAAAGTGGGGAAAATAAACCCAGTTATCCTAAGTTCCTGGGAAAGGGAACGAGTGCTAAATGGAGTGCATGCAGCTCCAAGAAGATAGTTGTCGAACTGGGCACATGTAGTTAAATATGGAAAGCCAACATTGGGGGTCAGGTTTTCTCCCCATTTTATGATCCTTTTCCTAACTCGCTTGGCCTCCATCATTGACCTCTGCATCTTTCACACACCTCTGAAACCAGTAACCCGTGAAGTTGACCTATGTTTTCCTTTGAAGCACAATGTATATGTACTTTCCAGTGTTTTGTTTTGCCTTATGGAATTGTGGTTGCTTCCATCCCCTGAGCTATATTGAGCCTTTCTATTGTCCTCACCTTGATGGAATTTAGTTGAAGCTAGTTGTCAGGCTCGTGGTTGAATAAGTAGGTTGTTAGGTCTGTGAGCAACTCTCTACAGGTGAGAGAGTCTGCTAGGAAGTGAGTTCTCCTGGAGGGAGTCTCGTAGAAGCTACAATACTCTGAGACTTTCGATATAGCCTGTTGTTGAAGCCCAAGGTAAGGGATTTTTAGTAGCCGATGGACTTATAATAGTGAAGGTGTACCCTGCTAGGGTGGAACAGGTGTGTGGGGAATGAGGGTCTATGGCTTGTGGGTGTAAGCAGATCCTTGGATAAAAGATCATTCCCGTGGTTTTGTGCAACTTTCCTATTGACCTTTCCTATCCTAGGAATCCCTTTCCCGGTGGAGTTTAGTCGCATCTCGGGGGTGACCCATTACTGAGCGTGATAAGCAGAGTGGTCTATGACTATGAGGTTTGTGGAAGGTCTGTACGTAGTTGGTGGTATTCTATTAAAATATAAGTACCACTTTTATGTTAATTTACATGTTGTGTATTTGTACATGTGTTATAATTGATGAGTAATGCTTGTATATGTTGTATGTGTAGGCTTACTATTATTTCCACATTAATTTGTGTATTAGAAGAATATGTTGTATGTTTATGTTTATATATATGCACATGATAATTTTCATTTCTATGAGGTAGCATGTCCTAGCCTAGGTGGCCTGGATGTGTATGATGTTTCCACAAGAATCTCTGTGTGGCATAACCCAGCTAGTTATGGCTGCGTATGCTACAAATTGGTATCAAATGGGTATAATATTTAAGAGAGAAGTCATGTAGTGGCATTGCCCAACCTGTTGGTGGATAGGGATGCTACAAATTGGTATCAAAGCCAAGGTTCAAGCACTAATCCTAGATGGGTCGGATAAGTGGTCATTAGAACCAAGGTTTCAGAAGGAAATAGTTGTCGAAATGGAAAAAATTGAAGTTCAGAGCCCATTTTTCAACATTGAGCCTGAATTAAGCCATATACGTGGTTATGGAATCAAAAGATCAGAGAAATTTTTTGTTGAAAAGGAAAAAAATTGAATTTTAGATCATTCTAGAGTGCCAAGAGAACAACTTGGCCGTGTTTAGAAGCTCATGAGGTATATCATAGTAGAGAAAAGAAGCTACAGTAACCGAGGGGTTTGGGACCGCACGGTTTGAAGTTAAGCCATCCGATCAAGAGAAGATTAAGTCATGACCATCAGATCTCATTGAAGGGAGATCGACGGTGGGGATCGATTTCGAAGATCGAGAAGGAAATTAAAGCGAGACTAAGTTGAGACTCTGCAATCCCTCAGGATCCTTGATCTCTCTAGATCAACAGATCAATGATGGATATTGATCCCACTACGGGTGAGCATCTTCGCATTGCGGAGATTGGGAAGGAAATTAAAGCGTGAGCAAGTTGAGTTTCTGCAATCACTCATGGTCGTTGATCTTCACGTTTCCTTAAGGCACGAATGGAGATCTTGCAAAGTGAGATAAGCACCCAAATATTAAGCCGAGGTCACATCTCTTAGTCAAGTATAGAGAAGACAAAGTGAACTTCGTGTATTTCCTGTTCGTCGATCCAAACAAGGAACGCGTGTCGGCAAGTTAACTTGTTCAGGAATATGATATTCGAGAGAAACAATGTGTGAATAGAGTGAAAAATCCTGATTTTTTGAAGCCGAAGCTCTAAAGTCCCGAAGTTTGAAGACAATATGGAATGTTTGTTGAAGGAGACACGTGTCAGAGGATCGGCTTGTTCAGGAATTCGTTGTTCAGGAGAAATGGAGTATGCTAAGGTGAAATCTCTTGAAGCCCGAAGTCCTGAAGTGATGTGGCTTGTTCATGTCACTTGGATTGATGTGGAAACATCGGTTGTGTCCCACGTGTCAGTGGGTTTCAAACCCATGGAAGATTGAAATGCCATTTGGAACGTGACACGTTTCACCCATTTGATTGGGCCACATGTCATCTTCTAGTATTCCTCCACGTGGCACTCTATATGAACATGATTAGTGGGGCCCTAAAGTTACATAACATAGTTAATGGTCAATAAACAGTGGGCCCACACTAGCGTTGATCATAATACATAAATATCGATGAACAAGAGGCATTGCAGGGACCCAAGTTGCATAGGAGTTAATTCTACAAGGTCGTCCCATAATCCAAACCATGGTTTCCTAGGAGGGTTACATGTCAGCATGGGGGAAATTGTAGAATGATCAAAGGGTTACTCCAAAACCGTCGACCCATGTCCCTGCAATCGAAAAAGTAGAAAGTTTGATGTGACTTTTCGGTATCTTTTAGTTGAAGCATGAAAATCGTTGGCCCCAGTGGACGCATGGCGCCAAATCGTGAAGTCCAGAGACTTGGTACTCCGAAATAAATGGCTTATGATGGAATGGGATGAAGAAACCATGAAGCCCAGAGTTCTGCAATAAATCCCAACCGTCGATTGTTGAGAATCCATGGACTGTTGATCCACCCCTCTTCACAAGTTCTCCAATTCAACACTCCCGGAGATTATTTTGATGTGTATGAAATCCGCTAAAAACCATAGTACCAAATCTCCTATTCACCGTAGATTTTAATAGAGAATGTGGACCGTAGATCCACCATCCTCCTTAAATTATCCATTTCAAGGTTCTATGATGTTTGTGATGTGCAGAAAAGGAAACATCTGAGGCTTTGGAGCCATGAAGTTTCAAGGCTTTGTATAAGCAGCCAACTATTAGCACTTGTTCACAACCGTGGTCCCATGTGAATTAAGGGCTCAAGGAAACTGGGGGCTAGTGCCCATAAACTTTGTTAAAGAAGGGAAAAGGGGTTAGAAAGGAAGCAGTTGGGTTTCTTCTGGTTCGAACCCACATCAAAAGAATACTAAAGACCTAGGAACTTTATGATAGGGTCCAGCAAATATCTAAGAGCCATTAGCTCAGAGAAAAGATATCAATGCACAATAAGTACATCAGAGAAGAAGCACATGTTTTAAAGGATCATAGTTTTATGCTCAAGGCTCAGAATTGAGAAAGGAATCCGTGATTGGAAAGGTCTTAAAAAGAATATTCCAGATGTAATGGCTACATTAAAACAAAAAAAGTGCTAGAGATGTCTTCATATAGAAGAAATAAGGAAGAAGGTCAGGGAAAATTCTTTATTCTACATCTGATATTTTTCAGAAGTAATTGGATCAGATGTTGGGTTCGATAAGCAGCATGGAAACCCCAAATGGAATTCTTGTTTGGGGAAGACAACCTAGGTGAAAATATTTGCACATCAAATGTGAATTCTAGGTGGAGAAATCCATCTGCAATACATGATAATGCATGAACCATAAGTTCATATGGAGATGCAAAGAATGGGAATAAAGAAGGAAGGTTTTATGGAATATGAAAGAGTTTGGAGATAAGATGTGACATCTCCAAGGATCAACCCTACAGATAGGACATAGCACCTCCATTATTACTGTCAGAATGCACAGTGGAAGCATGACATGAAGGTCATCAAATATGGCATGACATAAGTTGAATATGCATGAGCTGAATCAGAGGAATCAAAATAATAATGGAATGTTGAAAATTAATATCAGCATAATATGTGATGGAAAGCATGCAAAGTAGACAAGGAAAAACTCCTGGATGGATTCAAGTCCATTAACATCCTAATATAACGGAAGAAGAAATCATGAGATAGATATCAATCTAATAGGAATTCATGTCAACACTCCAGGAAGGAAATCTAGAATAGTAGAGGATTGTTGATGCACTCCAAGGGTGTGAAGGTATTTCCATAAGAGCATGGAGATATCAAGTCAAGAATAATTTAAAAGTGAAGTGACTTCTAAAGAGAAATCAATAAGGAACCAGGAAGAAGAAAATGGTTCTATGCATGGTTTTGAATGTAGAGGAAATGGTGCCTGCCAAGAATCCATCTTAAGTGACATAGAGCCATGAGTGACAACCCAAGAGGTTGGAGGTATCACTTGAATCTATGATGGTAACGTAAAAGAAGGATTTTCATTTAATTATATGAAGCTAGTAAAATAGAAGAGGAGAGTACAAGAAAACCTCAAGTACTAAATTATTCCATCAGGAAAGGGATAAAGAAGTTTAGTCCTGAAGAGTAACTGGATGTTGAAGAATCTAGAGTCTATAAACAACTTGTTTTGGAATTTGATTCATCCAAGTACGAGTTGGGATAGTTGGATCCAGGAAATTAATGAAAGTCGAAGGTTAATATCATCTTAATTTGGGACTATAAATGCAAAGGTCGCCAAGAGTGATTTGGATATAAAGTGCTTAGGGAAGGAATAATAATGCACAATGATCACAGTGGGAGCACAAGAAGATTCAGGAATCCGGGAAGAATTGAAGACTTATGGGATCAACAAGGAAAATTTTCACATGGGAAAGAACTTGCTGAAATTGTGGTAGCAACACTTTCATTGGGGTTGGTTGAACAACCATAAGAAGAAAAATAAATTCTTTCATGTTGCAAGTATTGTTGATGATGCAGGACTACACGACCACCACCTCATGCTCCTACTCACAGGATCGATCAATCAGTTCGTGAGCCGAAGCGGCTCATTTGATTCCTACTAGAATCACTGTGAAAACCTGATCCATAGGTCCTTCTTCTCACTCACACAGTCCTTTTCACATGACCGTGATCTTCCCTGACTCAATTTTGGGTTTTAGGATTCTCTGATCCTCGATGTCACAAGAACCACTGTCCTCTTGATTCTCTGGACTCCGATGAGAAAATTCACCGATACGCGCCTTTATGTGTTAGCCCTCCTGGCTAAACTCCTGGCCCACATGACCACTATCCCCGTGACCGCAGTCTTATCTCTCGTCGGGGTTTCGGGCTTTCCAATGCCGAAATACATGGGCACTCTTGTCATCAGGATTCCCGATTCTCCGAATCCCGATTTCCCTACATGACTCTCCTATCGGGACCTTTCCCGAGGCTTCAATCGCTGCCACACATCCCCTCAAGATGGAGGTTCATGATCACCTCTCACGATTTTGCGACTTCTGATGCTATGGAAGTCTTACCCTCAGGATTCGCGAAATGCCAAACCCCGATGCACCGATTTGACTTTTCTATCAGGACTTTCCCTGATAATATGGATCTCTGCCACGTGTCCCCAACAGATGGATGGCTCTGATCCAATCTCATGGTTTCAGAGTTTTCGATACCCTGATGACAGAAATTCTCTGTCAACTCAAAACCCCGGTAGTCGAAATACCAATGGGTTGCTCGATATCCACCACGTGTCTCCACAAACGGACGGTCAAGATCGTTCCCGAGACTTTCACCCTAGATATTTCTCGATCTCCTGTCCATGGGATTTTCAATTTCGTGAACACCGATATCCCGATGACCACGCCTATCGTCGAGATTTTCCTCCTCTTGCTCACGAAGCTTAAACCTCGTGCAACTTCAGGTCGATCCAACGGTTGATGGGTATCTAAGTGAGATCCGACGGCTCACGATCTCCTCTTCTGTGCACTCCCCTTGCTCCTTCCTAGACATGGAAATCCTAACAGTCCAGAATCTATTGGCCCATCCAACGATAGTTGTGCTCCCTCCTAAGCTTCTACACTTTCTTCCAGGACTGGGAAGAAGTTCAATTTTTCAAAGGCTTCAACCTTGTCCTTCCTTCTCCTCTGCAAACTCCTCACTCTTGGAGCTTCGTCGCGCGTATAAAAATGTTGATCCTCATGAGCTTTGAGTACTCTGAACCCATAAAAGGGTTCTAAAGCTTCTGCACTACTTGCAGTTACGACTCTATGCCTGAAAGCACTCGCCCTCCTGAGCTTATCCTTCTTCCGAACCCTTAAAGGATTCTTCAACTCCTGTGCCCCTGCAGAGTATTCTCATGAACACACAGTGTTGTCTCTCCTGAGCTTCTCAAACACTCAGACCCCTAAGGGATTTTATCCTTCTTTCTTCTCCCACAAATGGAGAATACTTGGATGCCCTCCTGGCTATCATCTTCCTCAAGCAACTTCTTGCTGAGTCTACAGGGTGTTCAAAAACCCTGTGAATATCCCTCAGTGGATTCTTCCTCTAAATTCCAGAACTCAAAGAGTTCTCTTTTCTTTTGTCTGCACACTTACTCAATGCCCTCCTGGCAGAGTATATTTTCACAGGACATCCAGTAGTTATTTCCTCTGTGCACTCCTTGCACCTGCTCAATGCCCACTTGGAAGAGCTCCTCAGAATCCTTAGTGATTCTGGTCCTCCTTAAGAACTCATAGTAGAGTTCTTCTCAATACACCACTGTGCATATGCTCAATTCCCACTTGGTAGAGCTTCACAGAACTCCTCAGAGATTCTGTCTGCAACTGTGTCTCTCATACACAAACTTGCCTCCTGAGGTGTTCAGCAACCTCATAGGTCTTTTCCTGAGTTGTTGATTTCAGCTGTGTGCCCACCTGGCACATCTTTGTCTGAATCTGCAGAGTTCAGAAGTGCCTCAGTGCACTGGTATCCAGAGACCGCAGTAGTCTGTCATGCCCTCCTAACATGAAACCACAAAGAACCTCAAGCCTGAAGATCAAACAAACCCCTGCAAATGCACGATAACAACATACATCTACAGCATATAGAGAACACTCACAAACATCCACATAACACAGAAATACATGCATGAAAAATTGCTTCTGTTTATATTAAATGGAAAATGCCTGTTTTTACAAGGTGTTACTGAGCACGACCTGTAACAAGGTCTCAGCTCCTTCTCTTCTTCTCTCTACTTGTAGACTCTAACTCTTTCTCCTTTTCATTCTACTAAAGAGATACAATTCATCTTTTTTTACATGAGGGGGTTCTTCGAGCTCTTCCCTCCAATTTACCTACCCTATTCAATTACATTGAATGGGATATCTAGTCTTCTATCTGGATCTACATCTCATCCTTACAAAACATTTAAGGCCTACCTACCTAATGCCTGCACAAAGGCACGGTTTCACAGCTCAACATCTTAAACATTTAATTACATTCAATTCTAAAATCAAAATGAGGACTGCACCTCTCTTCAACTTTGAATGCGTGCACTTGACGTGGCTGGCTGGCTGACGTGGAGAGATGCTCCTGCATCAGTTGATGATGTTTCTACATAAGGAAAGAAGCAATAGACATATGAAGTGTTGGTTATAAGTTTGATAAAATAAGCATGAAAGCTTCTACAACCATCAAACATTCGGGTAGTATAAAATTTATTAATGGAAGTCATGCATGTATGAGTTTATTAATCTTATTACATAATTGGTGAAGGGAATTCAGGTAAGAATTTACTGAGCCGGAGTTATTTTATAAAATCACATGATTATATTATTGAATGCATACCACTGAATCTGGTAAAGGCTAGAGGCTTGTATTAATTCAAAGCTTCTTAGCTTTGAATGTACACACTAACATAGGAGAATGTCATGTGAATTTGGTTGTGGGGTAATAACCCAAGAATTAAAAGATAAGAACTTGTTATAGGAATGAATTCCAGTAAGATAGTAATGTATGAGACCAAAACATGGTTGGATATGGCAAGGTATGGATATGGAAAGGTTATGAGCCACAAAGGTACTAAAATCTTCCTACCTTTAAATAAAACTTGGGCTCCAACCTTTTTCTAACACTAATGAACACCACGGAATTATATTCTTGGTGTAGTGTTTGGGTCAAAAAGGAAGGCATCCAATTAATTGGGAAGACAATAGGAGGTGTGTGGAGAATGTTTCAACACATTGGCCAAAATTCCAACTTATGGATGGTGATATACATGAATGAGATAAAGAGCATTATGTAATCCAATGCAAGGTGCACTGATTAATTATGCATTGAGAATTGCACTCATGCATAGTAAGTGGTAGAATTGTATACTAAATGCAATGGTTGAATGTGTTTTGTAAGTACATGCATATATATTATTGCATGGAAATAATTGTTACTAACATCTGGAATGTTGTTAACTCATGAAGTTGAGGACATTTCAGAGAGGTGTTAGACATTGCAACATGAAAGTTGCAAGTCATGTAGTCACATGAGCATTGACTGCAGGAAATTTTCTTGTTTAGAAAATAAAAATAAAAATAATGAACTTACAGATATTACTGTGAAGTTTGAACATGCATATGCATAGAATGACGAGTCATTCTATTTTATTAAATTGTTGGGTAATTGTGATTGAATTGATAGGTGCAGGAAATTCTAAGATCATTTCATAAGATTTTGTACATATTGCAATTGAATTATGATGTACAACAAATAATGACAATTTGTTGGATGTATGCAAGATCAAGGATTGTAGGAAAAATGGTATGCAGTTGGTTCATGTGGAAAACAACAAGGAAGGATGCATTCATAATATGGAAACAACCAAGAGGAATTATGAAATATAATTTCGTGTTTTGGGGGAAAAGTTGAATTCCCTTTTGAACTAAGTTGGAGTTCCTAAATGAATTATTTTATGTTCTCTCATGATAACTGCATGTGGGTGATGCAAATGAGATGATGTTGATTAAAGTGGAAAGTTGAATACAAAGAGTAGCTCAAGGAAGATGTCGATTGGAGACATCTAAGGGAAGTTGGAACTCCTTGATCCACGGTGCTCTGAATCTTCTAGTCTAGCCTATTGTTGAAGCCCAAGGAAAGGGAGGTGTAGAAGTCGATGGAATGTGTGACAGTGAAGGTGTACACTCCTGGGGTGGGACAAGAATGTGGGGAAGAGAGACCATTTGTTGGAGTGTTGCTGGGGTTTGGTACCTTGGACTAGACCATGTTGATATGGAAGTATTCTCAATCAAAAGGTGTATGAGCAGAGTGTTTACGTCTGTGGAGTCATAGCCCTGATAAGAATTTATCAATAGTGATATCTAAGGCTGGGTTGAACATCATGGCTCTACAACCAGTCGATGCTTTCAATGAGGTTTAATTGAAGCATGTAACAAGGAACAATGAGATGAATGATTTCCTCAAGAAACTCTATGGAAGAGAGCAATTGAGATCCACCTGCAACATGAACACTAGAATTGGTGCTCGAAAGTAGAGCACCAGGTGGATAATGGGATTCCAATAGCTAAATCTTGGAGATTTTTGAAGAATTTTTGAATTATATATGCATAAATAAGTTTCACTAAGGATAGTGCAAAAATAAGGGGTGGGGATTGTAATATTCCCCGGTAGAGCCCCAGTTGTAATTATGAATTGTAAACATGTTAGTTAGGATGGTGAGCCAAGTTATAATAATTTAGGAGGCTTATGTGATGATTAGGCTAGAGAACCTAGGATGCTAAGGCTATAAACCTGATTTTTGTATATGTAATTATGTAGATCATTAATACAAATTATACATCGCTACGTGTAGACCGACCACGAAGAAAGAGTGATGGGGGACTAAGCTCCACTAGTTAGGGAAAGGGATGGTACTGAGAGGCTACGAAAGAGGTTCTAAGCTAGAGGGATTAACCCAAGGGAATATTAAAATATATTCCTGAAAATGAAAATACTAAAGTGGGGAAAATAAACCCAGTTATCCCAAGTTCCTGGGAAAGGGAACGAGTGCTAAATGGAGTGCATGCAGCTCCAGGAAGACAAGTGTTGACCTGGGTGCATGCAGTTAAAGCTGGAAAGTCAACATTGGGGGGGGTTCCCTCCCCATTCTTTGATCCTTCGCCTAACTTACTTGGCCTCCATTGTCGACCTCTGCATCTTTCACACACCTCTGAAACTAGTAACCCATGCAACTAACCTGTGTTTTCTTGTGAAGTACAATGACGTATATGTACTTTCTAGATCTGTGTTGTGCCTTATCGAATTGTGGTTGTTTCCATCCCCTGAGATATATTGAACCTTTCTATTTTCCTCACCTTTATGGAATTGAGTTGAAGCTGGTTGAAGAAGCAGGTTGTCAGGCTCGTGGTTGAAGAAGCGGGTTGTCAGGCCTATGAGAAACTCTCTCCAGGTGAGAGAGTTTTCTAGGAAGTGATTTCTCCTAGAGGAAGTCCCGTAACAACTACAGTACTCAGAGATTTCCGATCCAACCTGTTGCTGAAGCCCAAGGTAAGGGAGGTGTAGTAGCTGATGGACTTGTAATAGTGAAGGTGTACCCTCCTGGGGTGGAATAGGCGGGCGGGGAATGAGGGTATGTGGGTTGTGGGCGTAAGTGGCTCATGGGATAAAAGATCCTTCCTAATTTTTTGTGCAACTTTCCTATTGACCTTACCTAGCCTAGGAATCCCTTGCCCAGTGGAGTTTAGTCCCAACTCGGGGGTGACCCAGTACTGAGCATGATAGAAGCGTGGTCTATGGCTGGGAGGTTTGTGGAAGTTCTGCACATAGTTGTTGGTCTTCTATTAAAAGATAAGTACCACTTTTGTGTTCATTTACATGTTGTGTATTTTTACGTGTGTTTTAATTGATGAGTAATGCATGTATATGTTGTATGTGTAGGCTTACTATTATTTCCACATTAATCTGTGTATTAGCATAATATGTTGTATGTTTATGTTTATATATATGCACATGATAATTGTCATTTCTATGAGGTAGCATGTCCTGTCCTAGGTGGCCTAGATGTGTATGATGTTTCTGAAAGAATCTCTGTGTGACATAACCCAACTGGTTATGGTTAGGTATGCTACAAATTGGTATCAAATAGGTATCAGAGTTAAGAGAGACGTCATGTAGTGGAATTTCCCGGCCTATTGGTGGCTGGGGACATTACAAATCTCTCATCCACTGTATATCTCACATGGTCTAGTTAATGGGTCCCCTCACTGCCACCTTGACATGTTATCAACCTTAGTTATTGAAGGATTAACGTTGAACGATCATGTAATTGAACACTAAAATTAATGTTAGGTCCAACTTAGGCTCTATAATCATGCCTAAATGGTTAATCAAGTATTTTTCATTGTCGGGGTTTGTTTGTCACCCATATCCACACCTCTCGTCCTCATCATCTGCTGACGATGACAACTGCGATGTTTCCCCCCACTTTTCGAATTGTCCCACGCCTTAATGGTTATAAATACCAATCACCTGCACGCACATTTACTCTGTGTACACCCCTGACCGAGTCTAAGTTGTTTCACACTTTTATTGATTGGGCGTGGTTAGTAGGGAATCGATGGATTTTTTTTTAAAAGGGAAACTAAGGCTCGTATTCTTTCTCACTAGTTCACAAAGGTAAAAAAGAGAAAACTGCATCTACAATCCTTTGTTATCTCTTCTTGATCGACTATCTCTCCTGGCTTGTAAATGAGGATGATATTATTTTTTATTTTCAATACTGCTATTTCAAGGTTGAGACGACTCTATTAATTATAATATGTTGGTTTGTTCAGGTGAAGAGATGTCTAGAATGCTCACTAGAAAAGGAAAATCCCAGACCTATGGAGCTCCTGTTCCAGTATCCATCCTAGAGTCATACACTATCTCCGACACCAACAACCATGACAGGACAAAGCACTACCGCAATTACGTTGATATTATAGACATGTTTGAGAATGAAAGATTCCCTCTCGATGATCCATACATTGAGGCATACAAAAATATCATGAAGAGAATAATCCACACAGTAGCTGCTCACCCTGATAGATTTCCTTACAACAATGAAAACAAATGATGTTTCACGTGTCTGCAAAAGGATTCAGGGTTAGTACTCAATGCTTTAGGTCTACCAATCCCTTCGCTCAAAGAGGATGACATCGGGGATAGATATCAAACCCTAGAACCAACATCGACCTTGAAAGAGTCTTTTCTAGAATAGTTCAGAGTCAACCATGAATACTTTGAGAGCCTCATGGAAGATTGGTTTTATGATGAAGAGTGGCCAACGAAAAAGGGTGAAAGGTATGTTCCAGAATGATATATTAAAAGTACTTACAGGATGATAAATACCATGATTTTCTAACTCTATGGTGAATAAAGTATCACTCATTTGAGGATGGAATGGTTCCCAATGGTCTACAAGATTGGCCAAAATGGCCATGTGTTCAATTGTGCAACCATTCTCTCATTTAGCATCGCTCAGCGTAGCCAATATCCAAAGAGCATGAATAATATTGGTTTCTACATGTCAGCATATCTAATTGATGTTGTGTGCGCCACAAACTCATTCCTGGTTTTCAACTGGTCTTGGACTCTAGACAAGGGCCCAATTCAATTTTACTGTTCTCAATTGTGGGAGGTAAATTGTAAGATATTTTTTCATTATATATGTGATTACTTCCTCTCCCCTTTACACAAGGCCATATTTTTCCTCTTCCCACATAGGATCTCCCCCAACGCTCTCAAAGGTTTAAAGGACATCGAGAAATGGTATGTGAAGAAATACTACAATTACATTCAGATCTATGGGGGCATAGGTGTGCCACACTTTCTACCAAAGTATGTTCCTGATAAGATGTTGGCTAGGGATATTGCGTACCAAACTGTTGAAAAAGGGGCTACCTCCTACCTTTCAAAAAATAAAAAGAAATAATGGCCAATTTCCCCCATCCAGGTGGGGTCATATTCTTTGGAAAACAAGAAGCAAGATGAAAAGGAAGTGGAAGCACTCAAGGAGCTATGTCTCTGTTTGGGGGAACCAAAATCACACAACCCTCAGAATGTAGTTTATGAACAAATGAAGGTTGTCAGATTAGCACCACAGACCATGCATGAGTCTCAGTTCTCCTAAGATGTTTTCTGAGGAACACTGAGTTTTGAGGAAGTGGTGGAAAGGCTTACTACCAATGTATCCAAACAACAATTAAGAAAGGATCAAGAAAAAGATAGAACACTGCGGTTGGAGTAGTTATGATCTCTCCTCCACTAAGATAATAAAAAACTAATCAAAGAGGAACAAAATAGAAGAGATAAATAATTTGAACTAGAAAGGAAATATGGAGAGGCCGAAGAAAGATATGGTCTGTTGAAGAAGAAAGAGGCTAAAGATATGCAGGTTGTGTTGGAAAAAAGTAGAAGTAAATATTCTCCCTCTCGGAAGACTAGAACAAGGAAGAAAGAAACAACAAACATAGGTAAGCAACCATCGACTGCACCAGGAGAAACCCATGAAAAAAATAAGAAAGATAAAGTCGACAACATAGAAGTCTGAGACACTGTTTTAGTAGGTGTCGATGCTATCATCGACCTAGATCCTGAAAGAAATGTAGTCAGTATCCTAATAGAATAATAGACCCATTTGGATTCTATTCCTGGAATCATGTGTCTCACCTCAGAAGGAATCATGTTCAAAGAATCGTTGGTTGCAGTTGGGGATTATTACTACAACCACAAGACTCGAGCCATGAAGAGGAGGGCCCCCAAAAGAAAAAGGGGAAAAACATAAGCAAGCCAGGATGTGCCTGAAAGGAATATCAAATGGAAAGTCGGGCCTGATGCAAAGGATAACACTCTACAAGTGGCCTCAACACTCAGTGATTTTGCTGGTATAAACTTTGTGTCGGTGCATGAGGTCACTGTATCTTTAGACGACACAAAATCTAGGATTTCAGAGTTGGAGACAACCCTGACGACCATCAAAGAATATATTGCCAGTGAGCAAACAAAGGAAATTCAGCAGGCCAAGCAGGCTTATAAGGAGGAGATTAAAAATCAATTACAAGAACAGGAGGAACATATACAAATCAAATTCACTGATTCAATGTCACTGGTCCAAAAGGCCCATGCTAGCGACATGCATCAACTTGAAATCTCACAAAATATGGAAGTGACTAAAATCAAAGAACAATTGGAAGAATTGAGGTCTTTCAATGCAAAAGATTGAGCTGAATTCCAGAGGGTACAAATGGATAATGAAGTTTTGAGAAAGAATATAGAATATCACCAATGACATAAAGAAATTCTCTAGGCGGTGAAGATAAAATCCATGGATAAAAATGAAGAGCTTCGAATCATGAAGAAAAGGTTGTTCAGTGCACTCGACAGAGTTCTAGTGATTGAATATGAATAGGCACAGTTCAAATATCACGTGAAATTTGTCCAGGAAAAGTATCAAAAATCACTGGAAGCTTATGAAACAATCATAGAATGGAAATATTCACCACCAAAAGTTTCGTCCCCAGAAACCCTCTCGTTGTATTCTAACGAGTAAAGAATCTATTATCAGTGACTGCTGTAAACAAGTATGGAAATGACTGTCAAGGTGTTAAATACCCAGGGTGAAGTCACAATATCCTGCACAGAGGTATTGAAATCATCCTATGATATGATCTTACTATTTGGAATGGATCCCCTAAGGGACATCAACAAATCTTCGTCAACCTAGACAATCATTGAAGACGTGGACACCAAGAAGAATCTAGATTAGAGAGAAATCAAAGCAATCAGTGAAATCAACATGAAAGTTATCAAAAAGAGACTAAAACAACCCTCCAAAATCATCACCCCAATTGAAAATTCCATGTAACGTGTTGGGAAGATCCTCAGAATGAGGATCATCATTCCCATGTGCAAGAGTTAGGATGACCTGGAGATGATATAGTTGCTTCAAGTATATTCCATACTCAAAGAATTCAATAATTAGAAGGAAGTTGTGGACGCAAGGGAAAAAACTTCAGGGTGTCCTTGAAGGATTTTTTTTTTAACTGAAATTTTGCAGGGTAAATCATATCATTCTAATTATTCCCTAATCGGGAAAGGAAAGCGGAAGCATCACTTTGATATCCCAACCATTATCAATATGATTATCGAAAAGTAGTCCCATGGCACCTCTATAAATGGGATAATATTAATTGAATAGGGGCTTTTGGTTCTTTTGAGAAGGATTGGTATTTTTACTATTATTTGAATAGAGGGATGAAGAAAATTTGGAAAACAATAGATTTTCTATGTATGAATGTGACTAATCATATCCATGCATATTTGTTTTGTGATAATGGATGTTAATATTTGAACAATTTCTTGATTAATATTATGTTATTTACAATCGTTATTGTTTTCCTTTATGAATACAACGAATCTATAGCTTAGTTTGTCAAACAATTTTTATTGGTTGTAAACAAATTCTTGGTCAAATTTTGTTATCACTTATGTCATGAATTTATTCTATGCAATTAATACACATTATTCACTTTATTAATTTATTTTGCTAGTTTTCTCTTGATTAAGATAGGTAAGTTAGTATTAGTTTAGAAACTGCATCTTATAATAATAATATTAGATTAACTTTAGTTAGATATATTTACTCCTTTTTATTTCTTTTTAATTCATTTGTGAACCTTCGATTCTTAGATTCATATTTAGTTAGCATTTTAGTTAGTTGGTAACCAGGCCAAAATCTGTTCGGAAGCACTATCCCAAACGAGAGTGGGTCTAATTGAGACTTGCCATTAGGCATTTTCCCTCATATGATTGAAAGGGTCATTTTGTCCTGTCAACATATCCCCTTCATCACCATAATTTATTGAATGGAAATTATTTCGGCCAATAATGCTTCCCTAGGTCCTATTTTTCATTGAAGAAGTCCTCCTTGACACATTTGGTGAACCAAGGTTAGGGTTACCACTTCTTTTGGTTCAACCATTCTGTTTTTTTTGGTTGTTAGTGATGACTAGGGTATCAAGGTCATCATGAAATTTCCCAAGGATGGCTTCCATGGGTTTTTGATTATCCCCATCTCCTTCTTTAAATTGGGTAGTCTTTAGAAACAATGAGTCATGACCAAATGTAGACATGTGTGATGTAAACAAGTCACTGAGGTCAAATCCTGGAATTTTGGGGACTTATTTTATCTTGAAATTATTAAAATGGCTGGCAAGTTCATCCGTATGGGAAATATTTTTGGCACTAATTTCCCCAATTTTCGAGGGGAATGGAATGAACTATCTTTTTTCTCTTCTCGTTCAGAACTTGTATTGTTTACAAAATTTAATAACAAAGAATTTAGTTGACACATAATCATGAAGTATGGAAGGTTTTTCCTCAAAACCATATAGTCTTATGAAACTGAAGTCGTCCAAGGTTTCAAAACCCCCCCTTTCCTGCCAAAAAGGAAACAAATTCTATAAACAATGTTGATGTGGTGGAACCATACACTAGCTTCTTGAAAGTAGACATAAAGGCATTCTTAACTTCATAGAAATGATATTAGACTTTGTGTTTCCACATTTTTGGATACAAAAGTTGAACTGGGTTTTTTCTAAAACAAACATTCCTTGCGTGAGGCAAGTCATGAAAAATATGAGAGAATGCAATTGTAAAGATCAAGTAGGAACTCAAAACAAATTTCTTATTTTTTTTTAAATTTACAAGTTGGAAATAAACTTCACTCGAAATAATTCGATCCCAATCAAATATGACACTCTCATGAGACGAGAGGTGTAAGACATACAATACATATCTCAGGATAGTGGTCATGGATCCCTTCCCAATTTGTCTGGAAAATAACCAAGAAAACTCTTTATAGGGGTATTTTAAGGAACATACCTCTATCTAGGTGGAGTTCTTAGATTAGTCCGACGGATTCAAAAGAGAACTATCCAAGATATTCATCCCTCCATGGTTGGAATTTAAAAATGAATCTACTTCTTAACTTTTGAACATCCTAGTAGGCTCGAGGAGCCTAAGAATCTTTGGAATATCATTGGTGCCAAATAAATAGGTATCTTCCCTTATAATTTAATAATCCTCTTTTCACTGTTGAAATTTTCAACGCACCAAAGAATCAACTCCTTAAAATCTAATAACTATGGCATACAACCTACCAATACAATTCAATAAGTCCAAAACTTATTTGAGAACTTTTTCTTAAGAAGGGAGTGTTGTATACCATTTAAATGCATTAGACCATTGGAATGAATGATCCTCACATCCTAGTGTATTTATGGTGTTGCTACAATAGAGTTATATTTTCTTGTTGGGCATATTTGGAAAATGTTGATTATAATGAAAAGGTGGTAGTTCTATCATAATAGGAGTTTACAAAAAGGATTTAACTCCTTACTAAATTCTCCATGACAAGATTTTTAATTACCTTTCAAATTCCTTAGAAAGATAGTTAGAAAGACTTTTTATTTAATTATCAATCTGAAATTCATTTGGAACTTGTGAACTGTCATGCAGTGTATATTCCAGGAAAAATCATTCAATCACTATTCTAGATATGAATTTGTATCAAGAGAAAATGATCAAATGAAAGGTTGGAGATATCTTTCGAAAGAGTCACCAATTCTAAAGACAATAAACTAGTGAAAGAAATAACAAAAAGCTAATCTAATTCAACCAACATGGAATCCCTTAGGGATGTGACCCTCAATTGAATGCAATGAAAATGAAAAATAATATAAGTCATCCAACATGGAATCCATTAGGGCTGTCATCCTCAGTCTGAATGTAATTGAAATAAGCCATAGATTAATCTAGTTATAGAAAAAAAAAATCGACCATCTACTCAATCTAAATAGTGCTTGTGCCCATAAATATTCTCTTTGTTTCAATTTTACAACTAAAAGAGTTCTTCATAAAATATATCGAGATTCTGCTGAGTAATTAGAAGAACAAAAAATTACATTGAGAAATAAATCAGATCAACAATAAAGAAGCAAATTGAAATAGAGTATCCTAGTGTTGCAACAATATGTAAACCATAAAAAAACACATAAGCAATCTATAAATTACTCACAACATCAATTGAATCTACACTACAATAAATAGTACAATAGCACCTGATTAAGGAGGGGGGCCTACCTCTCTAGACAAGGCACATGTAAAGTCCTTCAATTACATGCTTACTTCAAATAATCATTAACACAAAAGAATTTTGGAGGAACCAAAACAATGATTTTATTATCAGCAATTGAATTCATATTACATTCATTCCTCTCTTTTCTCAAATCAATATGGGTTCCTATACAAATTTACATCAATATTTTCTTAGAAACAATATTTGAGGACAACTACAAGGATCTACAATCCTAATGCTATTCTTAATTTCATTCAAGAGCTTGACTATGATAGGTAAGGGGGTTTATTGTCTGACCTAGTGTCTTCATTACTGGAAAAAATATATTGGAGTGGTTTCTTAAGATATCATGGATTTGTGGCCCCTAGTTTTCCATTTTTTCCTTTTCCCAAAAACTTGTCTGTCTGTCAAGTATTCAAAATGGCGACCCAATTGTCCATCCATGCCCTATAATGGTGTGCTTTCCATTTGAATATGGAAACAACCTCATCGATCACATCTTTAAAGATGGGGGTCACAACTGGTCATGGTGGTGAAGCTACAAAAGAAGGGGAAATGGGTCTCATAGAAGAAGTTCTACTAGTGTTGGAGTCAATGAGATTCATGTTGCAACAACTGAAAATCATGTTGCAACCACTGGTGTTGTAGAAAATGTCTACAGTACCTATGATATTTTCCTGGAAAAAGATATTATCATTCTACCATTAGTTAGCACAAACGGTCATATTTTCCTAATTACACTAGAAAAACTACTTAAAATGACATAAATTGTGAATATGCATACTTGAGGAAAAGTGTATCATTGTGCTCAAGATTAGATTGAAAGGATGGGATAAAGTGGTACAAAAGGTAAGGTAAAATATGTGAAAGGATGGTATTTCAGACGCCCATCATCTCCCACCTACCAAAAGTGTTGCACGTCCTCATGGAACTAGGTTGATCAGTCTGAATCTACATGGGAGGCACTGTAATGATTATTGTTGATGTTGAAGTCTGAATGTCCCTTGTCAAATGCTAAGTCCTACCCCCGATTCTTTGTAATTATTTTCCAGAATCCTTCTTCCTCCTTTTTTCACATGTCATAATACTTTTTCGTATTTGGGTGAGGGAAACCAAATTAAAGGTTAACAAAATCTCATCCCTACCCATTTGTTTCCAGATTTCTTCATGTAATGAATGTACTTACTTAACCGTTTAAGTGATATTGTAAAATTGTTATAATTGAAGGCATCTCACTGCCTCATCTCCATTGTGGCTTGTTCCCATATGTATCTACTTCCTTGTAGGAATATCACATAAAAGAATATATGTGATGGATGTAATCACAGATGGATTCTTCTCCGTTGTTGGTCATGAAGGGTGCATGTGTATGAGAATTGATCCATGCATAGAGTGAGATAAGAACAACCTTGGGCTCATGGAATTCTTTTCTAATATAAAGGTTGTAGTTATCGTTATGTTGGGAAACATACATGGAATTATTCCATTGGAAATTATTTCTAATAAATTATGTATAGTCCCTCAATTGTATGTCTCCCAAAAAACGAATTATATTCCATTGTGGGTAAAAATCTAGAAGAAGGTTGTGCTGGTAAAGTTCACACAACAGGTCCTTATCTTCCTTTATACTTCCATAATACACCTTGAAAAAGGTTTCAAGAGAGGTAACCTTGTAGGGCCTTTGTGTTGCCACTACTCTAAACTAAAACATGAGGTGTATTTCATTCAACAATACTGAATAGATAGGGGAGGGTCTTCTACAACCGAGGATGGATCCCAAAAGGGAGCTCATCCTCCCTTTTTCTTCCCTAATTTTTTTTTTATCTAGGATTGTATATCAAAGTCCCTATCTACATCCCTCTTCCATCATTCCCATTTGCATATATGGATTGTTAGTTTCTCAACCCATATTTGCCTCAAGTTAGAGATGGCATGCCTACATTCTTCTAGAGGGATTGCTGATTTTTCATAGGCTTTAGCCATGTTTTTCCACTTGGTCAAGTTGGCTCTCAGCCAGAACTCATTCTCAATGTATGTCTGAATCCCAACATATTTCACACATGGAATTTATATCTGGGTTTACTTATGTATATGTTCACGGGATGTTACCTCCTCTATTTGGGATTCTTGTTCTTGGGTCACTATCCTTTTATTTTGGGTTCCCTTTTCCATTTTATTAGGAGGGATCACCTCCTCTATTTGTTTTCTTAATATTTTGTCAATATCTCCTCGGTTTGGGTCTCAACATACCTTATTTCTAGAGGTGACACTTCTTTTCTACAAATGTATTCCTCCATAGATGATTTATCAAATGGCTTCTCTAGTTTATCATAAACCTTATGGATAAAATCAACCACTTGGGAAAGGAGGAGGACTTGTAGGAAAGTCCAAATTTACCAACTTTTAAAAGAGTGAGTCTCCTGAGGTGATGAGAAAAAAATGAAATGATGGTATATCGGTGTGGTGGTGGTGAGGTGGTTAAATCATATAGATATTGTTGTCATGTGATTGGTGGGTGGAAATATCATATGCCTAGGTGATGGGGGATATAAATGGAAATAATGGCTAGTTTGGGAAAGTAATCAATTACGGATGGTAGGGAGTCAGGTCAGTCATGTCATTCCTTATGCCATTAAAGTGTAGTGCTATGTGTATACATACAAACATGTACCTTTTGATGCTTTAACCACATGTTAATATGAATTGTACATTTTTTCTTGGTTGGATTTCTGTCACAGATCATTGCCCTGGCTTGTTGAGTCATATTAGTTGGTGGTGCATTAATGGAATGAGGTTATGGGGAAGTGGCCCTTGGATGTGATGTTTCTGCATCAACAAATGCCTCCATGTCAGCGGGTGTCACCATGTTAGTATATGTCTCCACATCAATGGGTATCACCAATTTAGATATGTCTCCACGTTATAGGATCCCTATTCAATGTTGGCCAACCATCAAAATATATCATGACGTTATGGTGTTGTAGCACCTGAGGGATTTGAAACAATGTGGGCTATTGAAACAATTGATGGTGTTACAACAATGTGGGGTGTTAAAACATCAGGCTATGTTATAGTAAATGTAAGTCGTGCTGCAACAACTGGTGTTGCATAAAACGGTGTTGTGAAAACTGATGTTGCGACAACTGGTGTTGTAGCAACTGCAAATTGTGTTACAACAACTAGCATAACAATGTGGGGTTGTTGCAATATCAAACCATGCTGCAACAACTGATGGTGTTGCAACATTGAAATGTTTTGCAACAACTGTATATCATTTTGTAGCAACTAGTATCACAACAACTAGGGGTGTTTGACAACTCCCTTTGTGATTCAGATGGCCACACTTTGAGAAAATATCAGAGATATCCTGCAACTAAAAACTTATTAGAGAAATAATGTAAGTTTATGAAAAATGGGGACCTATCACAACCATCACATAAATCCTACAAGTTCCCTATTGTTCATGGAGTTATTGAATGTTTTTTGTTTTTGGGTAGTGCCTACCATCAAATGGTTTTCAGACAATACCTGCCTGATTGTTACCTTAAAAGCGTTTTCACAATTAGGTCATTATTAGACTTATTATTCTTGTTTTTTTATATCGTGGGTGAGGACCCACTCATGTGGATGATATCAAGGTCAGTGTTTCCCCAACCCTTGTTGATACCTCTGCAGAATGCTTCTTGGGACAACAAATTTTTGTACAATAAGAGTTTGTGCCCATTTCCCATTAATGGAGTTCAGGCTTCATTGATGGTTCAAAATTTTACTTCTCCATTATCATACAAAACATAAATCTCATAGGGGCCCAACCATCGAGTAGTGAATTTACCTTTGAAGTCCTTGAACCTAGATTTGAACAATAATGTAACGATCCCGAGTTGAATTGAGGATCATTACTATGCACAAAACACATAAAACGTAATTTTTTATACTAACTAAATTCCTATAGCTTGCCAGCTATGAATTACACACGAATTTAACTATTGTCTAATATCATAATTAAATAAATCTATAACATGTTGAAATGACATGAGTGAAATTTAAATAAATCAACATAGCAACATATAAATCACTTTCAAACATAGAGTTAACACACAACAATGAAACTCAATATGCAATGCAGAAATAAGATAAAACACTTATCTTTCAAAACAATTGTGTAACTAGTTGCTTGGGATGGACATTCCACCCAACCATATACTTGTTGTTTCAAATCGCAACAACAAATCACCCCTGAGATAGGGCTAGTAATCCAAAAAACAGGATAGTCTCTCACTGTCCACTCAAAGCTCATAAAATATCAAAGCTAATTGGTATTCTCCTATAACTATCCCAGTTTTCCACAAGCTCTCTTCCTCTTGACCTACCTAGCCCAAGGAATTGTTGAAATAATGTAACTGCAAAGTGTATTCTAATTATTATTGTTTTATTATTCATTAGATCAATCCCCTATTGCGGATTGATCATGTCAGCTATTATAAAATACCAAATCCCCTTTTGCAGATTGGTCAAAATGTAATTGTAATAGGCAGAATAAGAAGTCGGCCCCATAATATATTAAAGAGGCCCGAGAATATATTAAAGGTGGTTATAACCACCCATATTGAGAAGTCGGCCCTGCTAGTGAAAAGACACCTCCAAATGTGCTAGAGTTGTATAAATAAGGAGGCTAGCGCCTCACTTAGACACACACTCACTTGTTCATTGCGAAGCAAGTTTCAGAGCTGTAGTTGGAGAGGAGAGAGAGAGAGAGGCACATTCTTGAGAGAGGACTTTCTGTATATGTTTGAGTTATCTCTTGGCATTGTATTGGTTATCTATAATAAGGAAGTTTTGTTGGGTTTTCTCCCCCATGAGGGTTTCCCAGGATAAATGATGTGTCTCTTGTGATTGTGTATTTCTCAGTGATCCTATCTTATGCTATTCTTATCTAGTGAAATGCAAATAACTCTAATAATAGCTTAAACCTTGGTTTCATATTTAAGCTGAAGAGAGAATCTTTCACAATAGAAAGTGAAAAACGTCATTGTTGTTGTACATGCAAATTAGAGATTTTTGTTAGTAAATTATTTCAGCCCCAAAACCATCTAGAAAAGTGAACCCTTCCTCAAGGACCACTTTGGAAACCTCAGCGCAACTTTTCAGTCGCTAGATCTCTCAGAAAGTGAAACCCTAGTTTTCGTTGGTACTAGAAAACCAAAAAACCAGAAGTACCAGAAGTACCAAAAAACTAGAAGCACCAGTCCAAAAATATGCTAGTCAAGTTTGAGGGAGTAAAAGTTGGATTTTCACAAATTTGACTGCACCAGCTTACTCGCCTCAACGCAGTGCATCTATCCCCTGGATCAAAATTTCAAAATTTGAAGTTTGAAAAATTAGGGTTTCCTCATAAAACCCTAAGTTGCAGTTGCAGTTGCAGTCTCAGAACCAGTAGCAGTATCAATTGTAGTTGCAGTATCAGTTGCAGTTGCATCCATAGTACCGGTTGTAGTCACCCTTGAAGTTCTTAAGAGTTGGTGATCACTACTGCTAATACCAGATTGTGCCTCTACCTACATGTGTCGTCAGAGGTATGTACTCACACATATTTAAACTGTTAAGCTTTAAAGGGTATTTGCAGGAGAAGGATCTAGAAGGATCTCAATATCCAACACATTCAGAGGAATGTTGCAACCCAAGTGTGATTATTCTGATATGCATCTATTTGTTATGACATCATTTTGATCAGTGTTGCATGTTGTAGCTATGACCATCATTATAACCTTTGGTCAAAATCTGGGTCAAGGTATTAGATGGATTAAAAGTTGAGATCATATATTTTATCCACTAAACCAACTTTCTATTAAGATATCATATTTTCTTAGTACATAATATAGGTTGAAGAAAGCACTCGTCATATTGAGTGAAGGAGACTTGGAAGAAAAGAAAGAACACTCATTCTTGAGGACAAGTCTCTAGGTTTGATTAATCAAGTTGATAAGAGTCAAAGGTACACATGACAAATTGATGACTACCCCTTTACAAGTAACCATTATAGTTGAGATAATGGTGTTTGTAAAGTATTATACTTGGTATCATGTGAGCATATAGAGGTAAATACTTAATGTAATCATTTTCCTGATACAACTAACACCTCCTCTAGCAGAAACCTCATGTGTTAGTTCCAGGTTACCATGGAGGAATGTTCGATCAAAACACTATAAGAGTGTTGACCTCATTTCATAGTGTATTTCTTATTTTTTATCGTTGCTTCAGACAAGCCACAAATGATAGCTCTAAAGGAGCTCCCGTGATGATTATTCGTGCTATCGCTTTATCTATTATTATCAAAAGGATATTATTCTAGCCTGTTGTTTTGTTGACCTTGTTTTAGGTCACAGGTGATAACCTTGAGAAATCTATAGTGAAGGTTGCATAAAGAAACATATTATATGAGACATGAAGCAAAATGTGTACATGACCATATACACTCATGCACCAAAGAAGATGAAGAAGAATCTATCTTTTGAGATTCAGAGTATCTCATATGAAGATTGATTGAAAGGAGAAGAAGGCTCCAAATATGATTGAACATTAGAATGGGAAGCAAACCTCGTTTGAAGCCTGAATCAATCTTTCATATTTAGACTTTGTATGCAACACCAAGTATACCCTGTAAGAAATCAGCAGGGATGTGACCTTTGATGAAGATGAAATGCTCAAGAAATCAAGAAGATTCTAGCTTGAAGAAGTATATGAAGAGGAAGTTGTAGCTCCCATAACTACAAAATCAGTGAGGGAGGTTCCCAGAGTTGCAGAACCAGTAAGGGAAGTTGTAAATTCCCCGTATGAGGAAATTCTAGAAGATCATTGTTGGGTATGTGTGTGTGTGTGGGTGCATTAGATTCGACAACTGCATCTGATGATCCCTCGTAGTAGTGATTTGTTTATGTTTTGTGAGTCGTGTGATTTCCTAGGGGGGTCCTAGGGGAGCCAGGTATGCCCTCCCTTGGTTAGGCACAACATTTAGGGTAGCGCCCCAAAAAAAAATTTGGGCGCTTTTTTTCTATTTTTAGCAGATTTTGCTATTTTTAGCGGTTTACTAAATTAATCCTGGACTAAGGGATTAGGGTTTTGGTATCTACTAAATAACTAAAAAATTCTATATATTGTATGGTGAATGGTGAAATTAGATAATGAATATAAGAAAGGTTTTCCCCATTGAGGGTTTCCGATATAAATCTCTGTGTACTATGTGAATGAGCCATTGATTAATTTCTGTTTTTCTTAAGAATCTATATGCATTTCTTTACTTCACAGGTTTAAAAATTACATGTGGTATCAGAGCTCATTTTTGGAATCAAAGGGACTCCTTTGTTGTTGAGGGTTTGGCTCAGTCTTGATAGATCAAGTTTATCTTGGGTCTGTGATAAACCTGGGTTTAGTGGGAGATTTTGCAGTTCTGATTTTAGTGAAAAAAGAGGAATGGAAAGATCTTCTAGAATAAAGATAGAGAAGTTCAACGATAAAAAATTTGAGCTATGGAAGCTGAAGATGGAGGACCTTATTGTAGGCAAAGAACAATGGATCTTTGTGGATTCTGGTGCACAACCTACTAGTACACTGTCTACTAGAACACAGGCTACTGGTACATAACCTACCAGTATACAAACTACCAGTACATCACCTACTGGTATGTTGAAGGAATATTGGGAGAAGCTAGACAGAAGAGAAAGGAGTACTATTCAACTCTGCTTGGCAAATTCAGTGTTGTTGACTGTCTTAGGAGAGTCTACAACCAAGGAACTATGGGATAAGTTGGGGAATTTGTATCAATCAAAGTCCCTGGTAAACAAGTTGTTTCTTCAAAAGAAGTTGTATCATCTTAGGATGGAAGATGGAGATTTTGTGATAGAACATCTAAATGACTTTAATACTCTGGTAAGTCAACTTGTCTCTGTTAATATTACGATTGGAGAAGAATATAAGTGTATTACTTTGTTATGTTCTTTGCCAGACTCTTGGGATAATCAGGTTGTACCAATTGGTAGTACCACTCAATCTACATTGAAGTATGAGGATGCAGTTTCATCCTTGTTATCTGAAGATATGAGGTGAAAACGCATGGATGGTCATAGCGCATATGCTTTATTTGTAAGAGGTCATACCCAAGACAGGAATCCTTGTAAGCCTTCAGGGGGGAGATCTAAATCTACAAGTAGATCTAAGTCTCCAAGAAAATCTTTGAGGAAATGTTGGAAGTGTGGTAAAACAGGGAATTATAAGAAATATTTCAAGTCTAATAAGGTTGAAAAACCAAAGGGATTTGATAGTACCTCTTCCGCAGAGGCAAAAACCTCCACTAAATAAGGAGGTGATGTTTACCTGGCATCTACAGGTACACATGCAGACCATGATGTATGGTTGATCGACTCAGGTGCATCATACCATATGACTCCTCACAGGGAGTGGTTCTTTGAAT
>SNQJ01S0006012.1:107322-145281 GCA_010110895.2 Picea sitchensis
AATATGCATGGAAGTAAACCGGTCAAGGTTCCTATTCCTATATGTGTAAATTTATCTGCAGATCAGTGGCCCAAGACACAGGAAGAAGAAGAGGACATGTCCCATGTTCTGTATGCCAATGTAGTTGGTAGTTTGATGTATGAAATGGTCTATACTATACCAGACATTGCACATGCAGTGGGAGTTTTGAGCAAGTATATGTCAAAACCAGGGAAGGAGCATTGGACAATAGTAAAGAGGGTCTTCAGGTATCTTCGTGGCACTACCCGTTATGGATTGTGCTAGCAAGGATGACCAAGATTGGAAAGAGTGGTGAACATACATGGATTTGTTGATGCAGACTGGGCTGGAGATCTGGATCTCAAAAGATCTACAAGTGGGTATGTGTTTAACCTATTTGGAGGAGAAATCAGTTGGATGAGAAAAAGACAAACTGTAGTGGCACTATCAACTATAGAAGCTGAATACATGGCAGCCACTCATGCAAGAAAGGAATCAGTATGGTTACAAAGATTGTGTTCAGGTATTGGGTTGGTACAACAAGTAGTGAGATTAGATTGAGACAGTCAGAGTGCAATATTCTTGGCAAAGAACCCAGCTTATCATTCGAAGACAAAGGATATCGATGTTCAGTATCACTTTGTGTGAGACATGGTTGAGGAAAAGACGATGTTGCTGGAAAAGGTTGACACTTTGAAGAATGTTGCAGATTCATTGACAAAGTCCGTGAGCACAAAAAGGTTCTCCTGGTGTAGAGTAACAATGGGAATTTCTTCCCTAGATTGTTGACTATATATAATCTTGTGGACCCCATGATGCAAAGGAAACAACAAGTGGGAGATTGTTGGGTATGTGTTATATTATTTGCATGTGTGCGTGTAGGCACGTCAGATTCGACAACTGCGTCTAACGATACCTTGTGGTAGTTCTCTGTTTGTGTCATGTGCGTTGAGTGCTTTCCTAGGGGGGGGAAGGCATGCCCCCCTGGTTACGCGCAACACCCCAGATTTTATTTTTTGGGCGGTTTTTGCTATTTTTAGTGGTTTACTAAATTAATCCCGGATTAACGGACTAAGGTTTTGGTATCTACATAATACCTAAAAACATTGTATATATTGTATGGTGAATGGTGAAATTCGATAATAAATATAAGAAAGGTTTTCCCGGTTGAGGGTTTCCGGTATAAATCTCTATGTACTATGTGAATGAGCCATTGATTAATTTGCTTAAGAATCTATATGCATTGATTTACTTCACAGGTTTAAAACTTACAATCATGACATAGTAGAATTTCAAGAACCTCCTTAGATGACGATCTCCCATAAGAGAAATCCTCCTTGGGCTAGGGAGATTATTCAAGATGAAGAGAAGTATGGTGTTCTCGAAGGAACCACGAGACAGGTGAAGAGACCTAAGCCATTGTCCAACTATATGGCTTTAATGTGTGATCTTCTTTGAAAAATCCATTCAGAAGAAAGAATGGGCAGATTCCATGACAGAAGAATACCAATCCATAATAAAGAACGATGTATGGGAAATAGTTCCCAGACCAAAGATAAAGGATGTGGTATCTTCCAAATGGCTCTTCAAAATAAAACATGTTGTTGATGGAAGTATTGAGAAGCATAAAGCAAGATTTTTCGCTCATGGCTTTACTCAAAAGGAAGGCATTGACTATGAAGAGACATTCACTCCTATAGCCAGATACATTTCAATCAGATCCATCATATCCCTTGTAGTTAAGATGAAGTGACAATTACACCAGATGGATGTAAAGACAACTTTCCTAAATAGTGTCATCGAAGAAGAAGTGTATATAGAGAAACCTCAATGATTTGAAGTTGAAGACATGAAGTCTCATGTTTGGAAGTTGAAGAAGGCTCTGTACGGATTGAAGAAAGCTCCTAGAGTTTGGTATGGCAGGATAGACAGTTTTCTGACGAGCTTAGTCTTTACCAAGAGTAAAGCATATTCTAACCTCTACTTCAAGGTTATGAATGATGAGTCGATAATATTGTTGTTGTATGTGGATGACTTATTCTTAACTTGAGAAGAAAATATCATCACCAAATGTAATAAGAAGCTCGCTTTAGAATTTGAGATGAAAGACATTGGCCTAATGCATTATTTCTTAGGTCTTGAGGTATGGCAGAGTTCAGAGAGGATCTTCCTTGACCAAGGGAAGTATGTATTCGAAATCCTGAAGAGTTTCAACATGTTAGAGTGCAAGTCCATGAATACACTCATGGAAACGAAGCTGAAGCTACTGGTCGACACTTCGTTAGAATTGATTGATGCCACGTTGTATAGACAGATCATTGGATCGCTAATATACCTGATGAACACAGGACCACATATTTGTTTTTCTGTGAATACCTTGAGTCAGTTTCTGGTAGAACCCAAACATGTTCACCTAGTTGCTGCAAAACATGTGATGAGGTGCCCTAAAGGTACATTATATTGTGGTATTAGTTATGATGGAGATCATGATTTCACATTGAGTGGATACACTGATTCAGATTGGGATGGAAGTGTCTTTGATAGGAAGATAACTTCATGATATTGTTTCAGATTTGGATCAGCCATGATCTCATGGTAGATTAGGAAGCAATCCAACATTTGTCTCAGTACAACGGAAGCATAATACATTGTTGCGTGTTCTGCCAACTGCAAATCTATATGGATTTGAAAGTTGTTGACCAATCCATTTGGCCTAGAGATGGAAGAAACCATGATCCTATGTGACAACTAGAGCTGCATAAAGATGATAGAGAATCATCTATTTCATGACAGGTCGAAGCACATAGAGATCTGATATCATTACATCTACGACATGGTGCAGAGCGGAGCCATAAATCTCCAATATGTTAGCACAGATGAACAAGTTGTTGATGTGTTGACCAAGACTCTATCTCGTGTAAAGTTTGGGAAATTTCAAGATAAGATTGGTATAGTCTAAAAGGACCTCCCTCGAAAGGGGGAGTAGTGTTGTGTTGAGATATATCTATTACTATGCTTCCAGTTTAATCATTGTGACATAAAGCCAGTCTAGTTGTTGTGTTGAGATATGCCTAGTACTGTGCTTCTAGCTTAATCGCTGTGACATAAATCTAGTCTAGTTGTTGTGTTGAGATATGCCTAGTACTGTGCTTCCAGCTTAATTGCTATGACGTAAATCCAATCTAGTTGTTGTGTTGAGATATGCCTAGTACTGGGCTTCCAGCTTAATCGTTGTGACATAAAGCCAGTCTAGCTGTTGTGTTGAGATATGCCTAGTAGTGTGCTTCCAGCTTAATCATTGTGACGTAAATCCAATCTAGCTATTGTGTTGAGATATGCCTAGTACTGTGCTTCCATCTTAATTGTTGTGATGTACATCCAGTGTGCAAGCCGAGTACTGTGATTCTAGTTTAATGGCTATGACGTAAAGCCAGTCTAGTATTGTGATTCCAGCTTAATTGTTGTGTTGTGATTACAGCTTAATTGTTGTGGTGTTTTCCATCTTAATTGTTGTGTGGTGTGAAAGCTTAATTGTTGTGATGATGTTCCAACTTAATTGTTGTGATGATGTTCCAGCTTAATTGTTTTGATGTGTTTCCAGCCTCGTGCTATGATGATGTGTTACCAGCCTTTGTGATGTGATATTGCTACTTTTTATGTTGTATCAACCTTGTGTTGTTATTGATGATGAGGATGTATTAGTGTTATACTAATCCATGTTGATGTAGTTGATGATGATGATGCCACTTCAGCCTCTTGTTGAAGATGATGATGATGATGATGCCACTTTAGCCTCTTGCTGAAGATGATGATGATGATGCCACTTCAGCCTCTTTCTGAATATGATCATGATGATGCCACTTCAGCTCCTAAGTCCTTGCTGAAGATGATGCTGATGATATTATTTCAGCTTTAATGCTGAAGATGATGATGATGCTACCTTAGCCTCATGATGATGAGGATGATGATGCTACTCCAGCTCTATGTTGTGTTGATGATGCTCCAGCCTCTGTGTTGTGTTGATGATGAGAAAAAAAACTTCTGATGATTTATAGATACGCCAGTTAGTGTTCCAAAATGATATTGATGATGCTGTCTTCTCACCCACCTGATGTTGTCCTCTCTCTCGTCTAATGTTGTTGTAGAATACCCTTCTTGTTAAGGGGGAGTGTTGAAATAATGTAATTGCAAAGTGTATTCTAATTATTATTGTTGTATTATTCATTAGATCAATCCCCTATTGTGGATTGATCATGTTGGCTATTATAAAAGACCAAATCCCCTTTTGCAGATTGGTCAAAACATAATTGTAATAGGAAGAATAAGAAGTCATCCCCAGAATATATTAAAGAGGCTCCAAAACATATTAAAGGTGGTTATAACCACCCAGATTGAGAAGTCGGCCCTGCCAGTGAAAAGACACCTCCACACATGCCAGAGTTGTATAATAAGGAGGCTAGCACCTCACTTAGACACACACACACTTGTTCATTGAGAAGCAAGTTTCATAGCTGCAGTTGGAGAAGAGAGAGAGAGAGAGAGGCACATTCTTAGGAGAGGAATTTATGTATTTGTTTGAGTTATCTCTTGGCATTGTATTGGCTATCTATAATAAGGAATTTTCACTGGGTTTTCTCCCCCATGATGGTTTCCCAGGATAAATGATGTGTCTCTTTTGATTGTGTATTTCTAAGCAATCCTATCTTATGCTAGTGTTATCTAGTGAAATGAAAAGAACTCTAATAATAGCTTAAAACTTAACATGAATGTACTACTTCACTTCTCTTAGTCCATAGAGCATCCCATTCATTTATCAGGGTCTCTCTGGCACATGTAACCAAGAATATATTTACTGATAAACTCAAGGGAGCTCACGACTAGGAAAACTACTAGGAAAATAGTAGCAATCAATTCTTTTTATAGTGCAACTCACACATTTGTTCACTATTCAAAAGTAAAAAACATGTATCTTTAATCTTCTACTCCAAATATGCTCTATAATTTGACATCCATGGTTTCTCTAGCTCCAAGCCCTTATTTTATGCTCTTTTCTTGTTGTTCATGCAAAAAAAATGACTATCTAACATTGTTGTAACTACCCATACAAATTTCCTCTCCTTTGGATTTCTTTCTTGACTTACACACTTCCCCAAGATGATTGTACGCAAACTCCATGCTCACAATAACTATGGGATGAGACTTCTCACACCCACCCTCTTACATGCATTCAATGATTGGAATTGGGAACACTCAACCAAAAAATAGAAGGTTCATATAACAATAGAAAATTTAGGAAGTGAGTTGAATTAATAGATGTAATAGACCCAAAACATCAAACCCAAAATGATTTGTTCTATGTTCTAATCAGAAACATACCTACTTCCTGTGTATCTTTAAATTCACTCTCTTGGTTTGATTCAAAATTATGATACCAATTAATTATTAAAGAAGCATGAAATAGACACATTAGCAACATATGAAATAATCAAGATTCATGTTACACCATAAAATAAATGATCCAATTCCATGCACAACCATAAATAACAAACAAGCACATTATAAATACATATCTCAGATACGTTAATAATTAATACACATCGAAAATAAATATACAAGTAGATAAAACCATGAAAAATAACATTTATCTTTAAAAAACCCAACCACCAACTGGATACAAACCAAGGACGTTCCACCCAACCTTAGAAACCATTGTTCCAAGTCTCAACAATGGGTCACTCCAAGATAGAGCTATGAATCCACAAGGTCAGGTCTCAGACTGACACTCAACTTCCCAAACCAATAAAAAAAAATCTCTCATATATTTATCAAACACACAACAAAATCTAGTTTTCCAACTCTCTTCCCCTTAAACCTACACCACCCAAAGAGAATGAACCCCCTTCACTGCCACACAATCCCTCAGGTTATCCACCTATTTCTAGTGCTCCAATGCTACCGGTTAGGAAATCTCAGTGTTGGAACTCTCAAGATTCATAGCTGTGAAAAAGGTTTATCAAAATGCAAATGAATATTATTCCTACATGCATCAAATCATTGCTGGAATACTTCAGTAATTCCTACAGTGATCCAACCATGGATTATTACCTTCAACAATTCATTTTTGTTTCCCATACAAACACAAGAATGAGAAAGAAGAGTGAATCAGAGAGGAATGATTCCCAAAAATGATTTCAGTGAGAATGAATGGAAAACCCCCAATACAATCAGGAATAGGGATTAAATATCAAAGGAATAACATGGCCTTTCATAAAGAAGCTCACAAAACCCCCTCTTTCTCTCTAAAATTCTAATGTGGGTAAAATAAAAATAATTCAAAAAGGTAAAGGCTTAGCCCCTCAACTTCCACCCTTCTCTCGTGGAATTATATCCCCCTATAATTCTTTTCCTTTTCCATCTCACATCCAAGGATGTATATTACTATTAATAATTATCAAAGTGTTACATTTCCTAGGCACTCCAACCTCTTTTAGTTGTTCAGGCACTGTAGCCTTTCATCTAATAAAAAAAATACATTATTAATTCAAGGACTCAAAACTAAGGTATAAAAATAGACATGGGTAATTCCCCCTTGGAACCCTCTTAGATATTATCTTATACCCTCCCCTCTCTTGTGGTTTAATCAACCCCCATCTTTGTACATGTCCCCTAGTAGTTGACATCACATTTTATTATTAAAATACAGAAAAGAAATTCACATATACATCGATTGGTCGTGGCCACACATTATATAAACATTAAGAATTAATTAAACTAGGGATTGTAGTGGGGATGTTAAATCCCCTCCTCCCCTACAATTGTGCATTTTCGTCGATGCAAACCATGTTGATATACATGCACAAATTTACATCACAATACTAAGAAATACAAATTATGCAATTTTACAACTTCAATAATAGTTCCAACCAAAATATCTTATTCCTATCAACCCATTTACCCGAGGAATGTACACCCTTCACTATGCTCAGTCCATCGAGATGTACCTTTATTTTAGTTTTCTAGGAATATGAGATGTGGTTCTAGAATTCTAGTTGCTCAAAATGTAGTCTTTCATTCTTATATTTTGTTTTCTTCAAAATTGTTGAAACATTGTGGGTATTCCTCTTGCATGTTTTCTTAATTCTCCCATGTAGCATATTCAGTACCGTAGCAGGTCGATTGAAACTTTACTCAAGATATGTCTTTGATCCTGAGAACTTTAAATTTTTGGTCTAGGATGCGCACTGGTTCCACCTAGAAATCCCCTTCACGTTCCACCTTGATCACAGTCTAATCAATTATGTGGTTAAGGTTAGGCACATATTTGTTTAATAATGACACATGGAATACATCATGCACTCTCATGGATGTAGGAAATGTTAGGATGTATACAACTGGCCCTATTGTTTCTAATATTTCAAAAAGTCCAAAATATCTTGTTGCCAACTTTGGGAAACTTACTAATATTAGCATACTTCTCTTCTCATTCACTTTTAAAAATACATGCTCTCCCACTTTAAAATATATGAAAACTTTGTTCTTGTCTGCATAAATTTTCTACCTATCTTGGGAAGCCTTTAAAGTCTTCTTGATATTTTCCATTTTTTCTTCCATTTCCTTCAACAAATTTGGCCCAATAAACACTATATCTGCTGGATTATCCCAACTCACTGGTGTGTTAGTATTTCTGCCATACAATGCTTCAAACAAGCTTATTTTTAATGATGATTGATACCCATTTTTGTAATAAAATTCCACTAAGTGGATATAATCCTCCCATCTTGATGGTTGGTCCATCACATACATTATGAGCATGTCCTCAATTATTCTATTAGTCCTCTCTATTTTCCCATTTGACTCTAAGTGATATGTTATACTGAGATTTGTATTTGTCCAAAAAGATTTGAACAAACCCTTGCAAAAATTGGATGGAATTTTAGATCTCGGTCTGAAACTATTGCCTTGGGCATTCCATGTAGCATGGAAACTTCCATCATGTAGATTTTTGCTATATTGTTTTCCTCGTATGTAGTCTTCACTAGAATAAATTGTTCTTCCTTAGTTAATTTATCCACCACCACCATGGTGGAATCATGTTGCTTCACTATTCTAGGAAGCTTAGTAATAAAATTCAATGTGGCTACTTCCCACTTCCATTTTAGAATAGGAAATGGCTGTAACAGCCCTGTTGGATGTCCATGTTTGGTCTTCACTTTCTGTCACTCTAGACATCTGGATATGTAACTAGCCACTTATTTCTTCATTCTTGGCCAAAAGTATTGACTTCTTACAACTACAATTGTTTTCTGATATCCTAGGTGCTTGACATATGACACATTGTGCATTTCCCTCAACATTGTATTTTTCACCTCACTAGAAATTGACACATATTTTTCCTCTATATGTGAGTATCCCTTTCTCTTACAAATAATAATATTTAAATTTTTGTTGTAAATTTCCTTTCTTTAATGCTTATTTTTTTTCAAATATAACTAATTTGAATTTGTTGTTGCAATAATTTTATCTTTCAGATCAGTCTTTTACATGCTAATGACTGCAATATGCATTTATGAGTTCTTATATTGAGTTCATCAACCACTTGATTCTCTTTTCCTTTAATTTTATTAATCTCAAAGTCATATTGACTAAGGAGTTCCAACCACCTAGTTTGTTTGGCATTTAATGTGGGATTTCCAAACAAATGTTTCAAACCAAAATGGTCTATCCTTAGCTCAAATTTCCTCCCCATGAGGTAATGTCTCCACATTTTTAATGCATGAATAATGATTGGTAATTATAGATCATGGGTAGCATAATTCCTTTCATGCTATTTTAATTTTCGAGACTCATAGTATAGCATATGATATTTTTGTGTGAGGAGTCCACAAATCCCTTCCTTGCATGCATCAGTGTACACCACAAAATATTCATCTGGATCTACGATATTAAGTATTGGTGCACTTGTCAAGATGTCTTTTAGCTTCTGCAATCTCTCTTCACACTTTTGAGTCTATTAAAAATTCACTCTCTTATTTTGCAAAGAAGTGATCGAGATTGCAATATTTGAGAACCCTTTTATGAATCTTCTGTAATACCATGTGTTAGAACATAAATAACATTTTTCAAGTAAAAATCCAAATTTCAAATTATTTTTTATTTTTGTCTTTTACAAATTTTAACTTTAGTATCATCATTTTTCATACTAATAAAATTTTCGTTATGCTTTGACATGCGGATCAAGCATTAGCCGTTAAACCTGACACTTATGGAAATCTACGGTTTGCGTGAGTTCGAAGATACAAAATTGTGAAATGTTTAATCAACGGTATAATTCCTATTCGAACTTTCACTTCGGGACTTCATACTTCAATTCTCCAAGCTCAAACATCTAAAAGTTCTAAAAACCTCGAAGTCGTGAAGCTACGGAATCCCTAAGCTATGAATTTCTAGAATTTTTTTAGAAAAATACTCGGTTGATGTGTCCTATGCCATCTAGCATTCTTTACACATAGAGACACATGGCAACTGTTTTGGGTATTCTTGGACATATAATTCGTACAATTCAGGGTGACACATGTCACTCATGTTTTCACGAAACATCATCTGATGTGACATCATCTTGCCGCATCACTATGGGATATTTTACTCTGGAAGATCAAGTTATCAACAAATATAAGAAGTGTCAGAGTGTCGGAGCACCGAATTACTAAAGCGTCGGAGATTAAAGGTTAAAACATGATTTATTTGGCATAATTAATGGTAAGTAATCACTTTGGAACTTCGGCCTTCAGGATAACTTTAAAAGTTTATAATGCAAACTCCCGAAGTCACGAAGCTCCGAAGTCCCAAAGTTTTGAATCATTCAAAGTTTAAAGAGAACGATAACAATGGTTAATTAAAGAAAATGTTAATTAAAGGGTAACTAATTGCTTTGTGAATTCAGCCTTCGGGAGATGTTTAACATCCCTTATTCAAAACCCCTAAATGCCAAAGCATCTAAATACTTATCTTCGCTAATCATGATCATTAAAGGTATATTAAACTTGGTTAGGGTGAAATATTTGAAAAATATCGCTTTCGTCAAGTAATAAATTTAACAAATTTATCATGATTACCCTATCATTCAAATTAATGAATAATTGAATGTAAAATTGACTAGTATTTTGTGTTTTAATTTTATTAAAGATTTTGAACTTCATATAATTTCTCCATTTCACATTCAGAACTTTCACCTGAGTATTCGTATTCATAAATTTTTGTTTTTTTAAAGGGGATGATATTGGAAGAAAAAAAATTATGGCACCGCATAAAGAAGCAAGAAAACAAGATCCGTATGTGGAAGAGCCAAACCCAAATTCAGATATTTTTTCAGACACTACCACTTGCCTAATAGACAAAATTAAATCATGGAAGAAGGTTTATGAAATCCTAGAAGATGAAAATTTCCTCCCTTTTGATGAATCTAGCAAAGGAGAATATTAATCAACTATAAACATCTCAGAGAGGTGACCAAGTTAGAACTTCACAAAGTTGCAACACGACCAAAATTGTTGCCATATACAAATATGATAGGCTAGGTCTTGGACCATGTAGATACTCCAACCAGAACCATCTACAGTCATTAGAAGAATATGGTCAGCTCATTACGACCCAAGGACATCCAAGTAACGTATAAATTAAATTGCAATCCCAAATAGGTTTATAATGCACCATTTTGTGATGAAATTTGAGAAAGAAGAATTTGCTAGTTACGACAAAACTTTCCATGATCTAGTCAAAGCCTGGTGGGGAAATGAAAGTAAATGAAAAGATGATATTCATGGCATATACTCTACAAACTCTTGTGATTCCCACATTATATATGTAGCCATGATGTTTTGTAGAATGTTCATAAAGAAAATCCTTGCACATTTCACTATAGAGTAGGTTACTATAATTCATGAAGTTACAGAGGGTTTTACTTTTGATTGGGGAAATATTTTGTCAGATAGTCTAGCCAAAAAAATAAAGGAAAATAAAACCAAGAAATATAAAGGAGAGCATGCTCCCTTCTATATGTCTACATATATTATGGATGCAATCTGTTTCAGAACCCCTTTTCCTCTAATAAATTTGAGTTGGACCCCAATTGTCACTGAGCCAATACATATTTATCATTCCAAATCATTGGAGGAAAATACAAAGGATTTTTTTTATGATATTTTTCACAACGTTGTTATTCTAATCCATGAAGCCATTTATGGTCATCCTCATCCTAGAATTTATGAAAAAATAATGGGGAATATAGGTGCTATTGCAGACTGGTACATTGAAGAAATTTTTAATTATATTAGAGTGTTTGGTTGTTTTGCATCTCCACATGCTCTACCCATATTTCTACAAGACAAACTTTTTTGCAGACAAGTATCCTATCAGACAATGTTTACAGGTACCACCAAATAACTAAAGGATGCACAAAAACGAGTTTGGAAAGCCTATCCTATACATGTTGGCATACTTTAATTATCATATTTTGGACATCCTAAGGTTGAAGCTTCAGCCTTATATGATACTACATTGGCTACCATCGAATTCAAAAAGCATGATCCACATAGGGTGGTAGAAAACCATTTGGCTCAATTCAATATTAAGAAATATTTCCATGAAGATTCTCCTTTTGATGAAATTTTCATAGGATCTAGATCATATGATGAAGTTATACCAAGGTTTTAGAATATTCTTGAAATGGAACAATCTAGTTTTCTCAATTTCTAAAAACACAGAAGGCGTGATTTACCTAAGATTTTGCAATTAGAACAAAGTCGTGTTCATAATGGTAATCCAACTTCATAGGTAACAACATCATAAAACCTAAAACAACATGACATGCCTAAGGTCAAAACTAAGTATGTTGAAAAGATGCTAGAAATATTGTCAAAGAACACAACATGTATAGGGATAACTACACCAGGTAATACCTATGAAGAATAATTTGCATTGCTTGAACTTTTCATGAAACATGGTCGTATGTTTCCTCATTTGTTCTCAAATACTGAAACTCTTGTGAAATATGTCACAATTAAAGGGGAATATATTTCACTTGCAAATCCCATCCCATCTTTAACTCCCCTAGAAACAAGTTATGATTTCTCTGGTTCAAAGATAATAAATGTAGATGCTTTGACACCTATTGAAACAAAATAGATTCCTTCATTGGATTTTTTCTTCAAAAAGAAAGAGAAAGATATCATATGAAGAGAAGTTAATAAAAAGCGAGGATTAGTTATTAAAAGGAAAATAATGGTATATGATGGGAAGAGACAGAGTGACCCTAAATTCACAAAACATGTAACGTATTCACTCGGAGCATTTGCAACAACCAACTTATAGTTAGTAGATAAATTGAGAGAAAAACTTGACTAGAAGAGTATTTTGATTGAGTAGTTGCAAAATGATTTGAGACAAACATACATCATTGTCATGGAGAAAATATATTTTGAACTAACTCAGGTCAAACAGGGGTTTGAGCAACAGATCAAATAGTTAGAGGAGAAATTGAAGGTAAGTTTTCAATAGAAACACTTGAGTAAGAACATTATTTCCAAGAGAGATACATTCATTGGTCAATTGCAAGCCCAAATAACTTCAATTGAAATAACAATAATTGATATATCTGCTTTTAAGAAACAAGCTTTGGAAATCAATGAGGGACTGCAGATAGTTCAACAATTTTTTTTATGAAAATTTGGATATTATCCAAAGGCATTATCAAGTGATCAAAAATTTATTTCAGATTATTGATGATAAAGAGAAATAATCTATTATTGCTAGATCCAAATTTTAGGAACTTATAGTATGGAGGAAAAATCTTAATATACCAAGGTTGGTTCCTTCTTCAAGAATCGAATAATTGAAAGGAGAAATGGCCCTAAAATATCGGGAAAACAATATTGAAGAATGTAAAAGATTAGCTAAAGAGGAAAATAATGCTTGTCTTAATGCTCTTTTAGTTGTGGATATAGAGATGGAAGAAATTGATATCGATGATATTAATTCTTTTATTGGGCAAGTCAATATTGAAAAGAGAAACAAATATGAAGAATAACAGAGAGATAATGAAAAATGATATATCACAAGTTAATCATATTAAATTTCAAATCTTAAATGATCTTTTGGTAATACAAAGTTTACAATATCAGATCACCCAACAGGTTGCTGTAAAAATTCAAGGAATTTACCATTGGTGCATAAAATGGTTTTCACCTTTGAATTAAATACCAATATAGAACCTCCTAGGTTCGTAATTGAATTATTAGATTTGCATGCACAATACAAGGATAAAAAAAATACAAGCGCATCTATGAGAAAATAAAGGAATAGTGAACTTCCATCAAGTGAAGGAGTTTCCAGAAGAAGGAAAAATGTTCAAAATCTTTGTAGTATTTAGTTAGTTTTGATTTTGTTCTATTTTAAGATCTAGAAATGTGGAAAGTATAACCAATTTTGGTTAAGACAATATTTGTATAAATAAAGAGATTAAATATGTAATCATGCATTCTTCTGGTCAGATGTAAAGAGGGACTTCTTAATATAAATATATACAGGAAAGACATAGATTCTACATTTCATTTCTTTAAGTTATGTAATCTCTGCATGTTTCTACTTCATCATAATACATTTTATTCACTCTATAGTGATTAAATACTGAAAGATTACAATTTGGTAATACATCTACTGTGGTTCATATAATTGGATATATGTTCAACTACAACTTTTCCTCTATTATTACTGTAAGAAAGACAAGACTTGTATCTGTGCGGATCTCCTTATTTTAAATTCATCTTTAAGATATAGTCTTCATGTTTATTCTATTGTGAATAAGATAATATTTATCAACATTGGATACCTTACTTTGTTTTTCAATTTTGTTTTCCATAATTCTACTTTCCACTTCTTGAATATTGATAAAACGTGAAGGAAGAGATATTGCCTTTGTGTTTTCTAAATCATTAAGTTATTGAAGCTTCATATCAAAATGAAGGTAAAAATAATTATAAAAGAAAATATTTTAAAACTTTGGATGCATGACATGATTCTATGAGCCTAGAGTAAATATGAGGAACAACATCTTTTTGGTGTCGTTTCCAGCGATGGAGAAATGAAATTATTTTTCCCTGGGAATACGACAAATATTAGCTTTGATTCTTGCACGTGAATAAGAATTAAGCACACAGTTAAGGCCATTTTTTTTTTTACTTGGCAACTCCATTTTGGAAAATCTTTCATTCAGAGGAAAAAATACCAGAAAAAACCCAGACGATAAGAAGAATATGCTCGTTTCAAATCCCAAGACACTTCTTAAAACTAAAGGATATCTATGGAAGACGTCTGCGTTAGCAGGTAAGGTATATCAAGCAAAAGTTACTCAATTTAATGTTAATATTTGATTGAAAGAGATAAGTTTACTTGATTTTAAAGAAAAACATCAGATTAAATCCCATTCTGCAGAAGCCTCAACTAATAATCCTGAAATTGAGTTAGAAAATCTAGAGGTTGAAATTACTGAAGTGAAATTATATGATCTAAAGGGATAAAAATTTCACAATACACCTTTTTCTTTTGTAGACATTTACACCAATGAGATTAAGGAAGTATCTTTAGTACCCAATGTTGTCTACATGAGACCTATCCTTAGTCTCCCTGAAATAAGGGTTCATATCCCTGCAAATCCAGAATAACACCTTTTGTACTTAGGTTCCTCTCTTATCACTTATCCCATCTAGTCATCAGTTCAGTTTGAAACAACAAGTGCTAGTTCTCATTTCCATTCTGATTTTGATTATTCATCCATATCTCGAGATTCGTCACCTTTTTTATTATCTAGAAGGTCTCTGTTATTACCTTCCTAAAACAATCAAGGACTTAGTACAACAATCTTTTGAAAATTTTGATAATCTTCATTACAGTCCTCATATTTCATATCAAAAAAAAACAATGGTTGGTTTAGGAGGTGGAGGTGGAGGTGGAGGAAGTGGAAAAGTAAATCCACCACCACCACCACCCCTAAGGATCTTTGCCAAAGTAGCTACGAGATATGATCAATTGGCCCTTTCCTCAAATCTGCATGATTTACCTGATAACTATATGAAAATATTACCAAACTTTATGGGGGGAGGGGATTTAACAACCACAAAACACATAAATGTTTTTGATCAGTTTGGTGATATACTTTCCATTGAACATGAAGACGTTTACATGAGACTGTTTGTAAATAATTTTGAGGTTCAAGTTAGAACTTGGTTTAGGGGACTTCTTGCATATTCCATAGAAACATATGATGATTTAGAAGCCACTTTATTGAGATACTTGGGTGAGAAAAAATACCACTTATATTATTTGACCGAATTTTTTTCTTTAAGGAAGAAATCCTCTGAAACAGTTTCTAAATTTATCCAAATATTTAATAAATTGTATAGAAAGATCCTAGTTGAAGTTAAGCCTTCCCAGATGGATGCTAAAGTTACTTTTGCAGGAGAATTTTATTATGACTTCACGTTACTTTTGAGGGAAATAAGAGATACAACACTAGTCGGGATGCAAGATGATGTTATTCAAATCGAATATAATACGATGGCATAAGGAAAACTAAAAATAAAGGCTGAAGTGGAAATTAGAGAACCTAGAAGGTTTAAAGAACAAGTAGGACCCTCTGGTTTTGGGATAAATACACAATATAAGAAAATGGAGGAGATGGCTAAAATCATTAAATATTTATCAAATAAAATATCCAGGATGGAAATGGAGAAAGCCAAACCTGATCCCTATGTTAGAAATCAAAATCGGTTAAGGAGAAACCTCAATACAAATCCCCACATTCAATAGAGGAAAATTAATAATGAGGAACAAAAAAATCAAGTTCCATTTAAAACAAAGAATTGTATACATGGATATGAAGTTAAAGGGTATGATGAATTAGATGAGGAAATAAAAAATATTAGCGATGATGATAGTGAACCTCATTTGAATCAACAAGACTATAAACAATATTTAACTTTTAAACCATTACTTGATGAACGTAATATCAACAAATTTGATGATCCTACCTCGCAATACAAAGATCTCACTGATTCGATATTGGTCGAGCTTCATAATAAATACAACTTAAGGCCAAGAGATAAAAATGCTACTTCAAATCCACCAAAAAAGTTTTTTTCACAGAATAAAGGAAATGAAGCTTTAGTCTCAAAAATACCCATTGAAGCATTAACAATCCAAACAAACCAGGTTGAAGGAAAGGAAACACAAACTAAGAAACTGAAAAATAAAGAAGCAGAAGTGCAGACCAAAGATTTAGAAAAATCATTTAGCATTTTCAATCTGGAGAATGAATTGAACAAGATTAAGATTCCAATTCCTTTGATAGAACTTGCTAAGAATCTTGTTTATAAGAAGCAGATTTCAAAAGTAATTAATTTTTTGGATGAAAAAAGTCAATATGATGTTATTAATATATAGGATGAGCATCCAACGATCATGTTTGGACCTCATATTGAAAACGACAAAGATTTTGTGGCTCCATTCTATATCACTCTTACTGTGCATGATCATTTATTGCATAATTGTATGCTAGATTTAGGTGCTTCACACAATTTGATGCCAAAAATAATAATGGAAAAATTGGGCTTGGAAATTACCAGACCTTATCAAGACCTATACTATTTTGATTCCAGGAAAGTTAAATGTCTGGGTATGATAAAATATTTAGTTTTAAATTTGTCCCAAATTCCAGTCAAAAGTATTCTTATGTATGTAGTAGTAGCTGATGTACCTGTAATATATGGCTTTCTTTTATCAATATTTGGGTGTGCAAAGCTAGGAGGATCAATGCAGTTAGACATGACATATGCCATGATTCCTAATTTTGGTGGAACATTTATCAGATTGTATAGAGAGAATAGACTGGATCACACAGTGAGTGATCCAAAAAACCCTAAAATTATCCAATCTATGTCACTGATTTTGATTTAGGAAATTTCATTTTATCTATAGATGTTGATTTTGAAGTTTATACAAAAAACGAAAATGAAAAAATTAAAATTCCGAAAGAAAATGTAAATATTAGAGATGGAATGTGGAATTTTTTTTTGATGGTGCCTCTTCTTGGGAAGGAGAAGTAGCCGGAGTACTATTTGTAGCACCAAATGATGATTATTGCATTCCATTTTCCTATAGATTGCAGTTTGATATCGATTACACAAACAATGTATGTGAGTATGAAGCTTTAATTTTAGGATTTAAAGTTGCTAGAAAACTCAAAATCAAACATTTGATAGTATATGGGGATGCAGAGCTTATGGTTAAATATATCAAATAACAATATCAAGCTAAACATCCTAGAATGAGATCTTACAGAAATTGTGCATGGGATTTGATTGAAAACGTTTTCCTATTTTTCAGCATTCATGTTATTCCTAGATTGCATAATCAACAAGCATATTCATTAGCTAAAGATGCAAGTTCTTTCATTCCACCCACTATTCTGAAATTGAAGTATCATATTGAAATGAGACATAAACTTAAATTCCTAGTAATGTTCACTATTGAGAAGTATTTGAAGATGATGAACAGATGAATAAATTCCTTGAGATGGTCGACAAATTTTTTGAAATGAATATTGATTAAGAAAATCAAAATGATCTAGTTTGGATTATGAAAGAAGGAGAAACTCCAGAGAAATTCATAGATAATATTGCAAATCATAAGATCCTTTTGTTAAAAAATAATCATATTCCAAAAGGGATCACGCCTTTAGAAATATTGTTTGATCAAAATGAGATCCCCTTGAAATCCACTTTGTAGCCTCAACCAGAAGAAGTTGAAGATTGTAATGTTGGTTCTAATGAAAATTCAAAGCTTGTCAAGTTGTCTAAATATCTTCCCACCTAAATGGAGAAACACTATGTTGAATTTCTTAAATAATATAAATATGTTTTTTCATGGTCATATGAATATATAAAAAGTATGATACTTCTATTATTTAGAATAGGATTCCTTTAAAACAAGTTGTCAAGCCTTTCAAGGAGAATCTTAGACAAATCAATCTTATTCTCTTTCCTGTAATATAAAGGGGGGTTAAAAAAAACATCGATGCAAAAATAATCATACCTCTTAGATACTCTGAATGGGTAGCAAATATGGTTCGTGTCATAAAGAAAAATGGGGAGATAAGACTACGTGTTGATTTTAGAAATCTAAATCGATGTTCGTTAAAAGACAACTGGCATGTTCCAAAAATGGATCATATACTTGAAAAGATAGTTGGGGAAAATAGAATTTCTATGATTGATTGATTTTCAGGGTATAATCAAATGGCTGTCCATGAGAATGATAAAGATAAAATTGCATTTACTACTCCATGGGGAACTTTTATGTATGAAAAAATGCCTTTTGGTTTGATGAATGCAAGTGAAAATTTTCAATGAGCCATGGATATAGCTTTTGTTGGTGAGAAAGATAAATTTTTCTTCATTTACTTAGATCATTTGACATTTTTTTCTAATTCTGATGCAAAACATTTGAAACATCTCAGACAAACGTTTGATAAATGCATAAAATTTGGTTTGTATCTAAATCCCAAGAAATCTCATGTTTCCATGTAATAAGGGAAGTTTTTAGGACATATCGTATAAAAATATGGAATTAAAGTGGATCCAAAAAGATTTGAATCCATTGATCATATCAGTATACCAAGAAATAAAATAAAAATTCAGTCATTTTTGGGAAGAATCAATTTCTTGAGAAGGTTTATTTCAATTTTTTCTGAAATTATTAAATTGATCATAGATATGTTGACGAAGGATAATGAGGTGAAATGTACAACAAAATCTAAGGTATATTTTCAACGAATCAAAAATACCATAGGAGAAGAACCAGTACTGGTAAGTCCTGATTATTCAAAGGAATTTTTAATCTTTTCATTTGCATCTTAATACACAATTGTAGCACTTCTCTTACAGAAAAATAATGAAGGATATGAACAACCTATTTCATTTTTTAGTAAAATTCTCAGAGATGCAGAGTTGAAATATGATATTTTAGAGAAACAAGATGATGATATGGTTAAGGCACTTAAGGATTTCAAAATATATCTATTGCATTAAAAACTAATTGCATATGTACCCACCAACACAATCAAAGACATCCTAATTCATCCTAATAGTCATGGAAGAAGGGGAAAATGGTTGGTGAGAATTCAAGAATATTATTTAGAAATCAAAACAACCAAATTGGTAAAAGGAAAGTGTTTGGAAAAATTACTTGCTGAATCAAATCTTAGAGCTATTGGAATAAATCACTTTGAGTCCAAAAATCCTCTCTCAGATATTGAATAAATCGATGATCAAGTGTCAACAATTCAGATAGATGACAAATTTTATTCCTCTTCTTGGTATAAAAAAATAGTTTCATACCTTATTACTCTTCAATTCCCTATTAATATGACTCCCACCAAGGTAAGAACCTTAAAACTACAGGAAATCAAGTATTTCATTGTTGATGCTAAGTTATACTGGAAGGACCCTTTGGTAAGCTTCCTGACAGAGTTTGAAACATAAGGTGTCACATATGAATTTCACAAAGGAGTATGTGGAGGACACCATTCTTGGAGAGAAACAACTTACAAAATCCTAAGAGCAAGCTATTACTGGCCAAAATTGTTCACTGATGCAAATGCAAGGGTTAGAGCTTGCAGACAATGCTACTTTTTGTTGGAAAGAAAAACCTCTATGCTTTACCTTTAGTTCATGTCAAAGATGAAGCTCCTTTCCAACAATGGGGCCTAGATTTGATCAGACAGATTCACCCCCAATCCAGTGCCCAACAAAAATGGATTTTAACTTCCACCGATTATTTTTCTAAATGGGTAGAAGTTATTCCAACTCGAAATGTTACAGACTCAGTGGTAATAAATTTCCTGGAAGAAAATGTTTTAGCAAGATTTTGTTTTCCAAGGAAAATAATCGCATATAATGCACAATTTTTTAAATCTATTGTTATGATAAATTTGTGTTAGAAATATAATATTATTTTGGGTCATTCTACAACTTATTATCCTCAATGGAATTAACTAGCAAAATCTTATAATAAAAGTTTAATGAGGATAATTAAGAAATTTCTTATAGAAAATAAGAAAGATTGGCATATACATTTAAAATATTCTCTTTGGGAAAACATAATCGACACCAAGATATCAATAGGTATGTCTCCTTTTCAATTAGTTTATGGCACAAATGTTATTCTTCCTATTAATCTTTCTCTTCCTGTGATGAAACTCTGGCAGGATGTTGATGAAGAACCAAATGATTTGATGAGAAGGATCAATCAAATAATTGAAGTCCAACAGAAAAGAGAAGAAGTTGATCAAAATATTCAAAAATATGAAGACAATATGAAGGCTATCTTTGATAAGAAATCCAAAGACAAAGAATTTCTTCCTAGAGACTTAGTCCTAAAGTGGGAAGCTAGAAAAGAAGATGTTGGAAAACATGGAAAATTTGACCATATTTGGTTTGGTCCTTTCAAAATTGCAGCATTCGAAGGGAGAAAATCATTTTCTCTTGAAAATTTAAATGGAGAGATTCTTGAGGCCCTATCAATGGGCGGTATTTAAAGAATTTCATGCAATAATTTACTGTGCAATTTTTAGTTTAGTTTTCCATTGTACATACCAGTCTGGATTGGATTTACATTGGCATTTACATTTATTTTTGTTTTTTACTTGATTGGGTTAAGAACTCCTTAATTATGATCTACAATCCAATTAAGGATTTTTAAATTTTTTTGATTGCTAAAAATTCATGTAAATATTTTTCAGAAATGAATTGTATTTGATTTTTCAAAAAAATAAAAAATAAAAATAATTTCTTTTGAAAAATGAATCATCTTCCACTTTTCATGAATAAAATCCACTTTTCAATAAATAAAACAATACTTTATTTTGAAAAACAATAGTTGAGGATTTCATTAAAGAGAGTAGAGTCATGAAACATCATTGCAGTTTTGGAATTACAAAGATTTTGAGTTCAAAAACTTGAAATTTTTTACAATAACTGCATAGATATCTACATCTTAATCCTTAACAGGTTTGTTAATTTTTGCATCTACAAGAAACATAAAAAAAATAACATGGTAACCTATCACTAGATACTGATGCCGATTATATCTTGTATGTTCTTTACTTCCATTGCTTTCATTGAATTATCTAAATGTTGAAGTTCTGCATTCACTGGAATTTCCAATTGTTGAAGTTCTTCAACATTCTAATGATCTGCTACATGAACTACAATAATATCAGTTAGAGGAGAATGATCCCTGGGAAAGGGTGACGACGCTATAGAATCTCTAAACTCAATTGAGTCTACATGAATATTTGGTTGTTGCCTTTGCAATTGTATTAATTGTTGATGATGGGAGCTTAAACACACTGTGTTTTGACTCACGACTCTCATTATCGTCGCCAAATATTCATGATGTCACATTTCCTATGATTGGATCTATTGGTGAAGTTTATAATTTGAATCTTGGAGCTCTTGAATTGCTTCTGATTGCTCCCGAACATTTTCCTGAAGAGTAAAAACTACACAATTGAAACACTCACAACCATCAAGGTTATGACTCATCTTCTCCTTTCTTTCGGATTCTCTGGAATAAGGTGATGAATAGAATCAATTCTTCTTTAAGACTCAAAGGAAATAAGGCAAATACTTCTCTTTCCTCTCATTACTATTTTGTTAAGTACATAAAGCTTGTTTATAACATATATGAGGGATAATTCCCACAAATTGAAATATATCTTCATTATTGATTGAGAATACTGGAGAGGCAGCAAAGAGGAGGTATGTAAAATCATTTTCATTGGGTCTGTGATCATCACTGGTACGAAAATGAGACAATAATAATAAGAAAATGCATAAAGGTAGGAATATTGTCGCGGAAACGATAGCAGGAGGAGTTTGGTCTTGACAGAGAAATTTGTGTGAGGTTTTTTCCGTCCATCAGAGCTAATGTGAACTTCTGATGCATATGTCACCTATAAATTTAGTCTTACCGACAAATACATTTCTCTTTCTTATTCAATCATATTAGTCTTTTTAGAAATTCTAAACTTAGCCGATACTAGAAAATTAAAGCATACTCTTTAAACAAGTCTAGCAAATATTTTAAACATTTCTTGATTTTAATTGAAAAAGTATGTCTAGGATAATCCTAGAAAATTTATCTTTAATATTAGATTATAGCTGATTATTTTTCTCAAGGTTCATCCCTAAACTGAATAAATTCTCCCCTAGTATAATTTACCTATAGGTTAAGGTATACTTAGAATTGAAAGAAAACTAATTTTACATCATATCAAAAATGGATGTCACCCCTTGTATCCTAGATACAATTGATTGCCCCCACTTCAAAGTAATAAAATCAAAGACAGATGGTGAAAGGAAATTCACAATTTGATTTCCCCCATCTTGTCCAAATAGAGATGATGAAACAAAATCCATACAATGATTGCCCTCATCTCAACTAAATTAATTTTTTTTTTTGAAGTGGTGAAAGGAAATTCAATTTGGGAGATATAGATAACTTCACCAGGGTATTGAATAAGCCTGCTCGAAGTGAAGCAATATCTATGACATCTATGAGATTGTCTTACATATCTGCATAATATACTATGTTATTTAATTCTTTTTCAATGATACTTATATCATGACCCAACTGGGTTTCCTTAATGACATACACATGGTATCTGTATAACCTTGAGAGAAAAAAGAGTTAGTTAAAGTGTGATATTCTAGTTAAATTTACTTTGATTATACTGGATATTTCTTGAATAAATTTTAAGAAAGAAAAATCTTATTAGCATGACTTGAGATTGATTACTAAGTGTTCTTTAAATTTTTAGATATGGTTATTTTTATTACTTCTATATAATATTAAATTTTTAAAATAAATAAAACATTTAGATCAATAAAAAGAAATAATGACTCCATTTTCCCAATTAAGGCACCTAGTCTATTGTTCTTTCATGCCTCGCAGGGAGCCATAATCCCTAGATGGAGACTATGTTAGAACATAAATAACATTTTTCAAATAAAAATCCAAATTTCGAATTCTTTTTTATTTTTGTCTTTTACAAATTTTAACTTTAGAATTATCATTTTTCATACTACTAAAATTTTCATTACGATTTGATAGGGAAGATCAAGCATCAACTGTTAAACTTGACACTTATAGAAACCTATGGTTCATGTGAGTTCGAAGATTCAAAATTGTGAAATTTTTAATCAATGGTATAATTCCTATTCAAAGTTTTACTTCAGGACTTTGTGCTTCAACGCTCCAAGCTCAAACGTCTAAAATTCCTAAAAAAATTGAAGTCATGAAGCTCTATAGTCCCCAAGCTCTAAATTTCCATAATTTTCTTAGACAAATAATTGGCTAACGTGTCCTAGACCACCTGACATTATTTACACGTGGAGACGCATGGCAACCATTTTGGGTATTCTTGGACATATAATTCGTATGATTCAGGGTGACATGAGCCACTCATGTTTTCATAACACATCATCAAATGTGACATCATCCTGTCACATCACTCCAAGATATTTTTCTCAGGAAGATCAAATTATCAACAAATCTAAGAAGTGTCGGAGAACTGAAGTACTACAGTGTCAGAGATTAAAGGTTAAAACATGTTTTATTTGGCGTAAGTAATGGTAAGTAATCACTTTTCAACTTCATCCTTCGGGGTAACTTTAAACATTTCTAATGCAAACTCCCAAAGTCATGAAGCTCCGGAGTCTCAAATTTCTGAAGCATTTAAATTTTAAAGAGAACGAAAGCAGTGTTTAATTAAAGAAAATGTTAATTAAAGGGTAACTAATTTCTCCATGAATTCAACCTTCAAGAGGTGTTTAACATCCCTTATTCAAGTCCCTGAGGTGTAGGACAGTCGGTGACGAAGTGTGTTGCTAAGCCACTCCGTGATGTTAAAGTCATCGGTTCGATACCTGAGGGGACAAAAAATCCAACCATGTTAAGGGTGGGTGTGGCTCAGGCCAGGTGCGATCCTCGGGTGATTTTGACGGCTTAGATTCCCCTGAGTCGCGGTTTCTCAAGACACAGGTTAATCATGTACCCAACAGGTCCCGCACAAATTAACAAACAAAAAAAAAAACATCCCTTATTCAAAACCCCTTAATCTAGAAGCGCTGAAATACTTATCTTCGCTAATCATGATCATTTAAGGTATATTAAACTTGGTTAGGCTGAAAGATTTGAAAAATCTCATTGCCATCAAGTAATAAATTTGATAGATTTATCATGATTAACTTGCCATTCGAATTAATGAATAATTGAATGTAAAATTGACTAGTATTTTGTGTTTTAATTTAAAAAAATATTTTGAACTTCATATCATTTTTCCAATTAGCATTAAGAAATTTCACCTCAGTATTTGTATTCATAATTTTTTTTTTCTATAGGGGATGATATTGGAAGACAGAAAACTATGGCACCGAGCCAAACCCAAATTTAGATATTTTTTTCAGACACTATTGCTTGCCTAACAGACAACATTAAATCTTGGAAGAAGGTTTATGAAATCATGGAATATGAAAATTCCTTCCCTTCCTATGAATATAGTGAACAAGAAGATGAATCAACTCTAAACAATCTTAGAGAGGTGGCGAAGTCATAACTTAACAAAGTTGCAACATGACCAAAATTGTTTCCATATATAGATATGATATGTTGGGCCCTTGACCATGTAGATATTCTGACCAGAACCATATATAGTCATCGTAATAATATTTTCAGCTCATTTTGACCCAAGGACATCCAAGTAATGTATAAATTAACTTGCAATCCCAAATATGTTTATAATGCACCATTTGTGATGAGATTTGAGAAAGAAGAATGTGCAAGTTACAGAAGAACTATCCATGATATAGTAAAAAATTGGTGGGAAAATGAAAATAAATTCAACTCTGATAGTCATGGAATATGATGATCCATATGGATGTCGATGTCCTCCCACCTAATCCAACTGATTCATTTTGGAAGTTTTCCAGTTTGACAATTTTGTTTCCTAGTTTTCGGGTCCTTGACTTGCGAGGAAGTTTTCAGGCCCTAAAAATAAGAACATTGTGTATTCCTTAGATAGATATTTCCAACAAGATATCGTGAACCTAAAACGAGGATCATATGAAAACGTTATGACCCCATGAAGTTGATGTACTAACTTACCCAAATAGGGCCCACATGACTTTTGGCGCTTCATCTCCTAGGCTTAGATTTTTTGATGTCTATGGTTTTTGACATTCCTGTTTATTGTAAAAAGGCTCTTAGAGCCTCACTTTAATCATCTTTTTGTGAATGAGTGTAGTCCTCACATCTCTTCTTAGAGATAAGCCACCACCATTCCAACAAGCTTGTTTTTCGCTGCATTTTAGAGTTTCAACTTATTTTCTTATTGAATAGAAAACCAATTTTATTGTATCTTTGTTATTCTGTGTTAAGCATATTTTAATAATATGTATTCATTTCGTTCTTCTCATAAAATTTGGATTAGTGGTATCAGAGCAGTCTGGTTCTTCTTGTCTTAATGCATGTCCCTAATGAGGACAGGGTACAAAGAATTGGCTCTTAAGCTTGTTACTCTTGAGGAAAAAATCTCCCGCACGCCCAATAGACCTCTCATGACAGGAGAAAATAAAGATGATGGAATAGGAGATCCTTTCAAAATGTTCCTTGAGGAATCCCTCATGCAACAGAGGAACGCGATGATGGATAGTTTCACACAAATCCTTTGGAGGCCCCAACATGCGACGCATCTTCCTCGAGAAGAGGCACCGACTCCTTCAAGGTACAAATCATCTTTGATATTCCTATATTTGAAGGTCATATAGACACGGATGTTGTAGACAAGTGGTTGAATCTACTAGAAGGGTATTTTTTTGTCCATAACTTTTCAAATAGAGAAAAAATTACTTTTGCGCTCCTCAAAGTCGTTCCCCATGTCACAGATTGGTGGGAAACTTTTTGTGAGAAAAAGGAAACAGAGGAACCCTCATTATTTACAGTCGTGGCCACCTGGGAATCCTTTAGGGATGCTATTAAGGAAAAATACTACCCTATCAGAAGTTATGATGACTTGTATACCAAATGGACCACACTGTGGCAAGAAAGAGACTAAGAAATGCCAGATTTCACAAATATCTTCCATACCCTGTGCACCAAGTTGAGGATCAAAGAGTCAGAGAGACATATGGTGCTCAAGTATCATGGTTCTCTACATATATACATCCAAAATGAAATATAATTTATAGAAATATCGTCCTTGGGCATGGCCTATCGATATGCTGTCAAAATCGAGCAGAAGCTCGAACAAAATAAGCGACAATTTGGGCTTGGAAACCCCATGTAGAAAATACCATAAAAGGGCGGCCCCAACCTATAGAAAAAAGGACAAAGCAAAGATGGATAGTATCAGGACAAACATTCCAAGCTGCAAGCAAATAAGGACACCAAAAATATAAAGAAGGATACTGGGAAGTGGCGTGACTTGCATAAGATCCCTTGGCATAACACTACTGATTACCACTCAAAGAAGTCGTTGGTGGCTGAAGTGAAAGCCTATGAATCAAATGTGGGTTCTGAATCTGAGTTAGAACCAGAGATGGGAAGACATATCATTGACATGGAACCCAGTGCCACTGTTGATACCACCTAGCTCCATCCTGGTGAACTATACGAGCCATAAGAAGGTGAGATTCATTTTCATTCGCAGATGTGGGTAAAAGGCACCCCATTGCTCTTCATCATTGATAGCAGTAGCTAGAAGAACCTCATATCAATATAGGTCATCAAGCGATTGGCCCTATCGACAATGTTGGACCTCCATCCCTATACCATTGGATAGCTCCACCAAGGAATCGATCTCCACGTCAACCAATGTTTTCGACTATCGTATGACATCACTCCCTTCAAAGACGAGGTATTGTGTGATGTTTCTCCTCTCGAAGTTTGTAATGTTCTTTTGGGACAACATTATTTATGGATACATCATGTTGTATATCAGTCTAGGCCTTGTAGTGTTATTATTACTTTGAACATGAAATTGTACAGGATACCCAAGGAAGTCCCTCCTAGTGCTATTTTCTTGATCTCTTCCAAGCAATGCAGGAAGGTCATCTCTCGGACCAAGAAATTTGTCTTCTTCATGATTCTCTCTCATATTAAGCGAAAGAACATAACCACATCCAGGGCCTTTATGGTTGATCTCTCTACACAACAGAAGCAAGTGGATAAGGTTATGGAAGAATACTCAGGTATATTCTCCTCTCCTACCGGGGTACCTCTACACTGCTAGGTCAATCATCCCATCGATCTGAACACAAGCGCACCACTACCCAATGGGCCGGTCTACCTCCACTCTCTATTAAAAACCGAAGAGATCAAGAGGAAGATCGAAGAAATTATCCAAAAGGGGCACATCCATCCCAATTCATTGCCTTGCGGGAGCCCAATCGTATTGGTGCAGAAGAAATATGGGACCTGGAAAATCTGCATTGATTACCGGACCCTGAATAAAATAAAATTCTAGAACCGGTACCTGATTCCCCGAATTAATGACTTCTTTGATTAGCTCACGGGGGCCAAATAATTCAGTAATATTTATCTGAAGTCTGGCTACCACCAGGTCCCAATAGAACATACAGATGCATGGAAGATCGCCTTCAAGTCAAAAGAAGGTCTTTTTGAATGGTTGTTCATGCCCTTTGGTTTTAGAAATGCTCAAGTAATGTTTATGAGGATGATGGACGATATCCTGAGACCTTTCACCAGTAATTTTGTAGTGGTGTATCTGGATGACATCCTCATCTACAACAAGACTTGGGTGAAACACTTTCAAAATATTCAACAGGTTATGCACACCCTACGATAGCACAAACTATATGAAAACTTGGAAAAATGCTCCTTCGACATGGACAGGGTCCATTACTTAGGCTACATCATTGATCAACATGGTGTGCATGTGGATCCATCCAATATTGAGGTCATCCATGACTGTCTAGCCCCAACAAAACTCACTGAGCTTCGGAGCTTCTTGGGCCTCGCCAATTTCTATCGCAGGTTCGTGTTGGGATTCTCTCATATCGCATGGGCCCTCAGCCAAGTAACCAGGGGTGGCATTAAGGAAAACTTTGTGTGGGGCCTATCCCAACAACAAGACTTCGATGAATTGAAGAATCATTTATTCTCATCCCCAATACTTTCATTACCAGACTTGCAACATACCTTTGAGATCAAGATAGATGCTTCAGACTATGTTGTTGTCACCATTCTCACTCAACATGGCCACCCCGTGGCGTATCATAGTGAGACAATATCAAATGTTTTACATAAGTACCATAATTACAACAAATAAATGTACTCCAGTGTGAAAGCCTAGCGCCAGTGGAGACATTACATTCTGGGGAAGGAGACAGTCATTCACACTAATCACAAGCCACTACAGTTCATGCATACCTAGGGCAAATTGCAGAATGGTTGCCATCAGAAGTGGTCCATATACTTACAAAAGTTCCACCTCAACATCAAGTATAAAAANNNNCAGAACTCACCACGGTGCTAGACTCTTTCATCCATGAGACCTATGGATGTCCCCACCTCTATGATACAGACCCTGACTTCTCCACCACCTACCAAATGTTGGGAGAAAAATCAGTGGTCACTAATTTCCATATTCAGGATGGGATGTTGTGCCATATGGTTCATATTTGCGTTCCATCAAGAGAGCACATGAAGATGATTTGGGAATATCACTACAATTAGGTGACAGGACACTTTCACGTCGAAAATACAGTGGTAGTGTTGTAAAAACATTTCTACTAGCCGAAACTTTGACAGGATGTCGACAAGTATATCAGGCCCTGCACTACCTGTGCTATTTCCAAACCAACCACTAAGAAAAAGGGACTGTACACCCCTCTTCCTACTCCTAAAAATCTGTGGGAATCCATCTCAATGGACTACATGTCAGGCCTCCCATCCACCAAGAGGGGAAATGACGGTGTTTTTGTGGTTGTTGATCACTTTTCCAGGATGGATATTCTGGCCTCCTGCAAGAAGAACATCACTGTAGAGGCCATTGCCAAGATGATCTTTGAATGCGTCTGGATACACTTTGGGATCCCAAAAACCATTGTCTCAGATCGGGATAGTCAGTTCCTCATCACATTATGGTCGAGCCTCTGGTCACTGCTCGATACCAAGCTCACCAAATCCACTACCTTCCACCCCTAGACAGATGGCCAAACTGAGGTCATCAATCAAATGATCGTACATATCCTGCATATGTACAATTCAAAGAACCCCCACACATGGGATGGCATTCTTCCCTATGTTGAACATAGCTAGAATTGATCCCTGCATAGCTCAACTAGCCACAACCCCTTTCAGGTGGGGTTGGGATTCCAACCATTGGGCCCCATGGATGTTTCACTACCCCTGGCAAACACCTTGGCCGAATCGTCTCCTACTCCACTAGAAGCTGACAAATCCACCCGGTTCATTGAAGGGATCCATCACATCCTCCAACAGGTTCAAGATATTTTACAGAATTCCAATGCCAAGTACAAGCAATTCCATGATCAACACCTGGTGCCACATAAGTTTCAGGTGGGTGACAAATTTTGGTTGCACTTGTAGAAATAACTCCTTATAGGGCTCTATCGGAAGCTACGCCCACTTTGACATGGGCCGTACACCATCACCAAGGTTGTGGGTGACAATTCTTTTGCACTCAACATTCCCCCTTTCCTTGGTCTACACCTAGTCTTCAATGTGGCTCCCCTTCGGCCATATTTCCCACCATTATTGGACACCTCATAGATAAAGGAGAATTTGAAACCAACAGAGCTCAACCCTGACTACATGCAATAGGAATCCAATGATCATATTGTGGACACACATATCAATGGCACCCGAAATAAAAGGATCCATCTTTATCAATTTGTCAAAGAAGGGAAGCTCCTGCACCAAGACAAGTGGCTCACCCGGGGCCAAATTCAACAGAATTTTCCTCATCTGATGGGGGGAATCAATGAAATGGAGACCATTTATTCCTAAGGGGGGAGGATTGATCCATATGGATTAAATTGGCCTCCCACCTATTCCAACTGGTTCATTTTTGTAGTTTTCCATTTTGCTAGTTTTTGTTTTCCTAGTTTTCGGGTGCCTAACTTCTAGGGTCGTTTTGAGGCCCTAAACAACATTTTTAGGGATCGCCATAGTGATATTGCAGTCAATGGTAGAGTCTGACGACAAAATGTGCAGTCCTCGGATAGAATTTTCCAATGAGCTATCGTGCGCCTAAAACAAAGATCACATGCAAAAGTTACGACCCCGAGAAGTTGATGTACTAACTTACCCCAACGACGCCCATACGACTTTTGGCGCTTCATATATTAGGGTTAGGTTTTTGGATGTATAGGGTTTTTCACATTCCTGTTTATCATAAAAATTCCTTCAGAGCCTCATTGTAATAATATTCTTGTGAACAAGCGCAACTGTCACATATCTTCTCATAGATAAGTCGCCACCATTCCATCAAGCTTGTTTTCCGTTGCATTTTACAGTTTCAGTTTATTTCCTTATTGAATAGAAAACTAGTTTTATTGTATCTCTGTTATTATGTGTTAAGCATATTTTAATAATCTGTATTCATTTCGTTCTACTCATTAAATCCAAATCATATACTCTACAACCTCTTATGATGCCCACATTCTGTATGTAGTCATGATGCTTTGTAGAATGTTCAGAAAGAAAATCCCTACACATTTCACTATAGAGTGGGTTCCTATAATTCATGGAGGTGAATATGGTTTTAATTTTGATTGGGAAAAGTTGTTGTCAGATAATATAGCCAAACAAATAGAGGATTATACAACCTAGAAATCTAAAGGAGAGCATGATCTCTTCTATATGTATTCATATATTATTGATGCAATCTGTTTCAGAACCCCTTTTGCTCTAATGAATTTGAGTTGGACCCCAAATTTCAATGAGCCAATACATATTTATCATTCCAAATCATGGGAGGAAAATGCAAAGGATTGTTTTATGAGATTTTTCACAATGTTTTTATTCCAATCCATGAAGCCATTTATGGTCATCCTCCTCCTAGAATTTCTGAACAAATAATGGGGAATCTAGGTGCTATTTTAGACTGTTACATTGATGAAAGTTTTTCTTATATCAGAGTGTTTGGTTGTTTTGCATCTCCACGTGCTCTGCCCAAATTTCTACTAGGAAGACTTGTTTGCAGAGAAGTATGTTATCAAATAGTTTCTGCAGGTATCATCAAAGAACTCAATGTTGCACAGAAAAGAGTTTGGCCAGCCTATCCTATACAGGTTGACATATTTTTATTATCATATTTTGGACATTCTAAGGTTGAAGCTTCATCCTTAGATGATATTACATTGGCTACCATCGAATTCAAAAAGAATGATCCACATAGGGTGGTAGCAAACCATTTGGCTCAATTCAATATGAAGAAATATTTCCATGAATATTCTCCTTTTTATGAAATTTCCATAGGAGCCAGATCATATGATGAAGTTATAACAAGGTTTTAGAATATTCCTGAACTGGAACAATCTAGTTTTCTCGATTTCCAAAACCATAGAAGGAGTGGTTTACCCAAGATTTTGAAAGTATAACAATGTCTTTTTCATAATGGTAATCCAACTTCACAAGTGACAAAATCATCAAACCTCAAACAACATGACCTTCCTGAGGACAAAACCAAAGAAGTTGAAAAGACTCCATAAATATTGTCCAAGAACACAACATGTACAAGGATAGCTATACCAAGTATGACCTATGAAGAATCATTTCCATTGTTTGAATTTTTCATGAAACATGGTCATACTTTTCCTCAATTGTTCTCAAATACTGAAAGTCCTATGAAAGATATCAAAACTCAAGGGGAATCTACTAGACTTGCTAATCACATCCCATATTTAACTCCCCTCGAAACAAGTTATGATTGTCTGGTTCAGAGGTAACAATTGTAGATGATTTGACACCTATTGAACCAAAAGAGATGCCTTCATCAGATTTCTTCTTCAACAAGAAAATGAAAGCTATCATACGAAGATAAGTTCATAAAAAAGGAGGAGTAGTTATTAAAAGGAAAATAATGGTATATGATGGACTGGGACAGAGTGACCTTTAATTTGCAAAACAAGTAGTAGATTCACTGGGAGAATTTGCAACAACCAACTTACGGTCAATATATAAATTGAGAGAGAAACTTGACCAGAAGAGTCATTTTATTGAGTAGTTGCAAAATGATTTGAGATAGATAGAAGTCATTTTTTAGGGAGAAAATCAATTCTGAACTAACTTAGGTCAAATAGGGTTTTGAGCAGCAGATGAAAGAGTTAAAGGAGAAATTGAAGGTAAGTTTTCAAGATCAAAACTTGAGTAAGGACATGATTTCCCAAAGAGATACATTCATTAGTCAATTTCAAGCCCGAATAACTTCAATTGAAAGCACAATAATTGACATCTCTACTTTTAAGAAACAATCTTTGGAAATCAATGAGGGACTAAAGATAGTTCAACAATTTTTTTATGAAAACTTGGATATTATCCAAAAGCATTATCATGTAATCAATAATTAATTGCAGATTATTGATAATAAAAATAAACAATCTATTATTGCTAGATCCAAATTTCAGAAACTTATATTGTGGAGGCAAAATCTCAATATACCAGGGTTGGTTCCTTTTTCAGAAATTGAACAGTTGAAAGGAGAAATGGCCCTAAAATCCTTGGAAAACAATATTGAAGAAAGTAAAATATTAGCTAAAGAGGTAAAGAATGCTTGTCTTAATTCTATTTTAACTGTGGATGTAGAGATGGCAAAAATTGATATCGGTGATAGTCATGCTTTTATTGGGAAATTCAAGATTGAAAAGAGAAAATAAAATATGAAGAGGAAATGAGAGAGAATGAAAAATGATATATCACAAGTCAATCATGTTAACTTGCAAGTCTTAAAAGATATTCTGGTAAAACAAAGTTTACAATATCATATCACCCAACCGGTTGCTATAAAAATTGAAAGGAATTTACCATTGGTGCATAATACGTTTTTCACCTTTGAATTAAATTCCAATATAGAACCTCCAAGGTTTTTAATTGAATTATTAGATTTTCATGTGCAATACAAGGATCAACAAAAGACAATTCCATTTATGAGAAAATAAAGGAATAGTGAACTACTAGCAAGCAAAGGAGTTTCCAGAAGAAGGACAAATGTTCAAAATCTTTGTAGTATTTAGTTAGTTTAGATTTTATTCTATTTTAAGAGATAGAAATGTGGAAAGTCTAACCAATTTTGGTTAAGGCAATTTTTGTATAAATAAACAGATTAAATATGTAATCAGGGCTTCTTCTAGATGGATGTAAAGAGAGACTTCTTAATACAAATCTATATAGAAAATACATAGATTCTCCATTTCATTTCTTTGAGTTATGTACTTTCTGTGTGTTGTTACTTCGTCATAATCCATTTTCTTCACTCTATTGTGCTTAAAGATTGAAGGATTACAATTTAGTAATACATCTATTGTGTTTCACATAATTGGATATATGTTCAGCTACAACTTTTCCTCTGTTATTACTGTAAGTAAGACAAGAACTGTATCTGTATGGATATCCTCATCTTAAATTCATCCTTGATACATGTTCTTCATGTTTCTTCTATTGTGAATAAGGTAAGATTTATCAACATTGGATACTTTACTTTGTTTTTCAATTTTGTTTTCCATAATTGTACTTTCCACTTCTTGAATATTGATAAAACTTGAAGGAAGAGATATTGCCTCTATGTTTTCTGAATCATTAAGTTATTCAAGCTTCATCTCAAATTGAAGGTAGAAAAGCATTACAAAAACAAATATTTTAAAACTTTGGATGCCTAACATTATTCTGTGAAAACAAAGTAAATCGCAGGAACAACACCATACAAAACCCATGAATGACCTAAAATCCATGACATTTCTTGTCATTGACCATCCTCTAATGGCCTCTATCTTCTCGGGATCAAAATCTATCGCTTTTTCTGAAATTATGTGCCCCATGTAGTGAATCTTATTTTGATAAACTATGCTCTTACTTACCTTAGCATACGATTTATTCTCTCTTAAAACTTGCAACACCATTATTAAATATTTCTCATGCTCCTCCTCTACCTTTGATTAAATGAATATATCATCCAAGAACACAAGTAAAAACTTGTCCAGGTATTCCCTGAACAATCCATTCAAAAGGCATAAAAATATCTAGTGCATTTGATAGTCCAAATGGTACTAATGTGAATTAATAATTCCTATATCTTGTCCTGAATGTTGTCTTGTTGATGTCTTCTTCCTTTATCATCACTCAATGATAGCATGATATAAATTCAATCTTGGAAAATATGTGTGCGCATTTATGTTGATAAAATAAATTATCAATCCTTGGAAAATGATATTTTTTGTTTATGGCGATCTTATTCAGATGTCTAAAATCAATACACATCCTTAAGTTTCCATCTTTCTTATTCACAAAAAGCATTGGGGCACCCCAAGGTGACACACTTGAACGTGTATACCTCTTCTTTAATAACTTTTCAAGTTGCATCTATAACTCTTTCAAATCTAGTGTTCCCATTCTATAAGGTGTCTTGGACTATGGGGAAGCTCTTGGCACCAAATCAATAGATAAATTAATGTCTCTCTTTGGTGGAAGTCCTAGGATTTCCCCCAAAAAAGATTCAAAATATGTCAAGACTAGATGGTATTCAATGCTTGGAATTTTACCTTTGGCTGCCTCTTCTATATGGGCTACAAAAACCTATCATCCCTTCCTAAAAATCCTTTTCAATTGCATAGCTGAAATTTCTCTAACAACTATATCTCTTGGAATGCCTTGAACCTTGCCTTGATATCCTTCTTCATTAAGACCTATGATTTTATTGTTGTATAAGTGTAGGACAACATGGTGTTTCTCCAACCAATCCATGCCAATTAGACAATGATGCGAACCCAATGGAATAATGTTCACATATAACTTTGTGTTGAGTCCATCCATGTCTATTAGACAATATTTAACTAGCTCATTAATATTCCTCCTAGCCCCTGTGACTAACTGAACTAACCAAGATTTATTATACTTACTCCTTTGAAATTGAAATATTTCAATAATGTTAGAGTTTATGTAATTATATCTATCTCTAGAATCAATTAAAATTACTATGGGATGATTATCAATCTTACCTTCCACTTCAATCATGGGGGATTGATATTCTTCTTTCTTGTTTTCCAAGGCTGTATAAATCCTTATCATATTTCCTCCCATGTATTCCAATGTTCTAGCTTCTTGAATGTTATGGAAAGTCCTCATTATTTCTCCTTTGTGAGGGAATTCCCTATATAAGTGATTTCCCTCACATCCCCAACATTGTACAATATGATTCCTTGGACTTCTCCCAAATGAATCTACAATATTGTGCTCATTTTGGGTTGACCAACCTTGTTGATTTCCTTGGGAGTTTCTCTTGAAAAAGGGTGGCTTAAAACCTTTCTTCCTTTGATCCTTTTTACGCTTCATCTTGTCATTCCAATATTTTTGGAAATACAACCTTCATTTTCTCTACTCATAAAGATGCTTTGCTATTCTTATGGCCTCATCCAATGTCTCAAGTTTATCATATGTATCTTGTCACTGTATAAAGAGGGTAATTGTTGGACAGGTAGTTTGAATAACTAAGTTTTGAAGAACACACACAAAAGAATAAAAGGGAGAAGTTTGTGGGTTGAAAGAAGAAGTCATAGAAGATGCAAAAGAACGAAAGGAAAAGAAACAGTTCAGCCTAAAAATAGGAAAGAAGCAGTTTTGTGCTAAAGGAGGAAAAACAACATGCATACACAAAGGAAGGAAAAGAAGCATGCTGGTAAAAAATAAGGAAAAAAACTAGGACATATTAGAGATTTTGGGATAAATTATTAGGGTTCTAAGCTCTAACTTTATGTATAAATATGTAATGGGTTGGAGAGAATAATTTTTCGAAGAAGATAGAATAGGTGGATGAAAAAGAGGGATTAGGCTGTTAAGAGTAAGAGTTTATCATGTGTATGATTGAGAATCTATGCTTAGGGTTGTGGAGAGATTTTGCAAAGAGAGAGGCATGCACTGCAGAACGACTAAGAAGGTCTGGATAATATGATATGTTATATCTATTGCAAGAGCAATGTGCATGGATGAGGATATTACTACATGAATATTGATATAGAAGCCAGTTGTTGTGGACATATCCCAAGGATTGGGTAAACCACGTTAAATATTGTGTTTGAATGTACTATGTTGATGTGATTTCTCATGGATTTCTTTTTTATGCATGATTAGTATAGTTATGTTTACTATATGATTGATGCGCAGTAAGAATGAATTTTATAGTGGGTTATTAATGTTTCAATCTATGTTATATGGGTTCTACATAGTAGGGTTGTTAACTAACCAAAGGATATTGTGCACTAGGTGGATAAATAGTAATGGATATGATGATAGCTTCACATCGGTCATCCCGCAAAAACTTGGTTCCTGCAGACCCAATAGATACCCCAAGTGAGAATTCAATTGCATGCAAGTGATGCCGAAAGGGCCAGTATTTGAAGGGTTTTGTTGGTTAAGTAAACTCAACCTAGGTTCTTATAGTCACACGCCGACAAATGGTTATGTTGTCTAGAACCAAAATGTGTAAGAAGGGAAATGTTTTATAGGCTGACTAAGAAAGATATTGTTGAATTGTTTGAAAGGAAGCAGCGAGAATTTTTTGGAGGAGAGAACATAAACCCTCTCATGAGTGATGAAAAATGGTTGCAAAGGCATGTGTTTAGAGAGATGCATGAGATTTTATTTGATTATTTTTTTATTATTTTAATGGAATGGTTAGAAAGATTAGTGGAGAATACTGGAAGATACCGAACTGCAGCCTTAAGGAACTCGACCCCTAAGTTTGTAAGAAAAATGAATTTTGTAAGAAATACTACTTCGCACACAATTGATTTTTGGTTAAACAACATACTGGCTAGAGGTTATATTACAAATGTTTTAGTGGATTGTACCCAGTCATATAGTGTTGTACAAATGGGTTTCTTTAAGGGTTCACATAGAAGGTTTATGAAAGCATTGGGTAAATGGATAAAGTTTTTGTTGTATGAAAAATGTGCGATGATGATGGAATCTGACTGTTAAGGGGATTAATGCACATAGGGGAACTAGGGGATGACCAAGGGATAGTCTGAAGGTAGTAAAGAATGAGGAAATAAATGAATAAGGAAGGGACAGATTGAGGATGCAGAGAAATGAAGAAGGTGTGTCAAAAGAGGAAGACAAATTTGGAGTACTGTGTAGTGGAAGAAGGTATAAGAGGTTGAATATTGGGGCTGAGAAAGGAGAGTTGTGCAGTGAGGTTGAGAGGAGAGAACCTTGCACAGTACTCCAAATCGTAGAAATACCACACATAGAAGGAGGGGAAGAGGATTATCAATTTAGTCCTATAATATAAGATTCATTAAGTGATACTCAGGTTAGATCCTGTGACGATTCCATGACATCCTGTGCATCACGTAGTTCTAAGATAACATTTAAGGATTTTTCAAAAGAACTTACAGTTAGCAGAGGAAGTTAGAATATTAGTGTTATCACTCCAAGAAACTCTTTGAGGTTGTAAGACAAAGATGCTTGGTAACTTAAAGTAAACTTGTTTTGGTGTTTTTGTATGTGTGGATCAATTGGATAACTCAACTACAATATAGTATCCAGACAGTCAAAATGAATAATGAAATAAACCAATTCCCTCAAGGATCA
>SNQJ01S0006012.1:147539-162665 GCA_010110895.2 Picea sitchensis
TAAACATATAGTAAAGAGAAGAGACGTTGTATACCTTTGGAAAGATAGGGTAAGGTGATAATGTGAGTTTAAATGTGAGTGAAACAAGGGTGTAAAGGTAGCAAAAAGTGTGAGCAAAAAGGTACATTATGTGGTCCTAACAACCTATATGAATATGATTAGTGCTTGAATCTACTAGATTTAATCTACCTCTTTATGATAAGTGCTAGATACATCAGATCTGAGTGAAGGATGCAATGCTTTGTTTTATCTGCACAGTAGATAGTGGTTAAATATTCAGGAACTATTAGTGCTAACTGCTCTGTTAAGTATTACAATCATAGATCTGTGTCCCAGCTAAGGTTGCAGAGACCTGAGTCCTACAACCACCCCTGCCTCTACCTCGGGTGAGACTTCATCTGCTTCGCAGTTGTTGCCGAAAGGGCCGGTAGTTAGGGTTTTGTTGGTGCGTTGTTGTAGCATTGAACCCTGGGTCTACCCCTATGCCGAAAATTCATATGTTATAACATGCATGCTTTTTGGTTATTTCTATACATTACATGTTTAAACAATATTTATACTGTAGCATGAATCTTTATTATTTCATGTGTTTTTATCATGTTTCTTTCATGATTATTTAATAAGTAAATGGTATCTGAATTCGAAATCGGTTTCAAAAAGAGTTTTTTAGGTAGCATGCCCATCCTGGGGGGTTTGGGTACATTACAACAAGTATTATTGTTGGGTCATAGATACTTGGTACGTCCAACCCACACACCCCTCTTACTATGTGTAATTTTTCCCTCATGGCCTCTGACAGAGTTTGGTCATGATTTTTGTTTGCAAACAACAAGGTTGGATATTCCCCCTATGTTGGTAAGCCTGTGATTTTGAGAAATGAGATTGTTGTCTACAGAAATTGGTCTGCACAACCATAATTAATCTCCATGCACACATGTTAGCAACATCTTGACACATGCATTCACCTGTTGGCTCTTTCTAAGGTGTGGAATGTCAAATAGATTTAGTATGCCAACTCGTTCCAACCCTTTGGCCCATGCCTTTGGAATAGGTATAGCATGGTTTTCCACTGTATCTATTCTCAGTTCCAAGTATTCACCCGGTGAAAGTTCAAGTAACTTCGTGGTGCCTGTGATATCGTGGTCCACATACTTAAGTTGATGCACCTTTCCTAACATATCCTCATCGATGATGACCCCATATGGGATGTCGAGCATCACCAATTGATACTTGGCATCTTTCTTTAGCATCACTGGTATGACATCATCCTTCCTCTGTGGAATATAGTCTCTAGGAAACCTTGTCTTTGGTGATGATGCTCCCAGAATATCCCTAACCTCTGGTGTTTTTTTTTCTACTCTCATTCAATATTTCTTTGTTTGGGATGTTGCTTCCTTTAATGGTGCCATTTATGTAATCTGGTTACTAGCGACAACTACTTCATCTTTGTGGTTTTTTTGCAAGCTATGCAACATGCATCTTGAATCTCTCTTACTTGCATGCAACTCCAAATAACAATAACCAATTGTTGTTGACCCTTCATGGCTTTTGTGCCTCTTCACTAGTTGTCCATTCACCTTACCACCAGAATTGAATGTCAAATCCCTTTGTACTATTCATTCAATACTTTCTTTAAAGATGCATTAATTCCAAATCATTTGCTCAATTCTTGCCTTGATTTTCCAAGTTGTCACGATCTCCGTCGAGTTTTTATATTTATGGAGATGTGTCTTCGTGTTGTGTTGTCATTATGGATTTTGAAATGTCATTTCTTCTCTTTAATTCCCTTAATGGTCTATTGTTTTCCCTATTCTGCACATTGTTTTTATGCTCACCCATTCATTCATTGCACAACTTTCACTTTTGCATAGAATCTACTTTCTTGGAACAATTTCTCCCATCTGTGCAACACTCACTTCTTCTGTGCACATACTCTTGCTGAAACATACTTACTTTTTACTATTTTTCCTTTGTTTTTCATTTTCTTTTTCCACTTTTTTTTTCTTTTTATTTTTCTTTTTCCTCCTATAATACACTACTATAGTATAAAGGTTCTTTCAAAGTTCAGAATAGTGCATGAATGGTTGGTCATCCCTATAAAGTTTCAATCAACTTCCATTCACCAGTCCTCCCAAGACGTCACCATTCAATGTTTCTAGTTACACAACACCAGCCTATGTCACATACTTGATAAGATATGGACCTAACCAATATATCATAAACTTCTAGGGGTGTTGCATGAAATTGTTGTCATATAAGAACACTAAGTCTCCTACTTGAAACCTTTTTTTTTTAATATGCCTACCATGCCATGCTTTTTATCTTTCCTTATAGACTTGTTGATAGAATCCTACGACAAATAGGTCTGCCTCGAGATGTAACAACTGTGAAAATATTTCCTCTACAGTGCCAGAGTCTGGAAGATATGTAATCACTGCAATGCACATGCTCAGAAAAATAAATTCCATCGGCATTACTACTTATTTTCCATATACCAACCTAAAAGGTGTTTGTCCTGTCAACATTTTTCTTGTAGTCTTATATGCCCATAATACTACAGGGATCCTTAAGTCCCAATCATCCCTTCCGACGTTTCAAATATTTGTCAACTCATTCTCTAAAATCTTATTGAAGGATTCTACCGTCCCATTTTCCTAAGGATGATACGAAATTCTCCTTTGATGGTGAATTTGAAACTCCTCAGTCAATATTGCAATTGTCTTATTCAGGAAGTGTGTCCCTTCGTCACTCAGTAAAATGTGTGGGCACCCAAATCTTGTCACTACATTATCAAACAAAAAACACGTGGAAGTTTATGTGCTACAACCTATGGTTGGTGTTGCTTCTACCCATCTATTCAAACACTTTGTTGCAGTGATTATATACCTAGCTTCTGATCTCTTGGTTGATGGATTGATCGATTCTACGAAGTCTATCACCGATTTTCCAAAATCTTGGGGTGTAACCTATGGATGTAAAGGAATAATATCCCTTTTGGATGGATTTCCAGTCCTTTGGCAAACATCACATGTCTTGAAATATTCCTTATCATCTTTGTGATGTGTGGGCCACCAGAGCCCCTTGCACAAAATTGTATGCGCAATTGCTTTACCTGCAAAGTGTCCTCCTGCAATACCTTTGTTCGCTTTTGATAGTATCATAGGCCTTTCATTCTCTAACACACATCATCTTAATATCCCATTGTTGGGCTCTAAATATTGCCTAAAAAAAACCTTAGTCTAACATTAATTTATCAACTGAGGTTTCATGTTTTCTCTCAAGAATGTCAACAAAGCCTATTGAAATAGTCGTAGAGGTTTAAATCGTGTAGATAATTCTTCTACAACAAATCTGAGTTTATCTAAATTACTGCAATAATCAAGTTCTTCACACATTAACTAAATACTCTGAAAATCAATAACTCAATCAACAAAATTGTAATCTGAACAATAACACACCATGAATCGAAGAATCAATCAATTTACTGAATTCATTTATCTAAGAAAAAATAATTTAATCTGTGAAAACACTTAATGAATCAATCTCTCAATGATTAATTAATCTAATGGAAAGGACCAATGAATTACTAAATATTAAAGAAGGAACAACAAATGTGAATTTGATAAAAGAGCAGTGTATGTGAAAATCAAAGGAATTCACAAACGATAAACTAACAACAATTGGAAATGGGACAACATAACCAATTCATAAAAGAATCAACACGTTATCAAGTCTATCTAACTGTTTGAAAGGAAATTCAAATCACATAACTATAACAAAATTGACAGAATTACAGATGAGACAATATCTGCTTTAGACTGGCCCCATGGTCTTAAGAAGGTACTACTACGAAAAACTCAGTACGCAGAAATGTTCAAAACGCTTGAAGCTTTCATTAATTCCATAACTGGTAAATCATTTGCAATGGAATTGCTTGTATAGAATGTCAACAATTAAGAGATTTGGATGCTTTTTTAAATTCCTTGGTTATCTCTCTATTGTTCACTATCCTTTATATATTACAATGAGATAAGTAAATTAATCTATCCTGAGGATCGAGAGATCCTCGGGATTTCTTTTACTATTTATGAAGATTGCAAGATAAAGAGTCAATCTTCCTTTGAACCATTCTGTGCCTGATTTCTTTGATCTTCAATTGCCTGTGCATATTCATGATCTTATTAACTATCTTGAGTTAACAACAATTGTCCATTTTCTGCATTAAATCAAAACAATTCAAACCAAAATTTAGAAAATATCTAATATCTTTCAATAATATTTCTAAGAGACTTTTTAATCATTTCATTTCCTAATTACTTCAAATTGATAGAAAAGTCAACAAAGAATATATCACAAACCATAGTAATAAAGAGAATATTATACCTTTTTCTCAACTCAACATACCCCCCATCTTACCTTTTTGCATGTCCTCATGCAACAAGAGAGTTTATATGCAAAGAAATGATACTGAAGGGTGGAGAGGTCTCTTCTCTAGGTCTTTGGAACCCATCCTTACCTTTAAGATATTCAAAAGAAGCATATTCCCTTTTCTTACGAATTTCATAATCAGTCTGATAACCCTCTGGAGGATACCAAATAATGGGAGGATTGTACCTGCATCCAGTCCAGGAAGGCCCTTCATCTAGGATCATTCTGGCATACCTCTCTAACATGAATGTGACTACATGAAAATTTATGAAACCAAATGGTTCCCTGTTCTTGACTTCATTTGAAGAGAGATTCCATCTTAATTTGGCATCAAAAAGGGATTCTTTTTTAATCGTTCTAAAATACTGTAGACCTGAATGTACAACATGCCTATGGATAGGGGCTAAAGATTCCACAACCTTCTCACTCTTCATGAATGTTGTGTGCTGCATAATGGTATCAAAGGATTTAGGAGGTTCCCCTCTGATCCATAGGTCTAGTCTATTTTCCCTTTTCATGAAAACCTTATGTGCTTTAGCCCACATGGTCTAATTTTTGGCAAAGGACAAGTAGTCTTGAAATTAGATATCCCCAGTGAATGGATTGGGGTTCAGTTTTATGTTCTCTCCTAGGATGAAGTTGTGAAGGTATAGTTCACACATAAAGTATTGTACTCCATCCTCTTGTTCTTTAAAACATGAAACAAAATATTGAAATAGTGGTGAACTCAGAAGGTGTTCCTGCCCTAATAGATTTTATTGCTAGTAACAGATAACGTTATAATAAAAACATGGCATAATTAGTAGCAAGGGCCCTGCAAGCTAAAATATCAGAATAAATAGAGCAAATTTATTTAATTTTATCCAAATCTCCATCGAGTTGGCCATGTACCTTCTTCACCTTTTCTTTAGCTTTGCTGAGATCAAAAAAGGTATCATTCTTAGTTTCTGACATGGCTCGAAGTTGTCTAACAACTTTCTGATGTTCTGACACCATTACCATTTCACTTCTCCATTGAGTTAGGGTTTGTTGGGATTTTTCTAGCTCTTCTTGCAACCTTTTAATAATGGCATCATGTTCAGGAGAGTGAAATACTTCTTCAATCTGAACAATTTTTTCTATTGTTGTTGGAGCCTTTGTCTAAGTTTCCATTTCAACTATTTCCAAAGGATCATGCAATTATGTTTGTGTTCCTATAGAATTGGTGTGGATTGTCCTTCTAGGAAGTGGATTTATTCCCTGTACTCTAGCCCTCTTAGATTTATTCTTCTTATGGTCTTTGTCAGTCTGTTCCAGATGCTCCCTAAGTTGTCTAATTGTTTCTTTCAATCTGACAACTTTTTGTCTTAATAATTTTATTTTCTTGACCCTTTTCCTCAATGTCTTGTTTTCATGTTCCAATTTTCTAATTTTGTTATTTCCTTTTCCTGTTGTTTCTTTTTGTCTATGGGGAATTTCAAGGTCTTCCTCACCTTGATCAAATGGTATCTGCTTCCATGTATATTTTGGGTGCTCTGGTTGCTCTAAAGGATTGTTCTCATCAAACTGGGGTTCTGGCTATTCTATTCCATCAGGAGATGGCATCTCCATATCAGGAAGATCCAAGACAGGGGTTGAATGTGAAGAAGTTGGAGCTTGGGGCTCTCCTGACCTGTCTGTATATTCAGTAAGTGATATCCCTAAATTTCCCAATACTTGGGCCATCTCTTCTTCATAACTTCATAATAAATCATCATGTTGTTTTGTAGGGCTTTCATGTAATGGTTGTTCTATTTGTACAGTTTACTGAGTTCTTTCAGATTATGCTGGTTTTTTACCCTTTCTTCTGTTTATAGTCGAGGTTTCAGGAACATAAATTGTTCTCTATATCTTATTCTTTGAGGTTCCTACCTGGATGCTCTGAGTTTATGCCAACTGAATGAGTTATGCTTCCATTTCAGGTTGGGGTACTGAAATTTCAATTTTGGCATTATCTCCTTATGTCTGGGATGTCTCAATTCCTTGCGGGGTAATTTCATGGTGGACTTCAGGTTGCTCAATTTATAGGGGCCTATCAATTTCAACTAAGTCTCCCCAAGATATTTGTGTATGGTTTAAGTCCCTGTTTACTATTAATTTTACTAACCTGTGATGATTAATTACATTAACAAGGTCTTTGGATTTCTGGGTCCTTCTGATGACTTCATGCAGCATGGTATTAAAAAAGAATGGTAAATTTATCATTGACCTTTGTTTTAATATTGCCAGTATCTTGAGGTGGCGAGGTCTCACCACGTCGTATCACTCATCGCATGTGATATATCTTTGTATCACGCCTGCTAGCTCCCACCATGGTTCGCTAAGAACAGAGGGGTTGAGGCCTTTCCCTTTTTTGTCAAATTCTTCTTCTAGTTATGCGAAGGACTCCACAGCCTCCTTAAGTGTTGTGTATTTCCCAGTACACTATGTTCCTTCGTTTGGGAGGCCTTCTACCTTAGATATAATGGCATCAGTAACCGGTATTTGTATACCTCGAATTACTGAGACTCCTCCCTGTAAATTTTGGAAAAATGCTAATGCGGTATTTACATCGAATCCCTGTAGTCTATTAAAGTATTGTGTCCATCCCAGATAGTGTAGAATTTATCTTGCTTGGTCGGTTACTTGCAACAATGTAGTCTTGCAATGAATTCTTCGACCTCCCATGTCTTCTATAAAAAAGTCATCATAGCTATCGTTCCCAATTGTAAACTTAGTTAGACCATCCTGTGAGAAAAAAATACTAGAAATGGTAAAAATTACAGAACAACAATGTCATATAGAAATATGAATTTTCCCATTAATTGTAATCATTATGTTCTATCGATAATCGTGCGGAATATCTTTCCCCTGATAAATGAAATGGTCAACCTCGACTGTCGATATGTGTGAAGGTAATGATGGCAGTCATTCAAGTGAAGGATAATTATTATGCTATCGTCGCTGGGGGAACGACCATTAATAACTTTCAAAGAATTTTAATGTTAATCATGAACGATGATCACACCTTTTTGTGGAAAGTAAAAATTCAAATACCAATGTTCAAATATGTTAAGGAAGAATATTCCAAGTAGTCCTAATTTTTTTATGTTTTATAAATATGCCACATGTCATAACTTTGTTACCTTCCCTTTTGTTGAATATAACCAGAATGATAGCCTCTTTTTTAAGAAAGGAAGTCTATGAACACAATAAAAAACTTAACGTATTTAAGATAAACTTCCATACCGTAGGAATAGCCACTTCTTCCAACAGGCATCCATAGCCTCAACAAGGTTTCCTTTTAACCCATAGATGAGCCAGTATCCTCAATAAATAGTTTGAATAGTCTTTTCCCAAAACGCAACTATCCTAGTTTGGTAGCCAGATAACAACAATGCCACTCACTAGATTGTAACCTAAGTGAACAAGACAGCTCGTGATGAGACCTATTGTCCTTTGAACTTAAATGACAAAGGCCATTTCCCTAGTGTGGTATCCATAGTGGGAATGTAACTTATGTTAATATCTCATGATCGTGGTAGGTTGGCTCATGATGAGACCCCCTATCCTTTGTGGGAGAAGTTTATTTTCTTTATTTTTATTTAATTATTATTTCCCTCCTTTTTTTTTTAGGCTTTATTAAGGGAGGCTCATATACTCCTTAAGAGTGTGGGATGGAATAAGAAGTGTAATAATTCCTTGTAAAAATGTGCCTTAGACTCGTTATTATGATGTGAAGGAAAATTATCATTCAAGTATATGTATATATATATAGGGAAAAGAAACAAATTACGGTGGTTAAGGATTTTGAACAATATTAAGATAATTCGGAAAAATTAATCCATAAAACATTTGATAAGGTATGTTAGATAGTCCACAAAAGAAAATGACAAATCATTACTATGATAATTAGAAGTGATGTTGTTGAAAATTAGTTAGTGAATTTCATACCTAAAGGAGTGGCTAAACGTATCAGGAGTAGTTATAAAAACATCATGTGTTGTTGGTAAAAAATCGTAATTTTCAAGGGAAAGGGACGACAATAGGAACAACCAAAAAGAGGAACAACAACTGTTTCTTTTGAATGAACAAAAATACCTGAAAAAAAGGAACGACAATCACGACAAAGGGAACGATAGTTGTTACGTTCAAATGAACGACACTACCCGCAAAGGGAACAACAATCACAACAAAGGGAACGAAAGTTGTTACATTCGAATGAACGACACTACCCGCAAAGGGAACAACAATTGAAACAAAGGGAATGAAAACTGTTATGTTTGAATGAACGACACTACCCGCGAAGGGAGAAAAAATTAAAAAAAAAGGGAACAATAATTGTTACATTCGAGAAAAATGGCATTGATGTTCAAATTCAACCATTTAATTAAGTAATTGGATACCTCTCGCATAAATTTTTAGAGAATCTAGGATTGATTAGTCATCAACTAAATTCATTTAATTTTATAGGTAGGTTTATTCAATGATCACAGTAGTGGATGTTTTGCAATTTCATGCATTCATTTTCTATTTACTATAGTTGCACATTCTTTTAGTGCATTCGCCCCACTTTTTTCTGCGGAACATGACACATTCATCTCCTGTATAAAACAAGGTTTATATTCAATGGATTTTTCAAAGTGACACAAGAGAAATTTGAAGTTTTGAATAAGGAATAGAAAAGAGTGCTAATTATATTTCATTACAATCATATTTTCTAGTTTTTGTTCCACAAAATTCTTTATAGTGACTTTCGTAGAAAGTAAAAACCTAAAAAATCAATCAAATCTTTAAAGAAAACTATATACAATATGTATAGTGCTGATAAAAGAAACAATTTTATGGAGCTGAAGCTGTTGGGTTACCTTCCCAACCAGCTAAAATCTAAACAGTAGGATCATTACTTACTTCTTGGCAAAATGATTCTTTTGAAAGCGGTTGATGGTAGAGTCATAGCCAATGTCCATTTACTAGAAAAGGAGAACCAAACCCTGCGATGGTAACTAAAGTGGCAATGCCATTATTATGAACTTCATTGATTTCATACGGTCCTAGCCACCTTGTTTGCAATTTCCCAGGAATATCCTGAAATCTGGAATCATAGAGAAGCGCCCAATCACCTTTATGGAAGGATTTCTTCTTGATATGATTGTTGTACCAACTAGCTCTTTGTTGCTGAATAAAAATTGTGTGCTGAAGGGAAAATGAGTGTGATTCATCCAACTCATTGAGCTACTGTAAGCGCTTCCTATGTGCTTCGGTAAGATTCAGTCCAATTTCTTGGGCCATCCTTAGAGTGTTGATATCAAATTCAATTGGAAAGATAGGTTCTTTTCCAAAGACTAGGTGATAAGGAAAGTAGCTAGTAGTGTTACGCCATATTGTGCGATAGGCCCATAAGGCATTTGGAAGCTCAGCTGCCCAATTTTGACAGTTTTTCGAAATTGTTTTTGTCAAGATTGCCTCCAAGAGTTTATTGATTCTTTCCACTTATCTGTTTTCCTGTGGGTGGTATGGGGAGGTAACTCTGTGTTTAATGTGATAATTGTGTAGAGTGGTCGAGATTTTATGTGTTGTAAATTGCGACCCTCAATCAGTCATTACTTCCCTGGATAATCCATAGTGTACAAATAGTTCAAAGAGAAACTTAATGATTGCTTCCTCAGTTACATTTGGCAAGGCCACTGCTTCTAACCACTTGTTCATATAGTCTGTTGAAACTAGTATATAAGCTTTCTGGTTTGATTTTGGGTTGAAGGGGCCAACGAAATACAATTCCCATCTTTCAAAAGGTTCTTCCACCACTTGTGGGTGTAGGGAAATTTCATCATCTTGGGCTAGTCGACCCATCCTCTGACAATTGTCACATACCTGGACATACTTATTTGCATATTTGAATATTGAGGGCCAATAATAGACCATCTGTAAAACCTTATGCCCAATTATGTGGTCTTCAAAATTTCCACCGCGGGGTTCACTATGACACGCCTTCAAGACATTGAGAATCTCATCGTCTCTGATACTTCTTCGGATTTGAAGATCAGATCTCGTGTGAAAACGATATCCACCAATCCAGGTAAAATGTGCACTATGTTGAACAATTAATTTCCTTTCTCTTGATGGCAGGTGTGCTGGCAATTTCCTAGTTGCCAGATAATTCGCCACATCCATCTACCAAGGCATCTTAATAGTCACATCAAACAAGTGTTCGTCTAGAAATTGGTCTTCAACTATTAAAGAGCTATCTGTTTTGGGTACACGAGACAAGAAATCTACAACAATATTCTCTCTTCTCGGTCGATCCTTAATGATGATGTTGAATTCCTGCAATAGAAACAACCACTGAGTAACCTTTCCATTAGTAATTGATTTGTTAGCTAAATATTCGATAGTATAATGATCAATATACAAAATAATTGGATAGCCTATTATATAGTGGAAAAAATGATTAATATCATGCATAATGGATAGAAATTATTTTTCTGTTACTGTGTAATTTAATTCGGCAGGAGTAAGATCTTTGCTAATAAAATAAATAGCATAAGGTTTCTTGTCTTGTTCTTGTCCAAGGATAGAGCATATGGCGATATATGATGCATATGAAGAGATGTGAAATGGTAATTTCCAGTTTGGTCCTCTCAGCACCGGTGCTTTTGAAACCAACCTTTTGAGCTCTGCAAATGCAACATCACACTTATCACACCACTGAAATTCCACATTACTAGTTAAAGCATGTAAAGGTGCAGCTATTCTTGAAATTTTTTCTATGAATCTGTGATAATATCTTGCACATCCAAGGAAAATACGTACCACGATTTGTGTACGAGGTGTAGGCAGATTAAGGATTACCTCTATTTTTGTTGTGTCTACCTTGATTCCATATGCAAAAACATAGTGTCCTAGTACCACACCTTCAGTCATCATCATATGAAATTTCTAATGACTCAAACATAGCCTGGTAGCAATTCATCGTTCTAGTACCTTCTCCGGATTTCTTAAAAATTGATCAAAGTCAGTGCCATAAGGGGTAAAATCGTCCATGTAAACTTCAAGTCATGCATTAATCAAATAAAAAAATATGATTAAAATAGCTCTCTGGATTGTAGTTGGAGCATTACATAATCCAAAGGGAAATACTCGATATGCGAAGGTACACTAGGGACATGTAAATGTAGTTTTATCCTGGTCTTCTGGAGCAATCAGAATCTGATTATAACCGCTAAATCCATCTAGGAAGGAGAAAAATTGCTTCCCTGGTAAAGTATCAAGGACCTGAGCAATAAAAGGTAGAGGAAAGTTTTCCTTCTGGGTATCTTTATTGAGTTCTCTGTAGTCTACACAAATTTTCCACTTACCATTCTTTTTAGGGATGATTATTAGTGGAGAGATCTATCGATTGTCTAAAATAGGATATATGAAATCTACATCCAACAATTTCTGTAATTATTCCTTAACAACATCCTTGATATGAGGATTCAATCTTCGTTGGGGTTGTCGGATGGGTCAGGCATATTTTTCAATACAGATATGATGTGTACAGAGTTGGGGATCAATTCCCTTCTTGTTGGGATACTCCCAAGCAAAATCTTGTTGATATTTAGAAAGGATCTGAATCAATTTTTGTTGTTGTTGCTCATTCAAATTGGCATTAATATTCAGAAATCTTCCTGGTGCGATTTCAATTGAAATGTTGTTATGGAAAACAGTAGTGGGAATTTGTTTCTCCATCAATTCTTCCAAGGGATCTCCATGTTCTTCATTATCTAAAACAACTTTTAGCATTTGACATGTTGGGTTTCTTACCACAGTTAGGTTGTTAATGAAGTTGTTGATCACATCATATTATAGTTGATTTTTGAGCCCAAGAGCTTCTTCCAATGTGAGAGGAGATCATAGGTTTTCTTATGGATATCTAGGTGGTTGCAACTGCTGAAGTATGACAGACATACTTGGTTTAGCTGGAGGATACAGGATAAGGTTCTTTATAACACTTCCTCTAGAAATTGTCATGTTGCCTATGCAACATCCTATGTATGCATCTATTGTTTCTAATCACGGTTGTCCCAATATTAATGGGTGTCCATCTAGTCTACTTCTTGGGTTGATAACTAGGAAATTAGTTGGATATTCCCAAGAGTCAACTGAGATTACTATGTCTTGTAATGTGCCAACTGGTTTAAACACTGATCTATCATCTATTTCTAACATAGTTGAAGTAGGTTCGAAGGAGGTGATACCTAGGACATTATAGATCTCGGTGGTCAGAATATTGATGGATTCCCCAAAATATACCAACGTATTTGAAAAACAGAAACCCTGTATCTGAATCGTTACCATAGGATTCCCTGGGTCCATGTACTTGACTGGATCCTTCTTTCCTAGAATAAGATTGGACAAAGTTCCACCACATGAACAGTTGATGTATTCTTAGTTTTCCTTATGGGTTTCTTCCCACATAATTATTTAATTGTTTTTGCATAGATAGGAATATCTTGCAAATCCTAGAGGAGTGGAATTTTAACACATATATTCTTTAGTTCCCCAACGATATCAAAGTTAGAATATACAACTGGTTTTTCTATCATTAGCCTCTCGGGAAACGGGGGAGGAGAAATTATGTCTTCATCAGGATTTTGTTACTCGATTGTGTTTTCCCCCTTTTCTATTTCTTCTGTTATGACCACAATCGATGGTTTTATTGTTGGTTGTCTATCATTCTCATTCTTCTGTTCTTGATGAATGTTGTTTTCCTCAGGAGAAATTACATGCCCTGATCTCAAATGAAGTTCGTTGCACCCTACAGAGTTTGTTTCACCCTCCAAATTCTCGACAATTTTCACGAGATGGACTGATCTGTTATTAGGATTCAAGTTGGTTTGAGATGGTAATTGAGGGCGCGTTTGAGGTTGAGGATTCTGGGGTAATTGGATTGGAGATTGTAAAGTGGGTTGAGATTGAGGAGACATTCCAATGGGTTGATTGGTCATTCCCATGGGGCACTACCATTTTTTAGTCCAATTGGGGGCTTGGGTAGCTGTGCTAGTCCACTATGAAGGATAGGGGTTATTATTGGAATTCTGCCAAAATGGGGTAGATTATTGCAAGTTAGTCCAAGTAGGATTAGCAATAAGTTGGTTTGGCCAGGGTGCGGTCGGATATTGTTGGGAGTTCCAGGTGGGGCTAGGAAAAGGTTTCCACTGCCATGTGTTTCCAAAATTATGCTTTTGATTATATTGTCCATAAAAGAAAGAGGAAGGATTTTGTAGCGTACCTAGGGGGAGATATTACCACTGGAGATGTTGATCCATCATATATACTGATTATGTTTTCTCTTCTACTTCTTTAAAGACATCCTTTAATCCTAGAAGCGATAGACATTGTTCTGTCACATGGTCTTTGGCATAGATGGCGCAGGTTCGAACCACGTCCAAGGGACACTCTCTTGAACCATGTTTCCTTCTACATCGTGGAAAAAATATAGCCAATGATTGTTCTGCTTCTACTTGTTTTTGTTTAACTTGCAGAACATCCAATTGTGTAGTTAGAGTACCCAAAATGTCTGTTTTAAAAATTTCTAAAAGATTACTAATTTCTTCTCAGGTGACACTCCCGCTAGTAATGTTACTACTTCTGGTGATGGGAGCATGTATTCCCGATCTGGTTCATGTACTACCGCATGAACACCTGATACACAATTGGACAATGTCATCATATGTTTCTTGATAAATATCAACTTTTCCCATTAAATTCAATGTTTCTACCCATTCATCCTTCATACCTTTTATTAGAGTCCCTTTAAGTACCTCACCCGGTACTGTACCGTAAGGTAATCTCTGTAGGTTATATTGAAATCTTTCAACATATTCTTCTACTGTTTCATTTTCTCTTGCATCCATTTTAAAGATTTCATTCTTTAAATCCCTGGTCCTATAGTAGTCTTGATATTTAGTAAGGAAGGCTTGTTTCATTTCATCCCATGAATTTATAGTTCCTCCCCCTAATCCCATAAACCATCGTAAATCTTCTCCTTTCAAAGTGGAAGGAAATAGCTTTAGTTTCTGGGTTTCAAAGGTGCAGTCGTAGCCTCTACACATGACATCAAACTCAAATAAGAATGCGTTAGATTCGTTTGAGATCAATCCATTGAAGGTTGGAAGATTTTGTAGTGGAATGACTTTCATTGGGGCATTAGCAACCAAATCAACTATAGGATATTCCAAAGTGGAATTCTAGGTTCGCAGTTGATTTTGTTGTGCCATTTGGTCGAATATATGCCAATAACCCTCAGGGATTTCTTGTCTTGGTGTTCTATTCGAGGTGACTGATTACTTGGTCCCTTAGGATATTTAATTGTACTACATATTTATGGGATTTTAGGTATTCCTTATCCTACCAGAATCATAGGAGATCCAGGTTCAGGTGGTGGTGAGTTTTCCTTAGTAATTCCATTGGTCTTCCCTTCTCCTTCTTTCAAATTATGATGCAGAAGCATCTCCCACATCAAGCGAGCCAGCGCAGAGATAATCGGACAGCTGGACGAGCGCCAACACAAATTTTGAAAATCACCTTGGAAGTTGTTGCGCGATCTTAAATGATTCATTAAGAGAAGGTGCACTTGTAAAATGTAAATGGACCTTGAGCAGATTGATCTCGTCCTTAGTAGGTAGAAGGCATTTATAGTAGTTAATGAAGGTAGAT